>JAPMOQ010025968.1:1142639-1232586 GCA_026543055.1 Argiope trifasciata
ATTTCTTTTTGTTCTATTTAATATTTATTGAAATATTTTAAAGCGGAATAGATATTAATTCTAATATTATTAAAGAAAATTAGAAGATTTTCATTCAATATAATTGAAAAATCAAATACAAATTCCTTACTCTCTATCATAAAATTGTAGTGCCTACATTTAATTGAAAAAAAAAATTGCAAACGATAGTTAATTTCTTTAGATATGTTTAAAATGCAAAGGTAAGTTTTTAATTCTTGCAAATTGATTAACACCTTTGACATCTGCAGAAAAAATTCACAACTTTTTAATTATATAAACAACTATTTAATTATTAATCCCTTCCTGTAAAATGGCGAGTAAAGCTCGTCATTGATTTTTCTTTCCGTACAGCACAGAGACTAACTATACTCGAGATTCGACTAAAGCTGCAATTGAATTTGATTATAAACTTGTTTTAAAATTTCTAATGTACTGAATTCGTCAATACTTTCATTAACTATGATGGCACAGATCACTATTACATGTTTTTACTGTTTTACGGTGCGAACTGCGGCCGATTTGTTGTTAGTCAGTGGGATTTCATTCTTAAAAACATTGAGTATGAACACCAGTCTGATCAATATATATTTTCACAAAAGAAAAAACGTACTGTGAAATAAACACCATAAAAGATAAGAATAATTTAGATAATGATGATCAAAGTAATTGGTGAAATTCTGAAGAATCAGGAGAAATAACCATATATTTACTTAATTTTGATAATGAAACTAATGATCGTGAAATATTACCTAGAAAGCAAAAAAGTGCTAGGAAACAAATAAGAGATTTCACCAAATTTTTTGGAGTCATAAACACTTCATCAAAAGATTTCAATAGGGAGGAAATATACAATGTACCAAAAATAAATGAATTTATCTCTAATTTATTATTTTTTTAATTTATGAAATTAATGACTTAATGCTTTGATTTCGCAAAAACTTGTTTTTAATACCAAGTAATCTGAGGTGTTTGAAGAAGTATTAAGTATGAGGATTTACAATTATATCCAAATAAATATTATAATTTTGACTAATAATAGATAAGAATTATTAAAAAAAGTTTTTTAAAATAAAAATTAAATGGTTATTTCATGTACAATTTTTCATTATTAAATATTATTCGAAGAGATTAATAGTTTATTTATTTTGAAAAAATATAATTATTTTAACAAGCCTATATTAATATACTAGCCGTCTTTGGGGACCAGCTGGTTCACCATGAGTAATGCATTCTAAAATTTACTTACTTAAAGTTCTTATTTTTCTTCCTTTCTTTATAACTTCGCAAATAAATATATTTATTCAAACTTCGATATTCACGTAACTCATATTATTATAGAAGCTTTACGATTATTTGTTCATTGTGCTATATACCTCTCTGATTTGCAGTCAGCTGTTGTGGAATTATGTGGAAAATATCTCATCTTAAATTTATTCCATAACATTACGCTTACATTTAAACACTTGCTGAACACATTTTCTTTGGTTTAATTTGCAATAAGAGTTAATTTAATCATTCAGTTCTTGCCAAAGTGACGGCAAAGCACCGATACATCCTTAACGTGCTCTTGCACCTTAAGTTCTACTTTCATTTTGTGAAAAATTAATCATTGGAAAACATGTTTATAATATTTTTAAAATTTTTTTATTAAAAATAAAAACTATATTTATGGGTTAAAAACTGTTATCAATGAAGAAAAGTCATCTTTGAAGAAGATTTAAAAAACAGTTTTGTGCTGTAATATTTTCGGAAGTTATAACAGAAAGATTCCAAATGTTAGCCTGATTTTTAATTAATTAAATTTTTTTTTTAAATCTGTACTAAAATAACAGTATTAAAAAATATGTATGCCGATTACTAATGATTTACAAATTAGCCATTTGGGCACAAATTTGAATGCGTATCCTACATACATTCAAACATGGTTGCCGTAAATAAAATTGGTTGAATTAATGTAAATATTGTAATGTATCGTAGAAACCTTTGCCTTGTATTTATTTTTTTAGAAAATATAACATTTAATATTTATTTTATTTCATCCAGTCACACACTGAAACTTATATTTTTTTAATATTTAATTTAGAATAATAACTGAATTATTTTTTATAATTTGAATTTCTGTCAATATGATGGCAATACTTTAATAAAAGCTAATTTTTTCGTATTAACGTGCTCGTGCAGATTAAATTTCAATGTCATGGTGGTGGGTCTAATGCCACTTGGTCATACCAAGCCTGAATATGGGGAGCTCTTTCGAATTAAGGCAGAGGTGGGTGCCTTTTGTTGTTAACTAGCACCATTAAGGTGAAACCACGACTTTTCCCGAACACACAAGACACAACCCTTTTTAGAAGACGGTCGAACTCATTCCTACACTCATTCATCCATCCGCAAGTCAGAATTTAGATCCAAATCAGAGACCGACTCATCCCTGATTCAGGACCCCCAGAGGTATAATTTGTTATGGGAACTTGGAGGACTTTGCAGTCACGACATATTTAACGTGCCCCAACTGCCATTAGCCAATACGGCCTGTCTTGTCATATATATATTGTTGAAAAATATGCTTAAAGTATTAATTTAAAAATTCATTAAAATAGAAAAATAAATTTCTTTGTTAAAATATTGCTACCATTAGAAAGCTGATTTTTTAATCTTTAACTTAATGTATAAATCATGTTTGCACGATAATATTTTCGGAAGTTACAGAGGAAAACTTCAAAATTTCTCATAATTTTTAATTAATTAAAATTCTAATTTAAAAAAACGAAAAAATCGCACCGAGGTGCACATACCCAGTGTCCAAGGCATACACATACTAAATTTGGTAGCTCTAGGTGGAACGGTGGCTTGTTTAGCACCGACACAGACACACACACATTGAACTTTATTATAAACACTAGCCGCGTATGGAGACCAGCTGGGTCGCAAATCTTAATCTATAATTATAATAAAGCTAAATGTGTGTGTGTGTTCGCGCTCTAATTTGGTGTTAAAATTTGGTAGCCAGATTTGGGGTATCTATATCTTGGAGGTCGGGAATGTGCATTTCAGAGCCCTTTTTCTGAATTTTTTTTATTACAACTTGAATTAATTAAAAACTAAACAAAATTTCATGTTTTTCTGCTACAACTTCCGAAACTATTATCGCACAAACATGATTTTAACATAAAATTAAAGATTAAAAATTAGCTTTCTAATGGTATCAGTATTTTAACGTTCATTACCCGTGGAAAGGGAAAAAATTATCTTTTATTAGTATGTTGTCATAAGGTTGATAAAAACTCAAATAAAAATAAATAAATAACTGAACTATTATTTCAAATTAAACATTAAAAAAATTAATTTTCAGCTCATGTCTGTTTGAAATTTGTTTTTTCTAAAAAGAAAATGTAAAGAAAATTTTTCATGACTTTTACAGTTTTATTAATTTAATGAATCAGCTTTATTTAAGGTAAATATGCGTTAACAAATATCTTTTCAATTCAAGACCCAATGTACGGCTAATTTGTAAAACTTTAATAATAGGAATGCATCGATAAAGAGGGTCTAAATAAAACAAATAATTACATGAGTCAGCATGAATTCTAAATAGTTTTAATAAAGGAGATAAAGTTTTCTTTTATTTAGATCCTCTGCTCTGTGAATAATATTTAATAAGATATTTTTCAGACACTAATATTTAAAATAAAAAGAGATCAATCAATTATGCCAGTCTTTAAAACTGACTAATTTATGAATATTTGAATGTCATCCAAATCTATTCTTATAATTAGCTGCCATTGGCGACCAGCTGGTTCACCCGGAGTATTGCGATCTAAAATTTTCAATTAAATATTTGTGTACCTTTCTCTCTTTATAACTTCTCGGCGAATTATATTGAAACTTCGATAGTCACGTAACTCATATTATTATAGAAACCTTACGATCATTTTTTCATTGCGCTATATCTCTCTCTGATTCGGCATCAGATGTCTTGGAATAATGCGGAAAATATCACGTTTTATATCAGTTCTATGACATTACATTCTATTTAAACACGTGCTGAACATCACACATTCCTCTGTTTAATTTGCAATAAGAGTTAGTTTAATTATTCAGTTTGAGTTTTTGTCAAAGTGGCGGCAATCACTGGTAGTCTTAACATGCTCTTGCAGGTTAAATTCTGCTTTCATTTTATGAAAAATTAATTGTAGGAAAATATGGTTATAATATTGTTTTCAAACACAAATAATTAAAAATAGAAACTGAATTTATAAATTAAGTACTATCAATGAAAAAAATCATATTTAAGAGGATTAAAAAAAAACAGCTTTGAGTTGTAATGTTTTCGGAAGTTATTGCAGAAAAATTCCAAATGTTAGCTTAATTTTTTATAAATTCAAGTTTCAAAAAAATCCGTCTTGCAAAGTGCATTGAACAAATAATTGTAAGGTTTCTATAAAAATATGAGTTACATGACTATCGAAGTTTAAATATATTTCGCAGAGAGGTTATAAAGAGAGAAAAGCACACAAATATTTAATTGAAACTTTAAGATCTCATTACTCCGGCCGAGCCAGCTGGTCGCCAAAAGCGGCTAATTATAAGAATAGATATGGATGACATTCAAATATTTATAAATTAGTCAGTTTTAAGGACTGGCATAATTGATTGATCTCTTTTTATTTTAAATATTAGTGTCCGAAAAATATCTTATTAAATATTATTCACTGAGCAGAGGATCTAAATAAAAGCAATTTTTTTTCATGTATTAAAACGTATTTAGAATTCATGTTGACTCATGTAATTATTTGCTTTATTTAGACCCTCCTTATAGATGTATTTCTATTATTACAGTTTTACAAATTAGCCGTCCGTTGGGCCTTGAATTGAAAAAATATTTGTTAAACCATATTTGCCTTAAATAAAGTTGATTCATTTAATTAATAACACTGTAAAAGTCATGAAAAATTTTCTTTACAGTTTCTTTTTTAGAAAAAACAAATTTCAAACAGACACGTGCTGAAAATTACATTTTTTTTTATGTTTAATTTGCAATAATAATTCATTTATTTATTTTTGAGTTTTTATCAACCTGATGGCAACATACTTTTAAAAGATAATTTTTTTCCCTTTCCACTCGTGACGCTCGCGTGCAGCTTATATTTTATTTTTATTGTTGAAAAATATGATTAAATTACTTTTTCAAATGTTCGTTAACACTCGAAATTTAATTTATTGATTAAAATATTAGTATCACTAAAAAGATAATTTTTTAGTGTTTAATATGATGTAAAAATCAATTTTGTGCTATAACATTTTGAATAGTTATGGCGGAAAATCGTCGGAATTTCGCTTAATTTTTAATTAATTCAAATTCTAATTAAAAATTCGAAAAAATTTCTCCAAGGTGCAGATTTTCAAGCCCCAAGGTATGCATGTCCCAAATTTGGTAGCTGAAGGTCCAACGGTCTGTCCTTTAGAGCATCACCACACACACAATCATTGTATGTATTACTAAATAACTACAATAATTTATGTAATATTTGAAGAATCATTCAACAAAAATTACTTAGATCCACCATAAAATTCCGTTTTTAGTTTTACTTTCAAAAATGTTTAAATGTTGCAGATAATAATATTTTAATTCATTTTGCTCTGTAAATTAATTATTAAAAAATTATTCATTATTAATTATTCCTTACTCTCATTACTAAAAAATATTAGGTCTAAATATTAGACATCTTTTAGTTATAAGAAATCATATTCTACGAAATATTCTAGGCACTTCAACTTTCAGATAAATAAAGGAAGGTGGTCTTCTGCTATCTATAGTCTATTCTATAGTCTTCTGCTATCAAATTTGATCGACTTATGAAGTTTCGAATAGAAATGTTTGGAACATTAAACATTTGCATTCATTTGCCAGTTTGTCTTGAGAAATCCTGCACGTTGATTAGCATATAATCTTTAGAATTGTCGATGAAATGCTTTCAAATTTCCCGTTTTTATTGATATTCAAATATTTATAAATCAGTCAGTTTTAGATACTGAGTTGATTGAAGTTAATTTCTTTTTATTTAAAAGCAAAACATTCTTCATTTTTTAAAGCATTTATAGACTCATGTTACATACTATGTTGTTACTTGTTTCATTTAGACCCTTTTCCCAGATGCATTTTTATTATTAAAGTTTTACAAATTAACCGTTGGATCTTGAATATATATATATATATATATATATATATATATATATATTATTCTTTATTTTTCAATTTGAGTTTTTGTCAATTTGATGGAAACATATTGATAAAAGATAATTTTTCCCTTTCACTCGTAACGTTCTCGTGCAAATTAATTATTTTTGTTTCATAAGAAATATATTGTTGAAAGATATAATTAAAATATTTCTTTAAAAATTCGTTAGAAATAGAAGCTCTTGTGGTAAAATACTAATACTATTAGAAAGCTAATTTTTTAAATTTTAATTCGATGTAAAAACCATCTTTGTGCGATAATATTTTCGGAAGTTATAGCTGAAAAACATTAAATTTTGCTTAATTTTTAATTAATTGAAATTCTAATTAAAAATTTGCAAAAAAGGTTTCCGAGTTGCACTTTCCCGACTTCCAAGATATACATGTACCAAATTTGGTAGCAGTAAATCCAACGTCTGGGCTGTAGAGCGCCAACACACACACACATTGAGCTTTATTATAAATATAGATATGGGTAGATTATTTTTATTTATGTTACCTTAAAATCACACATATTACTTGATGTATATTTGGTAATAAATATTAAGTTTCTAGCAATAAAATAATTATCTATGTTTGATTCAAAATATAAAATTTCATTTTTTTTACTTAAGGATCGAAACGAATTTCGTTCTGGCTTAAGGGTATCGCGTCTTTCCCTGGATATGGATGTCCCGGGCTCGAATCCTGGTTCAGGATTGATTGTTTTCTACTCTATGTTCTATATGTGAGGTATATGAAGAAGCTTCCTGTAAAAAGTTCTGCGAGCGAATGTGGATCATCTCATATGAATTGAAAAAAAAATTTCTACTCTCTGCTGCTCAAGGGTCCTTACCTTTAGAATCTACTGCACACATCTTTCCTCCCATATTTTTGTTTTGAATTGAAGTTCAATTCAAATGGGATAAGCAACAACGAATTTGAAGAAAATAACTTTAATGGAAAAGAATTTGCTTTTCAGTTTGACGATACCATTTTTGGGGGAAGGGGTAAGAGGGGGGAAGATATGTAAACATATGAAACCTAATTATGATTCCTAATAAGTTCAGTTCATCAGTAAAATGAAATTATAATAAAAGACAGTTAAATGTTCGATTGAAATTCACAGCGCAGTATGCCAGGAATGACGTAAGAAAATTCAACCAATGAGGACTCTTGAGAATGTCCATAGCTTGTGTCAACTTAACTGATATTGGCTTGCCCCTTGAATGTCAGTGCACCTGCACTTCAACTCATTCTAAATGTAAGTGTAGAACTTTAATAGAGAAGCCTGAAATGAATATTTTGTAATGTTAATTAATATGCATCGGAAAACCGATTTGCATTTTAAATTTATCCCGGTCAGCAAATGGCCTCGTCTGTCTGAAGTTGAAAGAAAATCGCCATCTCGTCAGAGCCTCGTTATGGCTTCAAGGAACAATTTTTAAAGAATATCAATAACTCTAATCCCATTTAACAAAAATTTTTACATACCCTGAGATACACTTAAGAATAAGTTAATAATTTTTTAAGCTTTTACCCTGCCTTTTAACTGGAACTATATATTGTCTGAACCGCATATTGAATCGGGATCGGTTGCATTCAGTTGCAACTTTTTCAAGGCTTTCAGCACTTGGCAGGAGGCAAGATGATCGAGGTAAAAGTTTTTGATCTTTTCACTCGAAACAAAACAAGAAAGACTAATTTTAAGTAATTTCTAATAATTCTTAAAATAATAATCACTTATGAATGTTTTTATTTTTATTTTTAATCAAAGTATAAATTATTTCTGTTTCAAAATAATAATATGTATTTATGTAAAAATATGTATTTATCTGAATCCTATACTTAAGGATCAATTTATTGTTCATGGATGCTGTGCGAATCTTTATAAAAGTAGTTTTTGTCTTTATCAATAACTAACAACCTTTGCAGATCATCTGGATTTCTGGGAGTATTGGTTATGTTTATTTTCCGATACAGATAATCTATCTACTATTTGTATGTTGTCTTATGTGGTACTGGAACTTTTCTTCTTATTCCACTGGAAAAATGTAGAAGATCTTTTCTTCTTAGCTTTATATTTAAACTACTTCGCAATCATAAAAATTATTACCGAAAATATGCCATAATGTATTTTTTTAAAAATTATTAAGATTGAAGAAAAATTATTCGATAAATGAATAATTATCATTGAATTGATAATTGTTAATGCTATTTTTTTAATTTCAAAACGGTGTAAAAATTATTTTTATCGAACAATATTTTCAAATGTCAGGGGGAAGTCCAAAATATCGCTTGATTTTTAAATATATTACATTCCTAAATATGCGTTAAATTATGCCAAATAATGTTGATGGCAAATTTAAATGGTCTGACTTATAGAGTACCAACAAGAGCAACATTTAAACCATTTTGCTTTATGTATGTGTATGTTGTGTTTGAATTTTTTTTCTCTCTCTACAAGGCAAATCATTTGACTTAGGCGTTTTTGAATTCTTGATTAATTAAAAATTAAATTAAAAATTGACTTTTTTCGCGATTAGTGTACGGAACTAATTTCTGAAAAGTTTTAAAATTGCTTTTAAAAATTATCTTTTAACAATAACAATAAATCAACTAGCAATTTCTTTTCTGAATTTTGACCGTTTTTTAAAAGTATTTTTGGCATAATTTTCAACGAGATTGCATTGTTGCAATGAAATTTAAATCTTTTTCATTCTTCTCTCAAATATTTATTCGCGTGAGATTCTTTCATTATTGAAAACTTAGGAAGAAATATTTTGTTAGTTATCCATGAATAAAATTTGTCCATTGTCTATAGTAAAGGTTTTGTTTGCATTTTTATTAACATTTCACTGTTTTTCATGACAATTCAACTGGATTGTTACTAATACATATGGAACATATATAAATACATATTAATGGCTTATATTTATATTGAGATTAGCATTGAACTCAATTCTTTCTCGATGGATTTTATGAATCCTGTATCTCCTGGTTTGTTTTTAAAAAAGAGTTACTGAAGAATTAGCATGAATGTTTGACTTAAGAAAATTAACATCTAAATCCAAATATTTATATTGCAGAGAAACTATGTTTAATTCCTGTACTTTTGGACGTTTATATAACATTCAAAGTACAACGAACGATAAATTATATAGGGTGAGTATGATGGACCCTATTTTTTTAAAAAAATAATATTTCCGAAACTACTGCATATATTACAATTAGTGAAACATGAATTTAAAGTGAAATATACTAAGCCATTTTAGTTACAAACATTCGATATGTGACCCTCTTGTTACACGGCATACGTCCAATCTATAATCAAGTTCATTTCGAACACTTTGTAGCGTCACTCTACCAATGGTTCTGAATGCTGTGTTCAGAAACAAACAAAAGCATTCTTTAAGTACTGGCAGTGTTATGGTATGGGTGGTACAAGAAGAATGTCTTTGGCGTAACCTCATAAAAACAAATCATTGTGGCAAGATTTTGGTATAACTTCACAAAAAGAAATCATTGAGGCAAGACTTTGGCGTAACCGTGCAAGACATTAGGGTTTCCTAACCTTTTATCTCTCTTGCACTTTATTTGTCTTGTTATTTTTGAATATTTCCAATTATTAAAACTGCTCCTTCACATAAAGAAAAAAAATTTAAGACTTTAATTTGTAATTAAGTTTAACAAACATTCGAATTAGCAATAACATTTTTTATTGTTTATTTCTGACTTTACAAAACATTCTATTTTCATCTATTAGTTCATTGACAGAATAAATGATTTCACTGAATAATAATTTTACATTAACATTTGTCGGAAGTTAGCTATTATTCATTGTGACAACGATCTATTAAAAAAGAAGTCAATTTTAATGCATTCTTAAATTTTGTTTTTATGAAACTGATTTTTATAAAACAAGGTTCCAATTCTAACAAGTATGATTTCATTTCTGATGCAAAGTAAAGCTTATTTTGGTATTGATTTTAATATGTGTAAAGAGTTTAGTGTTCATGAAAGTGTTAAGTATTTCATTCTTGATATGCTTCTTTCGTTGATATTTAACAGATTTTTTGATTATTGTAACTTTTGTTTCTCCTGTGAATTGAAGAAATAAAATTCTGTAAGTATTTTTTCTTATTTTTTACCTTTATTTACCTTGTTTTCCTACATCATCAAGTATCAGATCGAAAACTCTCTGATCTAGATAAACCATTTATTGAAACAATTCGTTTCTACATAAAAAATATTATGTGCGAGCGTTAATGTCTAAAAATATATGCTCCATAATTTTTGCTGACAATTTAAGCAAAAAAGTTACGGCAATGAAGATAATTTCGCACTCCGAGAAAAACTTCCTCTACGGCACTATTTTCGAATTGTGATCTGTATTAATCCAATTTGCATAATTTATTTTTTCATAAACTTAACTACAAATTATTACACACAATAATACCTAAAATAAATTTTTTCTTCATTTTTACTGACAATTAAACAAGAGACTTAATGTACTGCGGATGATTCTACGCCCCGAAAAGTTTTATGTCGCCTATTGCTAATCAAATTCGAAATTAATTCTGTTAGAACATTTTGTTTCTTCATAACTTTATTTTAAAGAACTATATTTGAATCTATTAATATGTAAAATAATTTTTTCTTTTATTTTTATGAAAAAGCTAATGATATTGCAGGCGATTCCCTGCTCTAAAAAAGTCTGCCTCTGCGACACCATTTTTCAACTGTGATCTAGATCAAAGGTGTCCAAACTACGGCCCGCGGGCCAAACCCGGCCCGCCAAGTGATTTTATCCGGCCCGCGGAGGGTTTTAAAACATAATGATGTTTTCGCCCAAACCTTTTCATTTTCATAAAGGTATATCGAAAAACTACGTTGCCAACAAAACGGAGTTGCTGTACTTGACCAAACACAAATGTCTACCGCACTGTTAAGTTATAAGACTAAATAAAAAAATATATTTCGGTAACTCAAACATAAAAGAAATTTTATACGCATGTGAATTTTGAGGATAAGCAGAGTCTTATTGTTTTGCTGTAAATAAAGCATCAGCATATAGCCTCAAAATATAGAGAAAATTTATCTGATGATCATTTGCAGTCATTGCTTATGATTGGTGTAACAAATTTTGATCCCAACTATAAAGACTTTCTTCAACAAAAAAAAAAACAGTTTCATCATTCGCATTAGAAGATGCATGAAAATATTTCAATCTATATAAAATAATTATATAATTATACTTTGTTTGTTTAGTATTTTGTTTTTTCAAGTTACAATAAAATAGTATTAATTAATAGTATTTAATGCTACTTTACTCATAATGATATTTTTCAATTTGTATATACATGTGGCCCGTATAACATGGATCTAATTTCGATCCGGCCCGTGCCGCGAAAAGTTTGGTCACCTCTGATCTAGATTAATGCTATTGGGATAATAGTTTTATTTAATAACTCTCAACTTAATAAAAAATGCTATTGTATATATTAACATCTAAAATAAATTAGAATAGGAATTTTCGCTAACAATTTGACAACAAGAAATTGTTTAATATTGTAGATATTTCTGTGGACCAAAAATTCTACCTCTTCAGCACCATTTTTCAATGGTAATTTAAATTAATTCTGCTGGAACAAATTATTCTTTGAAAAATTTCTTAAAGAAGGTTATTTTATATATTAATATTATAAATAAATTTGTAATATGGATTTTTACTTGCAATTTAACAAGACATTTTATGATATTGCAGATGACGCCGCGCGCCGAAAAATTCTTCCTCTATGATGCCATTTTGGAACCTTATGAAGCCAACGCCTCCATTGTCGATCTCCTACCAGTCGATATGCTTCCTCTCATACACGAACACTGGTATAACTTCCGCCCCATGAAAAGCGTATGGCACATTGTGCTTGGCGTGGTCATCATTATAATAGGGATTATCAGTATATGCGGCAATGGCGTAGTTCTCTATTTGATGGCCTCAGTCAGGAGTCTTCGCACTCCAGCCAACTTGCTGGTCATGAATCTAGCTCTCTCCGATTTCTGCATGTTGGCATATATGATGCCAGCAATGGCTCCCAACAGTTTCGGAGAAACCTGGATCCTGGGTCCTCTCATGTGCGAAATATACGGCATGATTGGATCTTTATTTGGATGTGGATCCATTTGGAGCATGGTCATGATCACCCTGGAAAGGTACAATGTGATCGTGAAAGGGATGCAAGCACAACCATTGACACGACTGAAATCAGTAGGTCTCATTCTCTTCATATGGGCCTGGGCCATTGGTTGGACAATAGCACCGTTTTACGGATGGAGCAGGTAGATATTAGATATTTTTAATCTCATTTAAAATAATAAATAACTATTTCGAAATACTCTTTTAAACGTAAAAGAATTATCTTACAAGACTTTTTTGATTCAGACTTAGTGTCGTTATTCAAAACTTTTTGTTACTTCAACAGCATAAATATAATTTATTATTTCAAAAATGCCAATTCATAACTTATTATCATACTAGCCACCTTTGGCGACCAGCTGGTTCGCCATGAGTAAAGCGTTCTAAAATTTTCAATTAAATCACATATTCATTAGCCTTGCAGTAATTCCGGGAATTGATTGGCCTGAAAGCAATATTTTCTTTAAGATGATGGACGAAAAGTTCTAAAAGAACACCTTTTCCTAATAATATTCTTTAATTTTATAAATCAATCAGTTTTAACCATCGGATATGCTCCCAAAATATTAAAAAAAAATCTCGGTGATGTTGCCAAAATATGAAATATGTTTTTTTTCAAAGAAAGCGAGAAAGGGAAAAAATTATTGAATTAATGATACAGATATTGCAAACGATTACATAAATATGCCATTAAGTCCGGATTTCAATGCATATCCTGTCTAAATTCAATCAGGTTTACTGTAAATAAAGAAGATTTATTGAGTTAATGATATAGATATTGCAAACGATTGTAGAAACCTTTGCTTCGCATCTATTTTTTAAAGAAAATATCACATTTTAAATTTCTTTTATTTTATCCAGTCACGTGCTGAAAGTTGCATTTCTGTTGATTTATTTTGCGATGATAATTTTTTTGAACTTCCGGTTTTCTTTTATTTTATCCAGTCACGTGCTAAAAAAACATGGTTAAAATATTTCTTTAAAAATTCGTTAAAAATAGAAGCTTAAGTTATACATTAAAACACTGATACCATTAGAAGGCTAATTTTTTAATCTTTAAATTGATGTAAAAATCATGTTTATGCGATCATATTTTTGGAAGTTATAGCGGAAAAACGTCGAAATTTCGCTTAAATTTTAATTAATTCTAATTCTAATTAAAAATTCGAAAAAAGGGCTCCGAGGTGCACATTCCGGACCTCCAAGGTATACATGTACCAAATTTGGTAGCTGTAGGTCCAACGGTCTGGCCTGTAGAGCGCCAACACACACACACACGCGCACACACACACACACACACACGCACACACACACACACACACATTGAGCTTTATTATAATTATAAGTATATATATAGATTATTCAATTCTTGAAATGGTTGTTATTAGTTTTCACTTCCAAAACTAATGCTGTAACTTTTGATTATTTTTTTAATATTATAATAATTTTAAAATTAAAATTCTTTTTTTCCTAATTCAATCTTTTGTCAAATCTTAAATATTAATGATACTATTAAATTTGGATTAAAGTATGGCAAAAATGTATTCATTCCATATTGAAAATATATCTATGCATATTGGCAAAAATATATTAATTCTATTCTTTGATTATTTTGAATTTCGCCTATTCGAGCTAATTATATGTTTAGCTTCTAAATGATATATTATATATAAAATCCAATAAAAGAATTTTGCTCCAGTTCCTGCAAGTAATGGTAATGAAAAATTAGGGGAAACATTAATGACGAAAATTTTAAAAAAATTAGCATATCATTTATCACTTGGAAGATTTTGAGCAATGAAAAAAGTGCAATTGAATTCCCATAAATCGAAAATTTTTATATATCCTGATTTTCCAAGAATATTGGATTTTCTATATAAAAAAGTTTCTGCATATCGCATATATTTTGTATGTGAGGAATGATTAATTTGCATTTTTATTAATTAAAAAGGAAGAGAAGTGACGTTATTAAATATTTAAAGTAATGAAAATGGTTTATAAGATTATACTTATCTAATAAATAATTAAGATATAAAAACAATAAAAAATGCCTGCTTTCTGACTTATGCTTTGTCTACATTTGTTTAGTTATGTCCTGGTCATATTTTTGCTTTTATCACAGTTAAAATTATCGTTAAAATAACAAAAATTTAAATTAAAAAAATTTTAAAACTTTTAAGCACTTTTGGAGCAATGGCACTTCTGAGGTGGTATCCAATTAATCCAAAAGACAAGACAACTGTATTTGGGTGATACATATAGTTACATCTAAATGTAGATATGATATCGTTTGACACTATTAAAAACGTTCTCTTCACAGTAAATAGAATAGATGTAAGGCTTCAAGAATACCACAGTTAAAAATATCTATCACAGATTAATGTTTAAAAATGCTTTATTGAGGGAACTATGAATATCAAACTGTGTATAAGAGAATTATTAAAAATTGAACACTAGCAATATTTCCAGCAGCCCAAAAAGACTAGTAATGATAATACAGAGTGGGAAGAAAGTCCGTAAAGATTTTAAAAATTCATAAAACCCGAAAACATAACCAAAGCGGAAAACGGTTTGCTGGTTTAGCATTGATAGGCCATGGGAATTTATTTTTTAATAAGAAAAGCATTTTAAAAAAACAGTCGATAAATGGTGCTGGTACAAAGGATATAGAAATATGTAAATAAGACACACTCTTGATTCAGAACTAGATCTCCAAGTAGCATGCTATAAAAGTGAACAGAGAACACTATTCCACTAGAACGACTATTCCATTGTGAAATTCCTACATCAGAAAAGTGCGGAAGCCTGAAAGGGGCCTTTAACAGTGGCAGACCTCATAACTTGTTCTGCAATTTGAGGAAGTTGGATCGCTGAAGAATTGTCCGGACGACCAAATTTAAGGCACAAACGTTCAGCGCGCGTTGCAACCAAAATGGAAACGTTAGCATCAGATCTTAATGTGGAAATGTCATCTAAATGTGGATATTGCTATAATAAATTATTTATAACATTATTTTTGTTATTTGCCTACCTTTTCTTTCACTTATTTACAAAACACCACCAATCGGCTGTTTTTTGAATTTTTTTTCTTACCTTAAAAAAATTCTCTGACACATCTATACTATACTTGCAACAGTTTTTTATTCTGCTTAATTTTCTGGGTTTTATAAATATTTAAAGTTCTATGGACTTTTTACCCACCCGGTAGATTTAATAAAATAGTTTTAGAAACAAAATTATTTTATTAATGGTCTCGTGTAAAAAGAATATTTTTATTCGTTAATTTATAGCTTATTATTATCAATATTATAGACTTCAGTAATTAATGTTTTAAGCTCTGTTTATATAAAATTAAAACTTAGATAAACTGAATAACTAATAATTAGGTTCTAAAAATGTGAACATTAAACATTTTTGTCGAAGATATTACGAGTGTTAAAAAATCTCAAAATATTAGAATCTTATAAATCTACTGAAAAATATATTGTTAAGTTCCAACATGACAAAAAAAAATCATGTTTCAAAAAATTAAAAAAAATTAATTACTTAATTTGAATAAAATAATATGCAAAATATTGTATTTCGAAATGATATACTATATTTATCACAATTTTCAATATAACATCCGCTATTATTATAGACAAATAAATAAAATGCAATCCTTTTCTCGACTGAAATTATCTTAATTTAAACACATTATTATTTCGTTTTGAAACTACACTTAGGTTATTTTGGGGCCAACAATGAAATTCTCATTTTGATTCAAATGAAATCTCTACTAATCCCAAATTTCAAAGTTCCACACTACACCAAAAAAGTGAAAATTTGACCTAGATTTAGCATCCATCGAACCCGCTTACACGGGAGATCTGTAGTGGAATCTTGCAACCTTCCAATCCCAAAACCTTAATCCATAATCATCAAGCCATCGGTCTCCGATTGTTTAAGCTAATCAGTCTTTATATGAAACCTTCTCATCAGTCCTTTTCTTTCTCAAAATCAAAATATTTAAGGTTTTATTATTATTTAAAGTAAAATAATTTCAATTTAACTATGATAGAATTATGTTGTTATCTGGTTTTGCTGTTTCAGGTAAGGTTAATATTTCGATTGTATATGATACAAAAAAATAAGCAATTTTTTCCCTTCGGGATGAAGCCGGATGGTCGATGAATTCTGTATTCTTGTGTTTGTACCAAAATTGATAGCTGACACTAATATACGAATATGGGATTTTCACCTTCAGTACAGGTATTGACAACGATGGCCTTGGTTTTGATAGTGATTGACGGAAGAGTGAGAAGAGGAAAAGAAACAACTTCGTTTATGCAGTTAATAGGAGAGAAGAGAATTTTTCAATCATATGAGCATCGTTACACGGTTTAATGGGCAGAAATGTATGAAATATATACAGTTAAAAAAGCATCAGGCATGCTAGTATCGTCTCCGTAGCAAGATTGGGAATTAGTTTATATCGATTTAATATTTTGCATCAGATTGATATCGAATCAACCTATCAAAAACGAATGAGGTTGAATAGATAATAAATAGCATCCAACAACTGATATCGAGTACCTGGTAGTTTGTAAAAAATTTGTGTACCTAATATAAAATATCAAGTTAATACAGTATCGCCCAGCCCTATCCCATGCAATATATTTATAACTAGGGCAAATTCAAAAGAAATAATGCCACATACTTGAAACATGTTCAAAATACCATCCTTTTATGAGATGTCCACACTGTGGTAAAATTTTTTAGGTTCATTACTTTTACTTTTTGGTGAGAGAAAGTTACTTAAGTTTTACTTTTCTGTTCAATAGTGTGGTCAGAGGTATAGTAGGATATTTTATGGCCTAGACAGTGTACATAGTGATGTCCTTCCTTTAATATACTGTCCAATTTTTTTCATGCGTTTTTCAACATCTTATTGACTTGTGTTTGATATTTTTATAATTTTAATAACCCTGCAAGATATATATTTTTTATTGATTTATTTATTATAATACATGGCTGTTTAGCGTTTCACGTTTAAATATGATACTCTTCAAACAGAAATTTGGTGTTTATAGATATTGTAATAAATGCATGAATGCAATGAGATATATTGGGATCTTGACCAAACATAAAGGTTGTGCTAGTATTTCACATTTTTGGAATTCTATTTTTTAGAAATTTATTTATTTTATAACTTGGTTGATGACATCGTTTTATTAGACAAATATATGTTCCTTCTCCCCCCCCCCCCTTTAACTTACTGAACCTTAGTAGTTGCCTTATCTGAATAATTGATATCTGCTACCGTATATGACTGGATAATAATAACTCATGCAAGTACTTCATACCACAAAAGAAGCTTATTTATTATATGGACTCTATTGGTATAAAATTATTATAGATGTATCCAAGAATAAGGTGAGCAAAGTTGAGTATCTGCAGTAATTGAAATTACCGAAAATTATTTGCACCGAAAGTAATAAACAAGTAATTCTCTACTCGATTATCTTATGATAAGCTTCGCAGAACAATGAAAAAAAATTAATATTGGTTTGTATCCTCTCTCTTTGGACAACTGGAACTCAAAATTTAATTCAGATTTACAATTTTAATTTTAAATCACCTGCCAAACTTCTTGGTTGTTCATGTCTCAATTACTTCTTTACTTATTATTGCTTTCATGACTTATCGTGTTTACATACCTATAAATGGCTATATCGACAGATTGTTATTTTTCTGACGAATGTAGTGTAAAATTTTATACATATCCACAATTGTGATATCAAAAATATACGCCAATTATCATTCATTAGCTTCTTTTGTGTTCAGTTTTTCACTTAAACGAAGAAACGAACTTCTGCTGATGATTTGAATCGAAAATTTGTCAGAAACCAATCGTTTTAGAGCAAAAATAGCACACCAGATTTCATCTTCCGACCTTATTTCATTTCTGAATTATCACATTCGTAAGCCTGCTGACTTTGTAATCCCAAAAATTGTTTTCTCAAACTCAAGAATGTCTAAAACTTGAAAATTCATCAAAATTTCGGTGTTTTTTTGTTTTCTTTTTCGGCTACAGTGATTTTTCTTTGTATATTTCATTCATGTGAAAATATTAACGAAATAATCTAAACAATATTTCTTTGTTTCTGATGAGAAAAATAAATAATTTCCTATCATGAAATATTCGAGTTGAGGTATCGACCTATGAATGGCGAATTCTCCCTCAGACGTAAATTATGAAATTGTGTATTTTCCTTTCAGTTATGAAAGAAAATTCTCAAACTTGTCAAGAATTTGTCAAATATGATGAGTTGCCCAAAGGCCGATTCAATTCAACATATTTTCAATTTCGTTAAATGAGTACCGGTGACAATCTTAGCCAGCAATTTTGATGTCGATTTTTGATATATTGATAGAAAAATCTGTGATCACATGAATTCATTTAAACAAGTCAAAGTACATAAAAAAATCCCTAAAAGTTACTTTCAGGCAAAACTTTAGTAATCATATATACATGTTTGAATTGAAGAAGTATAAAGGGAAAGAATGTATAATTGAAAATGTAATACTGATTTTTCATTTCAATTTATCTTTTTGTTTTAAAGTTAAATTTTCAGATGCAGCTTTTTAAGATTCCAAAACTGCTAATTTTTATGTTTAGCTATTAAACTTTAGTTACCTACTCATCATCGCTGTTTTATAAAAAAATATATATAAAATTGCCTCTTTTTTAAAAATTGTACTCCCTCTGTCTGAAATATACATTTTAAAAGACATCAAAAATTATTGAAATGGACAAATATTTTAGTAACCTAGCTATGCTTTTGGAATAATTTTTGAGTAAAAACAGATTTCAGGTGGTATGCATTCTTTTTTGGCAAACAAGTGAAAATATTTATTACAATAAATATATCGCACTTTGCTGGAAATAAAGTAACGCCACTGCTAAAAGGAAATGGAGGATTCAAATGAAATTAACATTGGTTGGAAAAAAGAAATATTAATGAATCAAAATATTTAACTGATAAATACTTCTATGGGGGCTATTACCACAGGAAAAAGATCAAAAATTGGAGCATGGCGTTTTAATAATGTTGGTTGCTGCTGAATTAGAAGTAAACCAGAAAATCGGCAAGTATAACATGTTTCTCATTCTTCTCGGAGCTGTTCCAAAATAAAAATTAAAAAAAAAACTTTCTTTTAGCAGTAAATATACCCTTCGAGGTACAAGTGCTGTACTATTTTCTAAAAATAAAACACTCGAGATCCCAAACTTTGGAGTCCTCGTTGGTCAGTAATGAAATAATCCAAATGATGATCAGTGAAAAGATTTTATTTCCTTTCAAACATCCATTTTGTATTTTGCTTTATTTTATTATTATCTGATACAAAAGATGAAACGGAGCATCTGAAAGAGATCAAAATTTGTTGTGTTATATCATTGGTATGTAATAGTATCATCAAAATGATGGTAATGAGAATGGTTATTTTTAAACTGAGTATTATTTGCGTCCTTTGGAATTATATTATGAATTTTATACCTTAAATTTACAATAAATACAATTTAAATATTTCATTTTTTTTTAAATTATGGATGATTTTTGCTGATATCCATGTTACGAAAATCTATTTGAACCTCTTTAACAAAAAAATGCATTAATACAATAACGCAAAGGAAGGGTGCTTAAACTTCTTTTCCGCATTTGTAGCTACTTTTAAAAATGACTATCAAATTAAACGTTTAAAGTTGTTTACAATAAAGTAGATACTAGAAATTAAGTACAACTAAAGTTACTATACTAGAAATCCCTTAAAAAAATGTTAAATAAATCAATACATGATTTCTATATAAATTAATAGAATTAAAGCGGAGATTTAACGTTAAGTTTTTTTCAGGCCACCATTTTGACGATGTCATATCAGATAAACGAGGCCGCTAAAACGTGGGGTCTCGGCTGTTTTTTAATCAGAAAATGATAAAGACTGCAGTTCCCCAAAAGGCACAATTTCTGTCTGAATCCAATATTCTTTCCCATTTTCGAACTTACCAGCCGCACTTAACATGTTGAAATAAAAGTATGTTTACAAAATTTATATATTTTTTAATTCTTACATGTTTTTTAAAAGAAAAAAAAATGCTGTGCATCTCGTCAAATTTCATGTTTATGAATATCATGAACTCTTGTTGTATTACTTTCAACATTTTGTATAAAAATGACTTAATATTAGAAATGTTGTTGATATTGCTTTTAAAACTCTCGTGGTTCATGTTTTGCATTCAATGAGACGCTGCTGTACAATCAAAGACCGGAGATCATTTTATGGATTCCGGCTTTACTGCTTTCTATTGCGCATTTGTGAAGATTTTTTCTTTCAAAAAAGAAAAGTTTAATCCACTATATAGGACATTACTTACAATAAAGAAATTAACTTTTGAATAATGCATCAATATAATTAATAAACTACAACATTTTTTAAAACAGTGACATTATCTGTCTTAAAAAAAGAAAATGAAAGTGAGATTTTCGAATGAAGGAATAATTTTTTATTATATCTTTTAGTGAGATTTATTCTTTTTCTAAATATTTTCTTCGCTTTTACATATAATTTCCAAAGTTCTTCCAAAGATGCAATTACTTTTGTAAATTCCATTTTGCTGTAGCGAACTACTAACACTGTCCTAAAATTTGATGAAATAATCGAGCATTTAGTAAAATTAATTAACATAATAGAATCTGAGAAAATTTCACAAATAGATATACCTAAAATAATTAGACCCTCAGTTCCAATCATTTCGTCTTATTTACTTGGATTTTATTTCATATTGGCAGAACAGGTGCAGCCTTGTTCATGGCGTGATGAATGTTACACCGGGTTTACACTCGGTTGATTGTAAGATGACCAGTAAGTAGCGTATACTTAGAAAGGCTGTCAAATGTTGTTCGGTTTATGGCAAGTAAATGTGCCGACGGGACAACAGTATGCCACTATATTGTATTTTTCTCTTACTGCGCATGCACTTATAAAATTTGGTGGGTTTTTAAACGTGAAAAAAAATTGGTATTTTATCATGGAGTAATTCCGATATATTTTATTCTTTGTTCTTTCGATGCAAAGTTGTTTTTTTTAATATTTTATTTGTCATTTTTTTTTCTACAATATTCCAAATTTATGAGCATTGACCTTATTTTTTTATTTTACTATGTTTCTTGGAGTAATTAACCATCACTTTAATATGATACACACGGAAAAAGAAAAATTCAGTGACTCCAAAATGACATTTTATAGCCAAGCATGGAATGCCTGAATCTATCTTAGGAAATCGTGGCAAACATAAATCAGTCCCTTTGTGAGCAGGCTCTGCCTATTAGCCGTCTTATAACTGGCCATTGTAAACCCAGCATTACCGAAATCAAAACCAGAAAACATAAAGTAATCAAAACGAAGTAAAAAATATGATTTTATATGCTCTTTTGCGATAATGATATGGTTTGATGATTTGTAGAGGATAAAAATCAAAACAATAATCGAAAAGGTCAAATCGATAAAATTAAATTGTAACAAAAGATACTGTTTATATTTTGAAGAATTATGAAAACCTATGATCTAATCGTTCATTGCAGCTAATGATCATGTTTCACCAATTTTAATTTCATATGAAAGTTCATGATCTTTAGATGCATCATCCAGAAGTCGCTAGCCTTCCTTCACTCATCATTTTTGAGCGAAATCGAAAAAGCATTTTTTCATTGTGCATTGTCATTGAGTTTGTCACACAAAAATGAATTCAAAATTTTTAATTTCATTTGAAAACTCATTGTCTCTGGATATGTCCTTAGTGGACACTTCCTATTTTCTGAAGAAAAGGGGAAAAAATCTCATCTGCATTTTATTTTTTCTAAGGAGAAAAATATCGCCCGAGTTCACCCACAGCCATTGTACAAATTCAGAAATTTCTTGTTTTATATCAGAGTTTTGACCGTTTCGAGATATATTATTAAAATTCTCGTCACAGATATACAAGATATAATTGTATCTCGTCATTTGCAGAATCAATGTTTTTTAATCTACAATTTTACTTTGTAATTTACATTTATGTGGGTTCCTTTGCAAAAATTGATTGATCGATTGGAGCTGAATTTTGCAAATAACATATTAATGCTTTTTGGTTTTAAATTCAGTTTATGATTGAAATTATATTAATTAAACTCATTTTTTTTAAATTATCGAACTAAGAAAAATAGTTGTCTGAGTCTTTCCACGAATTCATACACATATGCAATTCAAACACGCAAGCTATTGTCAAACGGCCAAATGAGTGTAAGATTTTGCTTCCAGATAAACTTTATATAAAAAACAAAACTTCATGGTTTGAGGAGGACGCTTTAATTCTTCATTACCAGGATTAGCGAAAGATATCTTTGAATTCATTCGGAAAATAGCTCATTGAAAGTGCTTTTATCGTCTTCAGTTTAAATTAGGAGAAATGTTCAAATAATTCCTAAAAATAATTGTGAAAATAAGTAGAATGTCCTTTGCAGAAATTTTAGCTTCAATTCTTAAACTGTTTCAGAAAAGGAGATTAATTTTTTTTAAATTTCTAAAACTCAGCAAATTATTATTGTTAGAAGTAATAAATTTAGTAAATTATTGTGAGAAGTCTAAAATAAATCTCTTAATAACGGCATTTATTTGTTCTTTTTCTGGGTACAAAGATTTTTTTTTTGTTATCATTAGAAATCATAATAGTGGGAAATGCATAGAAAAATTAATCCAAAAAAACATGAAATAATTTTTTTGTTAAAATTTGAAATTTGGGCTTCGAGGTGTATTGATTTCATAGCTGTAAGCTAGATTTCATAGCTGTAAGTGCGGAAGATTTTTCTGGTTATCGTCTGTCCTCAGACAGAGAAACAAAAACTCTCACAAACACTTTCTTTTAAAAGTAATAAATGAAAGCTAATGGAACTTAAATAAGACTTCAGTAGTCGCCTGACCCACTCATCAACACCATTTTTAAGAGAAACAGCAAAAATTTTATTTCACTGTGGGAAACTGGTGGGAAAACAACAATTGAGTTCCCCACCATATCATTCATACTACATTCGGTCAATACCAAACATGCATATCACCAAATTCTCACATCTCGTTTTGAAATAAAATCTTATATATACATACATACATACATACATACATACATATATATATATATATATATATATATATATATATATATTATTAGTCAAAAATAATGTAATATTTGTGCTTTAAAAAATTTTGCCTTCTACAGTTAAACGAAAGAATTTAGACAGACGCTTTAAAACCATTCTTCTATGCCTTTCATTACAGATATGTCCCAGAAGGTTCAATGACAAGTTGCACCGTGGATTATTTAAGCCGCGACGTTGTGAGTTTATCTTACTTGATGTGCTACACTGTGGCTGTGTATGCGATACCTCTCGCCATCATGATTTACTGCTATACTTTCATTGTAATGGAAGTGGCCTCTCATGAGAAGAAACTGCGCGACCAGGCCAAGAAGATGAACATCACCTCTCTCAGGGCTAACCAGGACTCCAATAAGACCAGTGCTGAATTCAAACTTGCCAAGGTGAATGATTGGTCGGTGTTTAAAAATATTTCTGAATTTCCTGATCCAAAAGAGTATTATCTTTTCGGCTGTTTAGATTGTTGTTATAAATTTCTATTTTTCAATAAGGTTCATTTACAAAATCAATTGAGAAGTTTGAACCGTGAGCCAAAAACATTAATTCAAAATTTAAAGTAACATAATATAGAGGAAATTCAAATTTTAAAAACTAAGTTTTAAAAAATGAATACAAGTAAAACTATAATTTGAAATTGCAGTTAAGTTTTAATCAATAATACAGGTTGGTTATAATTAAATTTCCACTTTGAAATGGTCATAAAATGAAAACTACTGGACCAAATGATATCAAACATGGTAATAGTTTAAAGACAGTTATCTGATTGACAGTTCCGCCAAAAATGAATGCAAAAACTCTCCATCAGATGAGAATTGGCTCTGTATAAAATATTTTTATGCAAAATAAGACATGAAAACGCCGGTATAAAATGTGTTTTATCATCTAAACGTGTTACAAAGTATGTTCTATGTGACATTCAAAATTTTCTGAAAGCAAATCGCATAACAGTATTCTCAACAGTAACTCTTAGCCTATCAGGAGGAATGTTACGGGCATGGTGGCGTATCGAAAATCTGAGTTCCGCCAAATTGTTTAAATTATCACCATAAACAATGCTTTTGAGATAACACGCATTGAACGTGCTTTGTAACACGTTTCAAAACTTCCAGGAGATTCCAAAAACTTAAATGGCGCAGTATGCAATATTTTAAATCAAAATGATACATGCAGACGCCAGTTTAAAATGTTTTCAAACATTTCTGAAACGTGTTTCAAAACGCGTGTTGTCTCAAAAGGATTGTTTATGGTGATAATCTAAAGAATTTGGCGGAACTGAAAGGTACGTTACACCAGCATGTCCGTAACGTTCCTCCTGATAGGCTAAGAGCTACTGTTGAGAATGCAGTAATACGATTTAACTCTCTTTCAGAAAATTTTGAATGTGGAACATGCTTTGTAATACGTTTCAGAAACGATTAAACACATTTTATATCGGCGTCTTCAAGTCTTATTTTGCTCGACAATATTACATACAGCTCCACTTTTTCTCTGGTAAAAAGATTTTGGATTTTTTTTTTTTTTTTTTTTGAGGAAAAGAAATTCTTATGACTGTCTTTAATTATTACCAATTTTGATAACTTTTGGTTCAGCAGTTTTTCTTTTATGACCATTTCAAAATGGAACTTTAATTATAACCACCTTATATACAATTAATAAATAAATTGTAAGTCATTTTAATTAACAAAATGATAATTATTATAAATAGCCACCTTTAGAATTAAACTTGTTCATTGATAATATTGAATGCATTTAATTTCAATTTTACTTTTCTATGGATAATATTCATGATTCTCTCAAAAAAATAATTATAAAATTATATTTTAGAAAAAAAAATGAAGAAGTCGGTTCAATTGTTGAATCTAGCAGTGATTTATTAGTTGATATATCTCGAAAATGAAAGGCAGTCGGACCGATGACTATTAATAATCTATTTAGAGATCATGAGTTTTCACATAAAATAAAAATTAGCGGAATTGAAACAATGGTTGAATTTGAAAACTGGTTTTTTTTCTTTTTCTCCCAAATATTTTAAATACAATGATTTAAAAATTATGGGAACAATATCAGTAAACAAGTAAATAGTTTTAATAAACACTGAAAAATAATTTGAATATAACAATTTTCACTAATAATGAAAGAGAACTTATATCTATTTGTGTTATGCCGGCGGTTTACCGTTTGACCTATAATTATCAAATTTAGCACTGCTAAACTTGAGAGGTTGTAAATGATCTGCTTGGTATGTTATATTATTTTATTTTTCATTGAAATTTTAATTAATATTATTATTAACAATTAAATATTAGAAAAAAATTTAAATGTGCTCCACGGAAAGTTTTATTTATTTACTTTACTTTTTGTTTAAATTTTAATCAATTAAATACTAAACAAATTTTTTATTTATTTTGATAATTTTTTAATAATTTTTTTCTTTATATTTAATAATGCTTTCCAATGTTGTAATGAAATTTAAACTATCTTGATTGTTTATACAAGGATTTGATTGCGTTGAAAATTAAAGTAATATTGTAATGACATTCTTTTATGCAATCTCTGAACGAAGTCCCATAAGCTATCAAGTACATCAAGAAATATATTCAGTAAGATCAAAAACTATCGTAACTGATTTCTACGTGCCTTTAATAGTAAGTTTAATATGTTATTGGAAATAAAATTTGCTTTTTAAAGTCGTAATTAAATTCATGTTTTGCATGTACATAAATGTGAGTGTGTCGGCAGTACACTGGATTAACCATCGAAACTGCATCTACAGATGTATACTAGTTTTTATTATCAGTTATTAGATTTTATTTTTCCTTAGCTAAGCTGTAATGGAATTTTGCTGCCTTATTTCTTCATATTTATGTGAATGTGCGTGCGTGTGGATGTGTGTGTTTAGCTATATAATATATCCAGAATGCTTAAAAATTATACTTATCATTCTTCTTTTATTTTTATTAACACGTTTCAATCCCGCTAATATGTTGTTAAACATTGAAGTATTAATTTAAATGAAAACTGCAGAAGCAATAGGAATATACTCTAATTTTAATACTGGAATACAATTTGTGTTTTTTCATAAGAGGAATAAGAGAACGGATATATAGCACGATTTAAATGTGTTTTTGAATATTAAAAGATGCGAACAAATATTTTGACTCCATTAGGGAGATTTATGTGCGTAATATTCATGGTTGATGCGCGGCTGTTACAACAACATAATTTAAATGCTTTTCACACAATTTGATTATTAAAATTACTTAGTTGTGGAAATCAAGTCTTACAAATAGACATTAAATTAATATAAATACAATTAATATTCCTGATAAATCAGCTCCTCTTCAAAGGTAGTTAAAGTATTAAACTAGAAAATAGATACTTTTTTAAATGAAACATCCAACTTTCATTTTAAAACTATTTTTATTTTATTTTGTGGCAACGAAATAATAGCTATCTTTATTTCATTTCTTCATTTTTAAATTTAACTGAATTAATATTAGCTTTTTACTATAGTTCAAATCGGTATTTTTTTATCATTATCTAATACCTTAAAAAGCATATTATATATTTTAAGTCGTTAGACGAAAGTAGAAACGTAGTTGGTGCTTCGTCGTACATTAAAGGAAAGGATCATTAAAGGATCGAGCATATATTTTGAATCTTTTCATTTTGATAGATTGGTCGAAATTTAATGCAGATTTACAATATTAGTATTAGGCCCATGTATTAAATTCCATTGTCAAGCTTGTTCCAGTTTTGAATTATTTTATTCATATATTCTAGAGATGCAATACAGTGAACTCATTAATAAATTTAATCCAGGAGATTTGAAAATTTATAATTAAGACTATAAAAGTTTATTGCCGAATTTTACTGATAGGAATTTAAATGCTCATTCTGAGTTGCCATATTACATATATAAGATAAAATATTGCTTAAATTCTTAATGAAATTCTTCTTAAAAATAATTTCAAATTAAAAAGAAGAATGCGATGAATATCTGTAAGAGAATTTGTAAGACTATTTTTCAATCAATTCCTAATAGTTCTGACTTCGAACAGAGTTAAATAATTTATTTTAATAGAATACGTTACTCTTTTATATTTTCATTTTAAAACAGTTAAATTCTGTTACTACTATTCCCATTTCAAATAAATTCCGATTCGTTCTAATTTTCTCATCACAAAGTTTTTCTTTTACATAATAGTAATAATATGCTTTGTTCATTTTATTTAAAATTTATCCCGCCACTCTAATTTTTTTTTATTTGAATCTTTCATTTTGACTCACATTAATTCCTTGCTGTGGAAGACGTTTAAATTGCATAAATAATATAAAAGACTAATCCCAATGTTAAATATTGAAAAAAAAACTTACGTTGTGAATATTTGGATTATCTTTTCGTATATAATAAGTATATTTTCATATAATAATTATTATTCTTTGATCCATGGTGAAATTTCTGTTTATTTTGTTATTTGGTAGCATAATCAGTTAATGACATGATGGCATAATTTATTCAAAAGATATTGTACTCAAAACAAATCTTTCACAAGTCTTCATCTTTTAGAGATTGGACGGAATATAAAATACATAGTATTCACCCAGGCTCAGATCCTTTAATAAGCCATTAGATAATGTGTCGTGGTTGGTATTTTCTCCACGCAGCTTTGGTATAATCATGATTATATATTTTCAGCGTAAAAACTTTATTATGTTATGATGTTTTAGACTAAAGGCTCGATCTCTGTTATTACCATTGGTAAGATATCAAATGTAATAATTTATTTTTTAGTTAAGAGATATATGTGAAAGTAGTAATTTGCTTTCTGAAAAACAGATTTTAAAATTAATAACCTATTATCATCACAAGTATAAAATTATTCAAAAGGTATTTCCTTGCTTTTTAACTATTAACAAGTTGCATTTATTTATAATGTTTAAACGATTAGAGAAATACGAAGGGTGATGCAAAAAAAAAAAAAAAAATTACACGCAGCAGTATTTGGAAAAGTGGAAATTGTGGCTGGGAATATTGTTATTCAGAATGGAGACAGATAGCGCTCCACCTGTCTGTCGTTCGAGCATATAGTGTTAAAACGTCTAGAAAAGTGGTCTCGCACAGTAATGCAGGCCGTGATAAGATTTGCGTGGGCTGAGAAGGTGCCCCCATCGGACATTCACAAACAAATCGTTGAAGTGTACGGGGACGGAACAATGAGTAGAAAACAGGTAGCTAAATGGTGTCGTCTTTTTGAAGCAAGAAGAAAGATTGCTGAAAGCGTTTAGGTGGGAGACATGTATTACCTCCCATACAGCCCCAATTAGGCTTCCAATGAATATTTTTTTCCCCCGGCATTGAAGAAACACTTATCTGAAATAAGGTTCATATCAGACGGTGATGTTCAAAAAGGTGCCGAGAACTGGTTCTGTAGCCAGGGACCTGATTATTACTAAGACGGGTTAAACAAATTGGTCCAGTGGTGTGATAATTGTCTCAACAAGTTTGGTGTTATGTACAGAATGAACCGCCTAATATATCTTTTAATTATCAATTGCATCCAGGGTCTATTGCTAATAAAGCATTTTTCCTCGCCTTGTAAACTTTTTTTAGATCACCCACCGTAAGTGAAATTGGTTGGATTTAGTTCAAATTTATTTACATCGAAAGTACGAACAATAAGCGAAATAGCTAAAAAAAGACCTTGGCAATTAAGAATATCACAGTAAATTGTTGAGACTGATAAATTAATTCGGAATTATATATATGATTTAATGAGCCCTTTACAATATCATCATGCCCCCACATAAATTAAAGATTTATTTTTCCTTTTCATATAGGTGTTTTAAGTCGAAGAAAATGACAATCACAAATTCGTTTCCAATTACCGTAAATAATCTTATTATAGTTAATTCATGAGTTCATCACAGTTTAGAGTTTTTTTTTTATTTTATTTTAGGTCGCATTTATGACAGTCATCTTGTGGTTCATGGCTTGGACTCCCTACCTGTTACTGGCCATGTTTGGCGTTTTCTCAGACAGAAAGTACATCACACCAATGACGACTGTATGGGGTGCTGTGTTTGCGAAAGCCAGTGCATGCTATAATCCTATAGTCTATGGCATAAGTCATCCCAAGTACAAAGCGGCACTGCATCAGAAGTTCAAGTGTCTCGGCGGCAAACAGGACAGCAGCAAGGGTGACGCTGCCACTGTAGTCAGCGATATGGACAGGAACCCTCCGGCTTGAAGCTACAATCCAATTGACGTGTTATTGATGGTTTGGTTCTGTTGGTTTAGTTTTAAAAATAAATGTTTTGTGAGGATGTCATTTTGTTGTCTTTATTTGACCCAAACATAGATGCTCTATGTCATAGTTTATTATTCATGCAATCTCGATCTCAAATCTTGGCAGGACAAAATACTTTATAAGAAAATTATTAAATTGATCTATTTAAGTACTCTATGTTTAAAAGAAAATTATTAAATTGATATATTTAAGCATTCTATATTCAAAAGAAAATTATTAAATTGATCTATTAAATAAAAATAATACTAAATTATTATAAAAAATAATACTAAAATTTATAATATGAACAAAAATTGTTTATTGAGCAGATCAATGTCAGCATTTTTTCATTATAGGTATTTGCTTACGTCATTTTAAACAATGTTATTCAAAATTCATTCCAGTATGCAACTGCACAACTTGTAAGTAAAATCATAATTGAAATTTTTGTACTTTTTATTTTTTACTTGTTTAAAAAAAAAGATATATGTCTGCTTAGCTTGTGAAGTAGAGATCTCTCAAGCTTAGAACAAAAAATATATTATTTCATATACTTATGCAACTAATAATGAATATATAAATGCAAATTTTAACACGTGACTGGATAAAATAATATAAATATAAAATGTGATATTTTCTAAAAAATAAATGCAAAACCAAGGTTTCTATAATCGTTTGCATTCGTTAAATCATTTATTCAATAATTTTTTTCCCTTTTTCGCTTTCTTTAAAAAAAGCATATTTAATATTTTGGCAACATCACCGAAAAAAACATTTTTAATATTTTGGAAGCATAACCGATAAATTATTAGAGCATTAAACTCAAAAAGTTTTTTCGAATAAAGTGACTGACTCTTTCACTACTAATAACTGAATCTTTTAACGTTAACTATTTCTTAAATTTTGTACTGATTTTAAAGAAAAAATAGCATATATTTTTTATGTATACTTATAATAAAGCTTAATGTGAGTGTGTTGGCGCTCTACAGGCCAGACCGTGGGATCTACAGCTACCAAATTTGGTACATGTATACTTTGGGGGTCGGGAATGTGCACCTCGGAGCCCTTTTTTCGAATTTTTAATTAGAATTTGAATTAATTAAAATTTAAGCGAAATTTCGACGTTTTTCCGCTATAATTTCCGAAAATATTATCGCATAAACATGATTTTTACATCAATTTAAAGATTAAAAAATAAGCTTTCTAATGATATTGGTCTTATAATGTATGACTTAAACCTCTATTTTTAACGAATTTTTAAAGAAATATTTTGACCATGTTTTTTTTGAGCACGTGACTGGATAAAATAAAAGAAAATAATGACGGAAATTCAAATAATAAAAAAAATACTATCATCGTAAATCAAGTCTGAAGAAATGATACATTTTGCACGTGACTGGATAAAATAAAAGAAATATAAAATGTGATATTTTCTAAAAAAAAATAAATGCAACGCAAAGGTTTGTATAATCGTTTGCAATATCTAAATCATTTATTTAACAAATCTTTCTTTCTTTATGGTAAACCTGATTAAATTTAGACAGGATATGCATTGAAATCCCGACTTAATGGCATATTTCTATAATCGTTTGCAATATCTGTATCATTAATTCAATAATTTTTTTCCATTATAAAATGTGATAGTTTCTAAAAAAATAAATGCAAAGCCAAGGTTTCTCTAATCCTTTGCAACATCTAAATCATTTATTCAATATTTTTTTTTCCTTTTTCGCTTTTTTTTTAAAAAAACATTTAATATTTTGGCAGCATCACGGAAAAAAACATTTTTAATTTCAGGCCAATCAATGCCCGGAATTACTTCAAGGCTAATGAATATGCGACTGAATTTAAAAATTTAGAACGTATTACTCATGGCGAACCAGCTGGTCGCCAAAGGCGGCTAGTATTTAAAATAAAAGTTGCTACATCAATCAGTTTTCTAAATCAATAATTAAAACTGACTGATTTATAAAATTAAAGAATGTTATTAGGAAAACGTGTTCTTTTAGAGCTTCCCGTCCATTATCTTTAAAACTAGCTTTCTAATGGTATCAGTGTTTTAACATATAACTTAAACTTCTATTTTAAACGAATTGTTAAAGAAATGTTTTAACCATAATTCAACAATATATTTCGGATAAAATAATAAAATTGAATCTGCAAGAGCACGTCAAAGGGAAAAAATTCGATTTTATCACCGTGTTGCCATCATTTTGACGGAAGTTCAAATTTTAAAAAAAATCCATTATTACTGCAAATTAAACCTAAAGAAATGTAATTTTCAGCACGTGTCTGGATAAAATAAAATAAATATAAAATGTGACATTTTCTTTAAAAAATGCAAGGCAAAGGATTTCTATGATCGTTTGCAATATTTAAATCATTAATTCAATAAATTATCTTTATTTATACAGGATTGAATTTATACAGGATATGCATTCAAAATCCGGTCCAATGGCCAATTTGTAAAATATTATTAATAGGCATATACATTGTTTAATACTATTAATGTGATCTAAATGAAGTAAATAATTACATTTTATGTAGCTTGAGTCAAACAATGCATTTATGAATAATGAGTTTTAGATTTCTTTACACTTTACTCTGTGAGCCATATTTTACAAAATATTTTTATTAATATTTAAAATAAAAGTTGCTACATCAATCAGTTTTCTAAATCAATAATTAAAACTGACTGATTTATAAAATTAAAGAATGTTATTAGGAAAACGTGTTCTTTTAGAGCTTCCCGTCCATTATCTTAAAGAAAATATTAATTTCAGGCCAATCAATACCCGGAATTACTTCAAGGCTAAGGAATATGTGATTTAATTGAAAATTTTAGAACGCATTACTCATAGCGAACCAGCTGGTGGCCAAAGGCCGCTAGTTATTTAATAAAAAGTAACTAAAATAAAACTTTTCTATGTTGGCCTAAGTAGGAGTTGAATTTAAATTATTTTTATACTATTTTTGTTGAATTTAAATTATTTTTATACTTTTTTTGTTGAATTTGACAATATTTTTAAAAATATTCAATTCACTCGATTTTCAACAATCGATTACATTGTTGCTCTAAAGTTCGAACTGTTTTCATTATTTCATCACTTATGTAACTCATTGTTCATCAGTTTGAATCAAGCTACATAAAATGTAATTATGTACTTCATTTAGACAAAGTTAACAGTGCTAAACAATATGCACGCCTACTACTAAGGCTTTACAAATTAGCCATCGGACCAGAATTTGAATGAGTATCGTGCAGTTATTAAATTTTATTGTTTTTTCCAAAATATATGGTTGAAAAACATAGTTAAAATATTTCTTTAAAAGAATATGTTAAAAATAGAAGTTTAAGTTATATGTTAAAAAACTGATACCATTGGAAAGCTAATTTTTTATCTTTAATTTGATGTAAAAATCATCTTTGTGTGACAATATTTTCGAAAGTTCTGGCGGGAAAACATCGAAATTTCGCTTGATATTTAATTAATTCGAGTTCGGATTAAAAATTCGAAAAAAATCTCTTCGGAGTGTACATTTCCGAACAAAAGATATACGTGTACCAAAATTGGAAGCTGTAGGTCCAACGGTCTGGCTTGTAGAGCGCCAACACACACACACATTGAGCTTTATTATAAGTATATTTAGACAAATAAAAAGAAGAAAAAGTGGAACAAAAAATGTTGCAAAATTTAGAAGACAAATGCCTGGCATATTCACTTTTGTAATAGTGCTATGTTGTTGTGGGACTGTCAACATTAGAAATATTCATCAGTCTGGTAAATGACGGAAGATGTCACAATACGACGGAATCATGGATATAAAGTTTTATCTTTTGCTGCATTACTGACGAACCAGCCAATCCGGCGACAAGTATGAAATAAGAATAAGCGAAATTAGCTCTGTTTTTTGTTGTTGTTGGGGTTGTTTATTTGTTTTCGCCTATTATTTTATACCAATCGACTTAATCGACCATTGTTCATCTGGAATATTGGCTATATTTTTCTTCAGTTAAATCGTTTCCACATATTTTCATGTCCATAATTCCTCCAAATCATCAGGCATTTAAATCGTGTCATTTTAGATGCCATACATCTGTTTATTCAGTAACTGAACTTTTCTAATGGAAGCTAACACATTATACCATAGTGTTATTAAAAATTTAAATATTTGGTCAATCTTTCTTCCAAATTTTAATGTATTGCAATTTCATCTTTATATTCATCTTATAAACTACAAGATACTACGCAGAATCCTTTCTTTAGCTTTCAATAACAGTAACAAATTTAATTATTGATGTAATAATTACGTATTTGATGAAACAAAGAAAATTATAAACAATATAATTTATAATTAGAAATTACGCAAAAAAAAAAAATGTTTTCAAAAAAATTTGCCTAAATTTCGAAAAATTTGCTTGATTATTAAGTTGTTATAGTTAAAAAGAAAAACTTTTGATTTTTAAAAAAATATATAATTTATTTTTGTGAAATAATATTAGTCGAAATTAGTGTGAAAATAAAGAAACAATTCTACTCATTTTTTTAATCAATCAAAATTTAATTTCTAATTTTTTAAAAAATCATCCGCATGTGAACTTTTTTAAATATACAGTGAAACCTCGTTACAACAATATTTTAGGGACCAAATAAATATATTGTTGTAGAGAGGCATATTGTTATATCGAGGGCCCACATATTTTGAGCATTTAATAATAGTTTTTTTATTATTATTGGTTTAAGGTGCATAACATACTACTTTTAAGTCTATATTTAGAAGAAATTAATTTGTAAAATACTAATAATAGTGGTTTAAATACTAAAAAAATAAATAAATAAGAAAAACTCAGAAAATAAGCACAGAAATATTCACATACCTGAAAACACTTTTTATTCAAAATAATCCAGTATTTTTGTTTGTTTATTCATTTTTTTAACTGTTAAGTTCACCAATACTGTATGCATTGAGTCTCGTGAACGAAAATGTTCTTCATTTGTCGACGGAAGGCTTGAAAAAAATGTCCGCAGGGAATTCACAGATTGAAGAGCTTCCTGGGATGACAATAAGGACTGAGATGGACCTGTATTATCATCATCGTCAATATCATCATCATCTTCATAATAAGTTGTCGATTATGAAACTTGCTTGACCGGTTTTTGAGGGTAGAAGCGGAAAATTGCTGGCGACATTTCACCGTGTGATAAGGCCTTTAGGGAACAATATCGCGTGAAAGAAAGAAAAGTTTAAACCAAATGTTTCGCGTAGAACTCAAAATCGTTAAAGACTATAAAACAACCTTTGAACTCACATTTCAGTAAGTCACTTAACAACACCCCGCCTCCATCTCCCCCTGTTCCTCTAACAAAGGGCACTTGTTCTTTGACAAGGTGACCAGACAGGTCCAGATGTCCTTAAACCTTATCAGAATTCCAAAGCTTACTGGGAAATGAGACTAGGCATACATTTACACTTCACCCCTCCTCACCAACTCCAATTCCCAAAAGGGTGGTCTTCATCTGTTTTGAAATCTGAACAATAGCTATTTATTCAGGGATAAGTTGAATATCCACAATGAGTCTTAATAGACGGAAAAAATAACAAAAGAAAACGAAAAAAAAAAAGCATTTGAAAATCAAAATATTATTATAAAGTGAGAAAATAATACTGAAATTTAGATTGAAAAAATCGTTTTACAGAGGTTTATTGCTCTAGAGAATATAGTAATATTGAGGGGAGATTAGCATTAGTTTATATGCAAAATCACCGGGACCACAAAACATTATTGTAGTAGAGGGAGTTATTGTTGTATCGGGTATCGTTGTAGCGAGAGTTTACTGTATATATGTACCGGATTCGGTAGCTGCAGATCAAACGGTCTGATCGGCGGAATGGGAAACACATATCCATCTTTATTAGTAGTAAGGTTATAGATAACAGATGATAGGCAAATAACTAATTACTGAAGACAGTTAATAATATTAAAAATATTTTATCCTACGGAAGATAACTTAAATAGCTAATTTAAATGAGCAAATTTATTGTTATGGTAAAATCGCATAACTCCCTTTTTTAAAGACGCTGTTTCGAACGATCCAAATATGACAGGTTATGGATAATTTACATTATATATATTTTAGATAATAAAATATATTCTAAATATTTTACTAAACGTTTATTTGACTAAGAAACAGATTCCAAAATAAAAGCAGGTATTATCTGCTTTTATAAGAATGAGTTAAAATTTTCGTTTGGTCTTTTCTAGGACCATGAGAAGTGTGCTTCCCACCGAATCCATCAATCCTTGTATGAAATTGTACAGATTGGCTTAAGTTCTAACACATTTTCCATTAAGACAAACACTTACATGCTTCAGTTCCATATCTCACACAAAACGGTGCGCCTTAATTTATTACTTAAGTAGCCGCCTTTGAAGACCAGCTGGTTTGCCAAGAGTAATGCGTTCTAAAATTTTCAATGAAATGCTTATGTGCCTTGCTCTCTTTATAATTTCTCTGCCAGATATACTTAAACTTCGATAGTGAAGTAACTAATATTATTATAGTTACGTGATTTATTACGATTATTTGTTCATCGCACTATGTAACTCTCTGACTCGCAATAAGTTGTCATGAAATTATGTGGAAAATATCACATTTTATATTTGTCCCCTAACATTACATTTTTTTAAACATGTGCTAAACATCACACTTTTCTCGGTTTAATTTGCAATAAGAGTTAATTTAATTTTTCAGTTTCAGTTTTTATCAAAATGACGGCAATCACTGGTACATTCTTAACGTGCTCTTACAGGTTAAATTCCACTTTCATTTTGTAAGAGATTAATTGTTAGAAAATATGATTCGATATTTTTAAAAAAAATTTATTAAAAATAAAAACTGAATTTATAACTTTAAACATTGATATCAATTTTTAAAAAGTTATTTTTAATAGGATTTTAAAAAAAAAACAATTTTATACCGTAATAGTTTTGGAAGTTATTGAAAAAAATTCAGAATGTTCGCGTAATTTTAATTAAAGTTGAAAAAAAATACGTCTAGGAATGTGTTTCCATCCTTCAAAGTAAATATATATATACTAAGTGATGTATCTCTAGATCATATGGTCTGGTGTGTAGAGCATTAACAAAAACATGCACACACTTTCATTCATATACGCAAACGCATATTCATTTGATTATCAGCCTTGGAGTAATTCTAGACGTTGATTGGCCTGAAATGGTATATATTTTTTAAAATGGTGAAAAGATCTAAAAGTGCACTTTTTAATAATCATATTCCTTTTTTTAAAAATCAGTCAATTTTAATGATAGTTTAGAAGACTGATTGATATAACAACTTTGCTTAAAATATTCGTAAAAATATTTTGTTAAATATGACTCACAGAGCAAAGTATGAAAAAATCTAACAGTTATTCATCAATGCAATTTTTGTTTCAAGTTACATAAAATGTAATTATTATTATTGTTGTTGGAATTATTTAGACCAATTTTATAGTAGATAACAATATGCGCGCCGATTACTAATGATTTACAAATTAGCCTTTTGGTACGAATTTGAATGCGTATCCTGTATAAATTCAAACATGTTTACCATAAACAAAATGCTGATTTACTAAATTAATGATATAGATATTGCAAACGATCATAGAAACCTTTGCCTTGTATTTATTTTTTAGAAAACATAACATTTAATATTTATTTAATTTCATCCAATCATGCGTTTTTCGTTTGTTTTAAATTTTTATTGTTTTGTCTGAAATATATTGTTGAAAAATATGGTTAAAAATTTCTTTAAGAATTCGTTAAAAATAGAAATTTAAGTTATATGTTAAAACACTGAAACAATTAGAAAGCTAATTCTTTAATCTTTAACTTAATGTAAAAATCAGCTCTGTGCAATAACATTTCCGGAAGTTATAGCAGAAAAACGTCGAAATTTCGCTTGATTTTTAATTAATTCAAATTCTAATTAAAAATTCGAAAAAAGGGCTCCCAGGGGCACATTCCCGACCTCCAAGGTATACATGTACCAAATTTAGTAGCTGTAGATCCAATGGTCTGGCCTGTAGAGCGCCAACACACACACAACCACATTGAGCATTATTATAAGTATAGTGTTATTTCTTCACTCAACACATCGACGGACCATACTAATACTCCTCATAACACATTCATTGGGTTAAGGATCTCTAAAATAATACTCCTCAAATAAAATCACAACAATTTAAAAAACAACTATATTTAATTAAAACACAATTATAAATTGATAGAACAACACAGTAATAAATATATATACAGCTCGCGACACGTAATTGCATTGAGCCACGAGATTGAGCGAGATGGAGAAATGCGTGTGAACATATAGATTATTAATGAACCAAATTAATTAATTAATCAAAATAAGTTTACACAGGGTGCGCCAGAGAATTTTACTTATTTGAAAGGTTAATAAAAACAAAAGTAATTCAGTTATTGTTTTAATTCTTTTTTATCTGAGAATACAATATCGCATTTTTTTTCATATAGTTTCGAAGATGACATTGGTTAAATGGCGACCCCCATTGTGCATACACTGATTATATCGATTTTTGAAGTTTCTTGTCCACTCTTTGCAGCATATCAATCGGTATGTTGGCAAGGACGTCGCGAATGTTGTTCTTGAGGTTATCTATGGTCCGTGGTCGATCGACATAAACCAGGGACTTAACCAGGGAAAGTGAGCCTCGTCACTGATAAAAAACGACCGCGTCTTCAGACAGGTTGTCAAGCAGCATTTCACATGCATTATGACGGCCAAGAAAATCGCGTTCAGTTAATTCTTGCACAACAGTCAATTTATAGGGATGAAATTGAAGGACTTGATGGAGAATTCGTCGAAGAGTAGTGTCAGAAATTCCCAGAGCAACTTTGTGTTTGCGGGCCGATTGCAGAACTGGCTGCCTCACTCTTTCGACATTTTCCGGAGTTCTAGTGGTCCGTTGATGCCCATTTCTGGGTTTAGTGACACTTCCGAAATGAGTTACCCCACGACAGAATCGAATTACTACCAGAACCGGGTCTGTGAGGAGGAATTTCAAAGAGAGCGTGGAAGGCAGATTGCATAGCAACAATGAAGAGCGACCGTTAGAAAAGAAGTTCCCGACGACGAAGGCTCGCTGTTCTCTAGACCAGAGCATGATGGCAACTGACTAGAAAGCGAAACAAAGTTGGGGACTTTCCCCTCCAGTAGCACTACATATCATCCCTCTACCCACCCAACTCGTTGATCGGGAGTTTTTTCAAATAAGTAAGTTTATGTGGCGCACCCTGTATAATAAGATAGATGATTCCCTTTTCTTAAACCAAACTCATTCCTAAAAATATTTTAATGTACCATGACTATAAAAAATGGTCTTCCAAAGACTTAAATAAAAAAAATCCTTTAAATTGTAGACAGATTAAGAATAAATGAAAATCAAAACTCTTGTTGAATCTCAGCTAATAATAAAATGGTAGTTAGTAAGGCTACATGACAATGAAATTTATATATGCTTACATCATAAATGTAAACCCTTAAAATTCTCATAACAGATGTGACAAAAAAAGCAAGCACATTATTCAAAAAGTAATGCTTTGTCCACATTTTTTAATAATAATTACTTTGCAATTGCTGGTTTTAAACATATTCAAACAGACTTATCATTCTTAATTGAATAGATTTTTTTGAATGAAAGATTAAAATTTAAAAAATGTCATTTCTCTTCATCATTCTTTTTATCGAAGTTGATATGTTTAGTTCTATATACTATTTAGTTCTATATATCAACAAATGGCTCCTGCTGTGAACTCTATCATGAATTAAATATATCAGAATATCTGATACCACAAAAATAGAAATCGAGTTACCGTATCAATCCAATCTGTGAAATTCACAGTTTCGAACACTTTTCATTTAATAATATGACTTATAGTTATATACAGTTTTGAATGATTCCAGCGATTCTGCAATTCGTAGATGAAAAATGCATGTAGTCCCTTCACTTTTCCTAAAATTCTCTGCCATTCTTTTTAAATCGTTCTTTATGATAGCACGCCGAAAACGTCTTTTCTCTCTCGATCGGCAGTTTATAGCCTTGAAATAAGATTGCATATTTTCTGGATATGCTTGGAAGAGAATATGCTACCTCTCAGATGTCAGCTATGTAATATTTTGATTGGGAATACTTTTCTCCGAAAGTGAATTAGCACTATGCTTAAAGGAATATTTTCCTAAAAACTGATAATTTCTTGTTTTCGTGGTTGATCAGATTAGGTAGAAGAACTTGGTTCTATTGTTAATTCAGTTTCTGGTTCAAAAACTAAAATAAACCAGTGGAAGTGATTTTCTCAAAACTTTCTTGCATACCTTTTAGTAAATTTGTCATATCAGAAAACATCTTGCATGGCACTGGCAAACAATAATTGCGAAATATTAACTTTTGCCTTGAATTTAGCATTTTTACTGAATATGTCATGTCGTCCTTAGAAAATATTTTTGGCGATTGATCCCTAGAATGAGCTAACAGTGTACGAAAATCGAATTTGAGCATTAAATACGTTTTCTCAAGCGATTGAAACAAAAATTCGATATAGAAATGCACTTGAGTCCCAAAATCCCATACCAAATTTGATATATTTAAGCCATTACATTTTTGAATTATCGCCTTTTTGAAAGTACAGACCGACAGAATCGATACGGTTCGATTTGGCTCAAAATTTGACAGGTGTCTACACTATAGATGTTAAATCTGCATATTATTGAATCTCCCAGATAATTTTTAGATAATTTTTCAATAATAATAATAATAATTTAGGACATGGTAGATGTCCGACAAAATTGCAATCTATATAAAATGCAAAATTAATTCAGGAAGAGAATTTTCTGAAATGAAAATTTTAAATACATTATCACAAAATTGCTAGAATAAAGAATGGTTATGTGTATTTAGAATAAAGGAAAGGTTAATGAATTTGTTACTGAATGCCATTTCTAGAAATCCTAATGCAAAATATTCAGTATGATTTGATAAAATGTAATTAATGTTTGTTATTTTTTTATTTATTTTATAAAACGGATGGAAATGAAATTAAATCATTTTTAGTTTTATTCTATTTGCCACTTAGGTTTAAAATACTTCTTTTTAAATTTTGCCATTGGCTTTTCTTTTTAAAGATCTTTTTCCCCTCATTGATTTGAAATAGACCAAATCCATCTAGAATTTTTCTATTTTTCTACCCTATTAGATTTCGACAATTCGTACGTCTTTCCAAGTCTTTTTTTTTTTTTTTCAAAAACATAAGAATAAAATTAAGTGTGTGTTTTTAATTCTGAAATATTTAAGTTTTGAAATCAATCACATTAATCAGAATCAAATTTAAAGTAAAATTTAAAAAAAAAAACTAAAACTAAGTTTAATAAACCCTGATATTTGAGAAGTGAAATATAATAAACGTAAAAGTATACTGGTGTCATTTTAATATTATGTATAAAATGTCATCAGTTGCCAAGGAATTTTTTTGTGTTCCAAATGCAAATTTCTTATCATATTTATTCAGCATTTAAATACTTTTAATACATACATACAAAGAGTAGGAATTTTAAAAAGTTTATCTCAAAAACTTTCATGCTGAGAGCAAAAAGTTTATATTTAAGTAACGGACTGATATTCAGATATTTATAAATTTGTGCTTAATGAACTACCATTAAGATATTTATTTTATATTAGCCGTCTTTGGCGACCAGCCGGTTCGCCAGACTTAATGCTCTTTAAAATTGTCAAATAATTTATATGACGTCTTAAGTGCTTTATGTGACTTATCTTTTAAAAGCTACTTAATCAAAATATTTTTAAGGTTCAAATTTTGATAGTCATATAATTCATTCATGCAGTTATTACCTTAAGCCCGTAATGTACTATAGTCTCACTAATTATCTGTCAGCTCCCGCAAAATTTCATCTAGAAAAAAAAAAAGAATATCGCTTTTAATTTAAAACATTAGGGTCAGAAAAATATCTGGTTAAATATGATTTATAGAGCAAAGGATCTAGATAAAAGCTAAACATTCTTCATTTATTAAAGCACTTAAAGACTCGGATAAAATATTATGTAATTATTTACTTCATTTAGACCCATTTTATAGATACGTCTCTATTATTAAAGTTTTGCAATTTAGCCGTTGGGCCTTGAATCTCTGAATATACATTAAACCATATTTCTCTTAAACAAAGCTGATTTCTCTGGTCGATCTAATGCCACTTGGTCACACCAAGCCGAATGAGATTTAGCTCTTTCGAATTAAAACAAAGTATGCGCCTTATGTTGTTAACGAGAACCGTTAAGATGAAAGTACGACTTTTGCTTGAACACACACGACACAGCCCTTTTTAGGGGACGGTCGAACTCATTCATCCATCCGCAAGTCAGAATTTAGATCCAAATCAGAAACCGACTCATCCCTGATTCAAGACTCCCAGATGTATAATTTGTAATGGGAACTTGGAGAACTTTGCTGTCACGACATATTTAACGAGCCCCAACTGCCACTAGCCAACACGACGGTCTTTAGCCAAGACGAGGACAGAGCTCCTTGCCTTTCGGTTACGAGACTAACGCTCTACCAACCAGGCCCTATCCTACCGCGACCCTAAGCAGATTTCTTTAATTAAGAATACTATAAATGTCATAAAAGCTTTTCATTACATTTTCTTTTCAGAAAAAACATGTTTCATTTTTATTTCATTTCATACAGATACACGTGCTGAAAATTTTACTTTTATATGTTTAATTTTTAATAATAGTTTTTTTTTTTTTTTTTTTTTTTTATAATTTCATTGTTTGTCAATCTGGTGGAAACATATTGATAAAAGATAATTTTTTCCCTTTCACACATAACATGCGCGTGTAGCTAAGATTTTATTATTGTTGTTGAAAAATGATTAAATTATTTTTTTAATTCATTAAAAATAGAAATTTAACTTATTGATTAAAATATTATGTCATTAAAAAGATAATTTTTAAATCTTAAATATTATGTAAAAATCAATATTGAGCCACAATAATTTCGAAAGTTATGGCGGAAAACCATCGAACTTTGATTTTTAATTAATTCAAATTCTAGTTAAAAACTCAAAAAAAATGTTCCGGGTTGCACATTTTTGACCCCCAAGGTATATATGTGCCAAATTTTGTAGCTGTGGGTCCAACGGTCTGGCCTGTAGAGTGCCAATACGCACACACATCGAGCTTTATTATAAATATCGATTAGTTTGCCATATGTTATCTATAATGTATATAGCTATAACATTAACCACTTTTAAAATTTGAAATTTTTTTTTAAAAATTTTAATTACTGCCTACTAAATTATCAAGCAAAATTTCTAGAAAAAGATCAATACTAGTATTTTTTGTTTAATACAGTTTAAATACATGAAATAATACAGTTTATTATTTCATGTTTATTCTGTGCACTATTAAAATTAGATAGTTCAAGATTTAAAAGGCTATACAATACTTAGTATTTAGTTAACACTGAAATTTAGTTGCTGAGGTTGACATTATCATTAATAAAATTCATTAAAAGTTGCAAAAAATATAAATTTAGTTTGAAAAATATTTTTTTTTCTAATTTGATAAATAAATAACAGTTACTATTTTTTAGAATAAGGCACATTTTAGAATCTAGTTATAATAAAGAATCCTGATTTAAATTATTTCATGAATAAAAATAGTATTAAAAAGTTGCATTACCTTTATAATATCTAGAATAAATAAAACATCAACTAGGCGTTTATTCATACTTCTTGAATTGATTAAATTTTATTCAAATATTTCAAATATGAACAAGACATTCTTAACAAAGGAAATGAAAACTCTAGGAATTAGAATTAAGGTTCATCATTATAACTATCATTAGTGTCATCATCACTAAAATTGCTCTCAGAATCAGAATCCAAATTGATGTTAAAAGAAATGTTTCCCAACACTTATTCGACAATGCTGATGGTTTCCCAATACTTTTCTTCTATGAGCTCGATATGTTTGCAATATTTTTTCCATCTCATATTTCAGATATTTGTGATGGCTGCAAGACTTTCAAGACGCTGCAAACTCATGTCGGCAGTCGCATTTCTTTTTCACACGTATCGTGTAATATCTGCCCAAATTAATTCCATTGGGTTTGAGTTAAAGTCTCGAAAAATCATATCCTTGTTCTTTTAGAATTTCGTCAACGAAATATTTTTATCCACTTGCATTTGCAGCAATCAGTTCAAGTAACTGAACTTTTCACATTTTTTTTTAACATATGATACTTAAAGGATTATCCTTAAGGGAATTATACGGGATTATCATATGATTTTAAAGAAACATGGACTTGATTTGCTGGGTTTTTTTTTTTTTCTGGAATGGAATGTAAATAAATCGATTTTAGATTAATTGTGTTTTTGTAATTAAATTGTATTTGTTAGTTATATATTTTTCGTATATGCTTACAGTTTTAAGCATATATGTTTTAAGGTTAGTTTTTAATTTTCTTGATTGGTTATTATTTGATAGTTTTTCGAAATGCCAACTTTACTTAATGGTGGCCAGACTGCATGTTCTGTTTTGAAATTACGCTTTTTCTTGCAAGCGAAGATACCCCAACACGCAACATCACCAAAAACAGCGACAGGGGAATCCTTTTATAATAATGCAAATTGTTGTTGTTGTTGTTTACAAAGGCACTTATCATTGACAAACCCACTGGTCGCTGTCAGCGATTTCAGGCTTAAATTAGCGTCCCTTGCTTATTAGTAGGGCCAAGAGTACGACTTAGCTACTTCATGCTTCACATTCGTTTGCACGACCCCTTTTTACAGGGGGGTGGACATTCACACTACTCATAGACAGAACACAGAATAATAACCATGCCCAAACAGTGATGCCCAGAACACTAGGAAGATAAGCACAATCAAGTTAATTGTATAAATAAGGACGAGTGCACAATGTCGCACAAGCATGCCATAGAGGCGTTAAATGGCAGTCTCCGGGACATCTGCGGCAACCAGGCGGTGATGGGAAGCGTTGTCGTTTTGCTTTCTGGCGATTTCAGACAGTCACTGCCGACTGCTGATCAGACCGTTAGTTCTCATACATTCGCATCAAAATTTACACTTGAATGAAATCACGGTTAGTCGCTAGTCAGTAAATAAAAGTATAAAAAATAAAGTAATTCCTTTTTTAAAATTCAGAAAAAGAAAAATAAGAATAAGCGTAATAACATTTAAACTTTTTTCTAGTATCCTTCTAGAATTCTGCTAATGTGCTCTAGAAATAGTAGCTCAATGCTATTTAACAATAAAAATATAGAGCAACAATGAAAAATACATGCACACAATCTTAAAGAATTATAAATTCTTCAACAATAAAAAAGAGTTCACAAAATTCTGTTTGATTCAGTTGAAGGAGAATGGTTGACACAGATTAAAAAAAAAAAAAAAGATCACAATATCCAATTCACATAACAAAGAAATTTTTTTCATGGAAAAAGTTTTAATTTCTTTACCTTTATTTGAATTTCAGCAAAGGACTTATATTTTCTTAGAGGCCTCATTAAATTACCATTATAATTTTTTTTTATTATTCAAAGTTTTGAGTACTTCTGAATCACAGTATTATTTATTTATTATTTCGTAGAAGACGTAGGTAAAGGTAAGATAAGATTTTAGAGCAATATTTTTTATCTAATTAACTAAACTTTCGAACTGTTTTAAAACGAATTAAAAACGTTACCAAAAAAATATTTTAAAAAAACATTGAAAAATAAAGGCAGAGAAATTAAGGGTCTCACGGCTGCCCAGCCACAGAGTACCTTTAAATTTCCTCTTTTCGGAATGTTCTGCATCAATTCAATCAATAAATTTTGAAATATTATAAAAACTGGAGAAAAGGATGCACAGAAATAAAATAATATTATGATTTAAAAGTAAGATTTTTAAAACTCAAGGTTTTATTAAAACACTTCTTGAGCTGTCATTTCTACCAAAATATGGCAGCATTTCCATTAATTTTTTTCTTAATTGAATATTTAATTAAGTATAAAGATGAGTTCACACGAGGCTAACTATTGCGCGCAATCGTTGCCTCTTTACTGTTGTTCCTTTATTGTCCTCGTATGAATAGTTGAGGAAACGTCATTGGGACGGTTGTATAACTTTTGCGTACACCCATATGCGTACGAGTCATAATACTGCCAGTCAATGGTCTCGTTTACAATATGGTTGTGTTACTGCAAAGGATCATTTTTAGAAGAGGCGGCCACATTTTAAACGTTATCTGAAAGTGTCAGATTTGGAGTGAGTTAACATGACGTTTAACATTATTTTGAAAACTTAATGACTTGTTTTTTAACACTATTTCATGCGCTTTGATATCATCTGAATACTTCTCATTTTGATTTTTATGAAGCATGAATGGTTTTCCAATGTGTTTATTCAAAAATGTAAGATAAAAATGAAGGACGAAAGATATTTCTTTTCATATGGTTACGAACCTGTAATTTTGCTTTCCCGCACTAATAATGTCATCGTACAGAAGACAGATTTACAGTCATCTGTATTGAATGGTGCCCGGGTGTGATGTCAGAGATGTCACTGCTTGGCGACCATTTTTATGAAGCATGAATTGCTTTTCAATGAGCTTATTCAAAAATGTATTATAAAAATGAACGACGATTGATATTTCTTTTCATATAAGTACTGTATCCACTTTGAGACAATAATCTAGATTTTAATAAATGCATTACTTTACATAAATACAACGATTTTCATTAAACAAAATAGTTTTGGTTCTATCAGTTTTTGTTTCATTTCTTCTTGATACGTTTGTTTAATTCAGCAAGTTCAAACACTGAAATGCATGTTATTTAAATATAAGAACTTTAAAAAAAGCGATAGTTTCTTAAGTATGAAGTACAATTAAATAATGTTAAAAGTATTGAAACGATTTGTTAGGTGGGAATAGTTATAAAAACAATTCTTAACTGTCGTAGGTAGTAAGAAAAGCTTTCGACTACGGATGTTAATTTTCCATGCTACATCAGTTTTTTTTTTTAAGAGTAGAAAGCTTTTAAAAATTTAAAATGTTCTACTTATCATCATTAATTTTAATGTTGTTACATTTTTTAAAATCTGAATTCTGATGAAGTCAAATTATTTGTTCATTATACGACTTTGTATTTTGTATATTAAATATTGTAAGTTCAAAGGGCATAACTAAATAAGAAGCATATTAATAATTTGCTAACTGATCATTCTTACCTGCGGAAATGTGTAGGTGATGCTAGCTGAATTCAAATTTCATTTCTTTTTTTCATTATTGCTCTATATATTAAACCGTAATCCAAATCTGTTAAAATATAAAATCGAATTTAAAAAATAACCACATTAATGTATTTAGAATATATTCTTCAGAAACTTTAATTTTTTTTAAGTTTCTGAAGTTAAATAAGTCCGTTCTTATAAGCAAAATAAGTCTTTAACGATAGTATTAGAATGAAGTTCTGGTAATACACTCCTCAACAATATACTCTTACACCTTTATAGAAAAATTTTAATTATGAGCTATGCGTTTTTTACCATGTTTTAAACAATGCATTTCTAATTTCAGGAGAATTCATGGCCATTTTAAACCTTCCGAGGGCCTTGAGATCATGTAAATCTGAAAACACCTTTTTCCCTCCAAATTTTTTATTGATTTTAATTTAATATTTATTCGTCAATTTTAAGTTGTAAATTTTGAAAACTGAAGTCGTAAGTCCCTTTCTAAAAAGTGCATTTCAATACTGTGCATATAAAAAAAGTACACAGTCAAAACGTAAAATTAATTTTAAGCAAATTTAGAAAACAACTTTTTATAACACTCTAAACAATATTGTAAAAAATATTGTTTGCAAACATATTAAATATTAATAACTTTCTCTTACTTAATTTAACCAAACAACGAAGAAATATTGAATAATTAAGATGAAATCTAAGTGCATGAGGCAAAAACTGAAGTACATAATAATAATTTTAGTAGCATATACTTATTTACAAAAGAATATTCTAACCATCGGACATAAAAATTTCCTACAGAGAAAAATAATTACCTGACAACGAAAACATTAAAAAATTAAATCTATACTTATAATAAAGCTCAATGTGTGTGTGTGTGTGTTGGCGCTCTACAGGCCAGACCGTTGGACCTACAGCTACCAAATTTGGTACATGTATACCTTGGAGGTCCGGAATGTGCACCTCGGAGCCCTTTTTTCGAATTTTTAATTAGAATTTGAATTAATTAAAATTTAAGCGAAATTTTGACGTTTTTCCGCTATAACTTCAGAAAATATTATTGCACAAGCATGATTTTTATATCAATTTAAAGATAAAAAAATTAGCTTTCTAACAGTATCAGTTTTTTTTATTTATAACGTAAGCTCCTATTTTTAACGAATTTTTAAAGAAATATTTTAACCATGTTTTTATCACGTGACTGGATGAAATAAAAGAAAACAATGACGGAAGTTCAAATTAAAAAAACAACAACTATGATCGTAAATCAAGTCTAAAGAAATGCAACTTTTAGCACGTGACTGGATAAAATAAAATAAATATAAAATGTGATATTTTCTTTAAAAAATAAATGCAAAGCATATGTTTCTACAATTGTTTGCAATATCTATATCATTAACTCAATAAATCTTCTTTATTTACGGTAAACATGATTGAATTTAGACAGGATGTGCATTGAAATCCCGACTTAATGGCATATTTATGTAATCGTTTGCAATATCTGTATCATTAATTTAATACTTTTTTTCCCTTTCTCGCTTTTTAAAAAAAAACATATTTAATATTTTGGCAACATCATCGAATTTTTTTAATATTTTGGAAGCATAACCGATGGTTCAAACTGACTGATTTATAAAATTAAAGAATATTATTAGGAAAAGGTGTACTTTTAGAACTTTCCGTCCATCATCTTAAAGAAAATATTTATTTCAGGCCAATACATGCCCGGAATTACTTCAAGGCTAATAAATATGTGATTTAATTGAAAATTTTAGAACGAATTACTCATGGCGAACCAGCTGGTCGCCAAAGGCGGCTAGTAACTAATAAGTAATGATTATTACAAATAATTTCATTCATAATAATATTTATGAATGAAATTATTTGTAATGTATTTTCATAATAATATTTATGAATAAATAAATATTTGTCAAATATAATATAAGGCACTATCAGAGAAAAATATTATATATTAATAAACATTCAGAAAAGAAACATCAATTCAACTCAATTTTGTAGATAATCAATAATTGAATTGCAACAACACAGATATTAATTCGTAACTAATCACCAGATTTAAGAGAATTAATTTAATAAAAGTAAGATTAGATATGGTTTGCTTAGAATTCGATGCACAAGATTTCATTGCGATAATATTACTCTGAAAAGTAGAGAGCAGAAACCCTCTAAAAAGCTGTTTTTATAAATCATGAAAAATAATGACGAAACTGACAGATTACTTAAAAATCAAAAAACCAAAATGTATTTTTAACAGGAATATATCCTGCGTAGGTATTAAAATTTAAGGCTGAAAAAAATTGTATCGTGCATTCTTTAATACTATGTTAGACTAATACATTAGAGACTTGGAAGTATATATGCCCGTTAGGGAGCTGGATAAGCATGAAGAAAAAACAGAGTGTTTTGTCCCTTTTCAGTGTAAAAACATGGCGAAAAAAACAATCCTTCTCTGCATCATTCGAAATGAATTTTAACGAGGAAGTAATAATATGTTAGGGCGTTGAATACCTGCATCACACCATTCCGTTAGAAATGAAGCTTCAAATAATTCTTGGGTCAAATTTGCATCATTCGAACAGATAGACTCAACTATAAACACATATTATTACAAAGTACAAAATTTTATTAAGTTAAAAATTAAAGAATTTATTGAGTTAAAAATATTAAGGAACTGGGTAGGGGGGAAAAGTTTTCAATCAAGTACAATTGGATTTATTCAAACCCACGCCATACTTCTTAGGAATATCGGTTAAAAAAATGTTGCCAAAATAAGATTCCCAAAACTCACTTGCGTCAGCAGTGATTATAACTACTACTGGGTATAACACCTGATCCTAAGGGGTATGACACAAAAGGAAAGGAGGCAATTAGGGTTCAGTTGGACAGTTGAAGTAGGAGAACGAAATCCAATCTCGTTGCTGATACAGCAGTTGTGCCGGCAAATAAAAAAAGGCAAAAAAAAAAAAAAAAGTTTGATACAGCAGTTATACTAACGGTAAGCTAAAGGTTAAAAACTTAACTAAAAATATTCTGTGCAATTTTGTGCTCACATTTACACTGCCAGATTCCCTCTGAAAAGATTGTGCTAAAATTTTATAGAAATCTGAAAATTTGGTATAAAAACCATTTAACACATTTCATACATTTAGCTCATAACGTTTTTTAATTATCTTTCTCACATACAGAAATACCTTTTTCAAAATTGTGTTTTTCGATTCAGGAAAATTTAAAAGGTAGTGATTCTTCAAAATATTGGGTTCAAATTTCTTAACGAATACAGTATTTTCTCTATACTTCGTATTCGAGAAAGTTTTAAAAAGTATTTTCACTTCTTGCTTACATTTTCTGACTGGGAAAATCTGTAATGAAAAATCTGGCAGAGATAAGGAGACATTGATCATGAAAATAATGATGAATGATAATAAGTCAAGCTCAGTCATTTAGCAACAGCAGTACTTCAAGCGATAATTTTGAATAATGATGCACCAGAAACATTATAAATTAAACTTTTTTAATCATCAAAATATTAGAACATCAGATTCTGTCAATCTTAGAGCTAGGAAAATTCGCATAAGAGTTAGAAAGTTAGAAATTAGAACTTGAATAAAGACAGTGAGGGATGAAGCGGCAAAGGCTGTTATCCCGTAGGAACAAAAAAGTTACTGTTAGTGAATGTCAAAATTTCCAAACTGAACAAAAACTACACAAAATATGATGTATATAATTTTTAGTTGATGGCATTAAAATAAAATGCGTCATGAGGTTTTACTTTTTTATTAAGAATCTTAAAGTTTTCTTTGTCTTTTTGCAATTCGTATTATTCAGTTATTACTGGGTAATCATGTTTAATATCAAAAGAGTAATCTATTTATTTTCATTTGTGTTTTTTTCTGATAATTATCATTTTTGTTTCTGGTTTTTAAATTGATATTGATTCTTATAATGCCATGCAATATCATTGTGGACCACAGGGATTTCTGTTTTAAGAAATGCTGATAATTTCATCGCAAATCAATTTTCATATCAGCGTTTATTGTATATTTTTTCTTTCCAATTTCATTGCTACACTGATGCTTCACTCTTTTTTTTTCTCGCTATTTCTTTAATATATCAATTTTGAATCATGAAATTCTGTAAAAACATAAAAGTGTTTCTTCCAACTCCGTTTTATATCCTATTTAATTTCTGTATGTATATATATTTATCATGACCTTACTCGTGTTTATTAAATTTACTGCATTGTTTTTTGTAAAGATATTCACTCAGCATAACTTTAGAATTTTAAAATGCATTTCAGAAAAGTTCTGCTTTAAAAGCATATTACTCAACCTTATGTTTTTATTAGTGATAAAAAAAACTGTTTAGTATATAGAACGTTTCTGTTGAATAAAATTGATTTCATCATTTACTTTGTCATTCCAAATTCTTTCTATATGTCTAGAATAATAAATAATTTTTGAGTTATTTTTAATAGGTTATTACATTGAAACATCCATTTGACCATATTTTATTGAATAATTATTCATATGTATTTTATTCCAGATTTCTTGTAATGTGTAAATAAAAATTATGAATTTTGTGTAATTTTGCTTGTTTGTTCTTTAATTATTTCTAAAGAATTAAAATAAAATAACGGATTCATAAGTTGCATAGATTTAAAAAATGGTATCTATATCTTTTATATTGTATAATTTGAAATTGTTATCATGATTAATTCAATATATACACATTTCAGTTTTATATTCTTTCCTCTGAGAAAATTGAAAACTTCAAATCTCAATATTAATGAAAATAAATACATAAGAAAAAAATGTAGTAATTTTCTTAGTAGCTTAAAAATGTTAGCTTATTTAAGAGTAATAATTATTTAAAAGAAATAATAATAATAAAAAACTCAACATTCAATGGCATTTAAATAATATATACAAAAGAACATTAAAAAAAAACTGCCAAAACTGAAAAAAATGTATCCTTTGAACAAAAAAAAATAGAAGAAAGGAAAGAATAAAATGGTATCAAACTAATTAAAAAGCTATATTCATTAAGCTATTTTGTACCTACCATGCCACAAACCCAGCGAGGATATTTCCCTCAAATGACACAGATTCGAGCCAAGCCATGCTGGCCATAAAATCCACAGATGAGACCTGGCGGACAGCCAGCTGCTGCATTCCAAGCTATGCAGACCGCACCTTTCGCTACAGCTGCAACTCGTCCAGCAGTCGCAGCTGCATAAAACCCAGATATGAGTACAGGCATGACTGCACGTCCTATTACAGGACAGCAACCGACTGCTGCAGCCGCTGCTGCAACTGGGACCAGAGTTCCTGCAATGGGTCCAACAAGTGTAGGAGCAGCTCGACTTGCTGGTATTGCTGCAGCTAATGTCCCACAAGCTCGACCAGCTGCTTACAAATACACATTAAACATGCGAAATCCACCTCAACCACAAATGGTACAATAGCCTATTACACAACAATCTGTGGCACAACCAGCAGTACATATCCAAGGACAGGAACCTCTGACCTCATCTAAGTTAGCTGATGCTAATGCTCAAGAACAGAAACAATTACTGGGTGAACGGCTTTTCCCTGTGATCCATCGCCAGTATCTCAATATGGCTGGCAAAATTACTGGATTTTTGCTCGAGATTGACAACTCTGAGCTATTGCACTTCGTCTCTCTCCCAAACTCACTGGTAGGGGAGTATTGTGGTGACGTCTTAATAAGCCAGTAACTGCCACTAAACATCAGCGGCCACTTTTGTATAGTGGATAAGTTACTCGACTGCAAATCGGAAGGTCGCGGGTTCGATCCTTGGTGGAATTCAACTGCACAATTCTACCAACGCCCAAGTGGTTTATTTATTTCTAAAGTAATTGTTATTTTGCACAGTATCCATTTTCAATTGCTTGACTTTATTCATGACTTCAGCATTATTAATTGGTAAAAAAAGAATTCTGAATCCGTTTTAAAAAGCAGATTATATTCTTAAATCAGCAAAAAATATAATAACAGATAACCTTACCTTTTAGTTAGAGAGAAACTGTTAAAAACACTGGAAAATACACACTAGAAAACCAAATAATGAAAGCAAAAGGAACAGAAAGAAACACAACCGTCACTCGCAAATTCAAAATGTTTTATAAAGAATTTACTAAAATTATCATTTGACTTTTTTGTACAAGAAATTGATAAAATAAGAAGTTGTAATCACATCTTGTAAATGACACATACATCACGTGATAAGTTGACTGGTCCAGAAATCCTTCTTGAGTTCTTTTGAACAGTCATAATGTTTAAAAAGCTTTATTTACAATCATACAATTCAATAAAAATAGAGTATGAAATATTTTGAAACGTTTTTTGATAAAAAATCAAGATATCGAAGTTATTTATTCAAAATGTTCTGCTTCTCATCAACGCGTTAAAAAAATGTTATGCTGCTGATTATACTATTAGGAAAAGTGAAGTGAAGTTATACATCGAATTTTATCCGGTTGTAATTGGAAAAAAAAGTAATTGTGAATTAATTTTTTTATTTTTGTAAGTAGTTAAAGAATTTAATTGAAATTTATGTATATGTACTTGATTCTGTTTTGTTGAGCAATCAATTGTATCGTTTCTAATTTATTTAAGAACTTTTATTAAATTTCCCGCCTTTTGTTTGATGACGTCACACGTTTTATCAATGGCTGACTCTAGAAAGTTCTAAAAGCTGTGCATTTTACTCTTCTAAAAATTTTTCTTGTAATTGCGACTCTTCATTTATCTTCTTCTATTGATTTATGAAATATTCTTAAGTAAATTTGTTGTGAATCAAAGGTAAGCAGAAATATACTAAGTTAAAAATAGGTAAGCCTAACTATTATGCCTAAATTTCGCAGGAAAGCTGCTTCACAAAGGAGTGAAATTTGTACTCTCGAAATAAATTTATTTTTTGCATACTTTTTATTTAAAATGGTTTAATTACTTTCAAAATGAAGCAAATTTCATCCTAATAAAGTATTAAATCTCAAAATATTTTCTTAAAATAATTTTTCTTTGTTGGGATAGTAATGGACGCCATTATGCTTACGCAACTCTTGCAATGTCACGTTGGTAAATTTCAATAAAATCTCTTATTTTTTTTTCCTGAAAGCTTTATTAAAATACAATTAATATTTCTTTATGTCTAAATTTTAAGCTCATTGATAGTTTTGATTCTCTTTTAAGTGTGCAGCTCATATAAGTAGGGAAAATCTGATATTTCTTTTATTTAAATAATAAAAAAATTATTCTCATCATGTTACCTTAAAAAGGGCCTATATAATATTTTACATACTAATAAATATATATGTATGCTTTACACCCAGTGTGAAAATGTTAAACAAATGCCACCTTTGAGATGTGAGGGAGGGAAAGGCAAATTAATCTAAATTCTTTTATGAAGGTATTAACTTTCACAAAAAAAATTCATGATACAGATAGATACATGTAATCTAAATTATATTTGTTATGGAATTTTTTAACCATGAATGACAAGTTAATTTAACCATACTAGGTGCATGTCAGTTTTATTATGAAGCATTTTATATTGTGATTTATCTTTTGATTTTATTTCTGATTTATATTTGTTTTAAATTTATGTAGAAATTGACACATATTCTTTAGTATCTTATTCATATTGATTTGATTAAATATCCTTTATAATATTACTTCATTTTGATTTGCCAGGAATTTTGCATATCACATACATTGAAATGGAAAGAATGTGAATGGAAATTTCTAATTTTAATGAGGGCTGAGTTTCTGTAGCTTTTAAAATTTATTTCATATGTTGATCAGTTTGTTCTTTTCTAGTCTTTTTTTTTTTTTTTTTTTGTCAAATTATTCATCAGTTTTTTCTGTAATTTGGAAACAATGCAAAAAAGCTGCATTTGGCCCATAAAAACGAAAGGGGTGGTTGTATTTCACAAGTTTTATTACAAATAAGATTTCTTATTATGATTTTAGATTTGATGAAAAAACAAATACATTGAATGAAAAATAAATCTGAAAGATATGCATAGAGAATTATTTTATATATACAGGAAATGTTAAAAGCATAAAATAATTTATGGTTCTTTTAACCCATTGGTACATACAGTCGTTTTGACTACATAATTTATTTATATTTTTAATTCTAGGTATTTATAAAAGTTTACATCTGTGATCTCTTGTACCTCCCGGGGGGTGAAGGAACATTAGAACAACAAAAATTGGTGGAATAATATCATTTTTTAATAGAGAGTCAAATGGATACTTTTACTTTGCTAGCATTTGAGATTATTTTAATGCTACTATTATGACAGCATACAAATGTTAGGAGTAGAGATTATCTTCTAGAAAATGTTTTTAGTGATAGTGAAAATAATGATAGATCAGATCTGTTGGATATTGATGAAGTTTTGTAATATACACGTGATACAGAATTGGAATTAATTGCAGATTCTGACTATTCTAGAAAATCATATCCCAACTCTTTCTGCTCATAAAAAATTAAAAAAAAAACTTAAGAAATCTATTTTGTAATGAATAAATTCTTGTTCCTTTTATTTATTTTAGCTAATGAATGATTTTTGAAATAGTTTGTAAAAATGGAGGTAAAAGTTATGGATTTTCAAAGCTATGTGTATAAGGGTTTAAAAAAAATTTTTTTTATTGTAAACTATGTGGATAGTATAGAATTTTCTAATATTTACAATATTTTTGTATAGAAAAAAAAGGTGATTACTTATATAATGCTAAGTTATATAAATAGAATGGAGATAAAATTGAATGCTGCAAAAGTATGAAATAAAAGGACTAGGCTCAATTTTGGATTTTCTTATAAGAAATGCATTTGTGCCTTAAGTAGAATATATATGTTAATTTTAATTCAAGATGCATTAATTCTACTTGTTTAGCCAGGGTATTATCATTTATTGCCTATATTGTATTACTGTTGAAATATACAAAAAAAAAAATTGCACCCTGGGAGATTTCAATTAGAAATCCAATTCTACCATCAAAAGTGGTTATAAGGAAATAGAAATAAACTGCTCTGCCATTTTAAAATGAAAGCAAAATGATAATAATCAAATTATTTCTTAAGTGATTGGAAAGGACTATTAAAATTATCCTTTAAACCTAATATTTGTATTTATATTTCCTTTTAAACATTTTTTTTAATCTGATAAATTATTCTTTTTCTAAAATTATTGATCAGATGTTTTGCTATGCCAAAAATCCCCCCTCCCCTATCTTTCCTGTGGAGAAGTATTAGTTTCGCAGGAAAGACCTTAAATATATGTAACTCTTGATTGTATTCATTATAAATTGTCATTCATCTCGCATATGGAACTTTACATGCTTTTCATTTATATAAAAAACTATATCATTCTTTCTTAATTGAAGTAATTGTATTTTGATTCAGTATTCTGTTTCAAAACATTTTTGCAATGCTAGAAAGTATTTCAGAGATGTATTTGAGATCTGATTCGAATAATATAACCTAATTAAATGTACCTTGATAATATGTAAAAGGAAAGAATGAAAAAATTTTAAAGTATTTTTTTCCCCCAGTGGTTCAACTTTTTTTTTTTTTTTTTTTTTTTTTTGTAATAACATTTTGAAATATTTTAATATACTTAATAATTGTCGTCAGGTTTATGTTTCATTAAAATACCACATGTACTTTTTAAGGCGAGTTGTTATCTTTTTAATGATATTTCAGAGACGATTGCCACAGATTGCTAATAAAAGTTACACTAAGTCTTGCACATTATCAAAGTGCTTAGTAAACAATATAGTACATTGTTCATGCAATTATGTAGTGAAAAATCCCCACCTTATATTAATGTTGTCTCTATTCCCAAAGCTCATGAATACTTAAATAGTAAAATATTATTGCTATAAGCTTTAGCCAAATATGATCCAGAGATTTAAGAAAATGAATTCTGCTTAACATAAATACAATAAACAATTATCAAAAATAACACAATAGAAATAATCAGGAATTAATGAGTAATAAAATTAACAAATTTACAAAAATCATTCCAGTTACAAGAAGTATTGCAGCATTGCATAAAATATCTTGAATTAATCTATTTTAATGATAAAATTTATTCTAAAAATAATGCAATCATAAACTCTCTGTTCTTCAATTTAGAGTAAAATGTAGTAAAAATTACTATTCTTGCACTTATTATCAATTTGCTTTAAAATATATATATACCCTGCTCCAAAACAGAAGTTGATTTTGTATCCAAAAAGTACACCAGGCATTTGAGCAAGATTATATACACTGTCTGTTTGACAAAGGATTCCTTGATGGCCACATTTCGACAATTCCATCTTATTAAGGTGCGAGACACGGAATGAGTGCATTTCCAGTATTTACTTTTGACCTTTCCCATAGATACTTTTTGTTCAGTTATTATCCCCACGTCTCTGCTAGTTTTTTGTCATTTCTGACCACATTTTAACTCAAAATTTTGTTCCGATATGGTGAGTTCAAGCTGTAAAAAAAGCTTTCTGCAGTGGTACAAAGAATATTTTACAAAATGTCATTAAATATTGTGACCTAGAAGCAGAAATCTGGGAATTGTTTATTCTTGTCACACATGAGTTTAATAATATATTAATGTATATTATTTAATATATTAGTTTAATAATGCATTTTAATGTTGAAAAAAAATCAAATTTTAAGAAATGTTCATTTATTCTTCATAATTTCGTGTTTATGTCCTTTCCATTAATTAAAAATTCCTCTGAAATATTTTACTACTCATTAGTACCTTTTTCTTTCTGTATTACTAATTAACTGTAATGTTTACATCTGATAAAGCCGCAGTTAATCCGAGTTTACTTCATTTATAATTGAATACATCTATTTTTATTTTCTCTCTTGCTCCTATTTTGACAAAGTAAACCCATCCTAACACATGTGCAAAAGCCCAGAGGGTTTTATAATCCTTTATCAAAAGATACTGATTAATTTTGTTAAACTAATCGAAAAGAGTATTTTATCGTTCTTTTGCTTGATAGGGGGCATGCTTTTTAAAGTTAACTCTAATAGCTAAAAGTTTTCATTAACAAATATTATGAAAAAATAGCCAAACTTCGGTGTATAATATCTATCTGAGAGATATAATTTTAAATAAAATAAAACATAATATCCAATATTTTATTGGAATCCTAACGGACTGAAGTACAACAATCTTCATGAAAGCAAATTTGTAAAATGGCAGAACATTCTTATTGGAAGATGTTTCTCTCAATACTTTTTAAAGCTCATCTTTATTCTCTACTTTTGATTAAAAGTATAACCAGTATAAAATCATTTAATTTAATATTTAGTTTATCTTTATCCAATCGGTTTTTTTACTCATTAGTTTGAAATTTCCTTTTCACCAATTTTGTTTTATGTATTCTTCTTTTCTTACAATTTCTTTTGGGGGGAGATTATTTAAAATCTTTCTTACTTATTAAGGACTAATTTATAGTTTTGAACTTCTGAATAAAATTGTAGGACTTAACCTAGAAATTTATGGGAGGGAACTCCATGTATTAATATTGTAATTTGACTCTTAAAAGTTTAAATTTTTAATGGATGTACTTAAGAATGACTCTCTGTGGCCTAGAATTTTCAGCAAGTGTTCGCAATAGTGAATGATGTTAATTGATCTTTCCCCCTTTTGTTGTTGAATAGAAAAATATTCTCTTTTTTAAATCTGTAGAGATATTTGAAAGAAATGCAAAAATTGATGGCTGGTGTAACTTTGAATTATGGAATTCATTCTCCAAAAAAGGGGGGTGACTCACTGGTCATATTATTATGTGGGGCTATCATTAGGAAATGAGATATTTAGTAACACGTTAAAGCCGGGAGTCATAGTACTACGATTTGATCCACGTTACCTAGCATACTTTCGTCAAGATCCCCGCCTTAATGTGTTAAGCTGTATGAGATTCAATCTACTAGCAAACAAGGTATATTGCCAAGATAATGCCCCCCCTCCCCGAGGTTGTTACTGCAATTTTGATATAATCTCGGGTCACTTACTAAATCCATAAACTCCAGTACCTTTGAAATGTGTTCTGGGTTAAATGAGTACTAAAGGAATGGGTCTTTTAAAGGATTTATGGTGAGCAACAAAGTCACTAGCTCCTTATATTGTGTTTAAGTAATTTTTTTAAAGCAATTAATTGTAAACATTTATGGGTAGTAGTAATTTCCTATGAACAAAAGTATGAATTCCTAGTAAAGTTATGCTCATAGATATTAAGTGTTTCAAAATTATATAATCATTTTAAACATGTTTTCAAACTCATATCAGTAAAAGAATATGTTGCATATTTTACTATTATCTCTCTTTCTGACTAAATAATGTATATTAAATCTGATTTAAAAATAGCATTGATTTTCTAATACAGCTAATTTTATGTCTATTGAAAATTCAAGTTGGATTTTGAAAATATTTATGCTTTAGTAATTTTTCTGGTTTTTCTTCTTTCATGATAATCTGCAGAGATTGTAATATGCATTCATGAGTAGAAACTCGTCTGTCGTGTTTGATTTCCTCCTTTTACATGGCATTTTCTAGGCTTAAAAAGATACACTATTAAATAAATTAATTTTTAAAATAATTAAAACAGTATTATCTTGCACAAATGGCAGATCTAGTAAAAATATAAATACATACTTGAAAAGCAGCTATATTTTAGAAGTTAAATAATTAAAATAGTATTTAAAGTCTTTAATATTAATTATTCACTTATACAAATAATGCACAAATAAAGAAGAGCTATTATTTTAAACTTCTTGTGAAAAAAATCATTGAAAATGTACTTCCTATGTCAAATAACATTTTTAAAAAAATCACGGTTTAATTTCATAACTAGATAATCTTGCATAGGTACGATTTTAATTTATTTGTATTATTGTCATAATTATTTGGCTAGAGATGTAAGAAATGATAAAACGTTCCATATTTCCATTTATACAAAAATTTAAAAAAAATAATTTATTATAAATATGGTTTTAAAATTAAGTTAATTGCTAAAGATATTAAATAATTGTATAAGCAACAGCGAATTATGTAGGAAAGTGACATTGGAAAAAATGCTTATGTTTATTTTCACGTAATTAATTTTAGTATAATTTGATAGCCTTTTGTCACATGAAAATCTGCAAGTAAAATGATTCACTGCTTTTATATACTATTCCACCTGGTAGAAAGTTGGAAATTAAAATGTTTTTTATTATTATTTGTGGTTGCTAGTATTTTATCTTAATAGCTTTGTTACATTATTTGTCAGAAAGTTTGAAGAAATTAACATGCACCATATTATATTATTGTAAAAAGATTGCTTATATTAACTTCAATGTATTCATTTAAAAAAATACCTGTTGTGTGTGAGCATCCTTTCCCAACCTCTATTCATATTGGCTTCTTTTAATTATTTAACTGTGCAACTAGTAGAAAAAAATGAAATTGAAATTCATAGTGTAACAATCAATAAAACCCTATTTAACAAAGATTATGGAAATATTTATTTTAGAGTGAAAATATCTGCTTATTTTATTTCACTTCATTGCTTACAAAATTTGATGATAGCTGAGGTCTTATATTAAATTTTTATAGCTATAATAAATATCCAGCCTTCTTACAATATTTCAGTTTTTTTTTATCATTATTTTTTAATATATTATTAGTTTTCCTCGCACTTAATACAGTTTAAAAACTGGAATAATTAAGGAAATATAAACATAGCCTTTATGTAAAAATTGCATGCAAAATCAAGGGAAATGTTATATAGTATATTGAATTTACCTTTTATATTTAATATAGTAATACATTTCTAGGGAAAGGAGAAAATTTCCTTATGATTATTTTGTAATATATTCAGTTAAGAAACTTTAAATTGATTTGTCAGTTTTCTCGAGTAATTGATTAATTTTAAACTGTTCTGATATTATAAATATTAAGAATATGGGATGATGTTTTTTAGGAATTTTAATCTGTGTTAAACAAAGTAAAATTGCCTTTAACTTGACTATTATCACTGTCTACGAAATGTAATACTTGGTTAAATTATCCAATTTCCCTTGAATGCTCTAATTGGTTGTTACTTTTTTCTTAATTGACTAAGTAAAAAATTATAATTAAATTTTCTTTATTCTAAAGCAGATTTTGTTTATCAAATTCTTTGAGATAAAAAAAAAAAAACAGTGCAGATTAGTTTCAGCTGTATATGAATTTAAATATTGTTACTTTTTTAAATGAATCTTTTATTATATGCATTTAGTAGAGGCAATAAATGAAGACCAGTGTGTATCAGAATATATAATATAGGGGTTTAATAAATTTTCAATTCTATTAGCAATTAGGTTGATCTTGTTTTTTAACCCCTCCCTTCTTCTCTTTGTAACTCCCAAGTTAATTGTCAATATAATTCTTTCCAGCATTCCCTTTTTTTTTTTTTTTTAACTTCAAATATTTTTTACCAGAAATAGAAATGATTTAAAACTTTTAATTTTTTAAATAAGTTTTATGATAGATGTTTTATTTCTTGTGTCTTAAAAAAAGTTATTGTTTATTATAAATGTTTTTTATTTATTGTTTTCTGCAATTAATAATTAATTTTATATTGCTAAGCATAAATTTTCATTTTTTTCTGTTAATTTCCCAGAAACATGGTTGAAGAAGATTTTTTGATAAAGGATATCAAAAGTGAATATGCTGAGTGTAACATAGGATTGGAAGGTATATTTAAATTTTCCAGTAACATTCCATATTGGCCCTTCTTTGCCAAAGGATTACTTCAATGGGTTTTGATGTATATTCATAACCTATCTTGAATCCTATATTTAAATAATTTTTCAAAAAAAATTCTATTTGAAAGCTAACAGCTAAAATGGATTTTGCAACTCTTAAGTTTTCTGCAGAACATTTATATTTGTGATGAATAATTACTTTGTTTATTAATGTGGTTGTTGATCCAGTACTTATGGATTATCTATATTGGAATGATCTAAAAGAAATTTTAGAGATTTCATTAGAAAAAGCAATAGTTTTTAGCTGTTAGTAATTATTTTCATTTATGTTGTCCTTTCAAATAAAATAATTTATAAATCTTCCTAAGAACCCTTTTTCTCTCATCAAGTTGGCTTGACTTTTTAAAAAATATCTTGTAATGTGTCCTTATTTTTTTATGTACCATAAATTTTAGATTTGATTTTAGGTAATGCATAAAAATCTGAAACTGCAGTTCAACAAAATGATTACATAATTATAAGAAGTTACTTTAGAGTAGAAAGGTAACATTGCATCTTCCATAAATTTCTTTAAATTAAAAATAAACAGGGAAGGAATATGAATTTAAAAAGCATTTTTTAGTATTAAAAACATTCTGTAATATTTTCAAGAAACATTAAACAGTCAATAATTAATCAAGTAAGGAATTAATATCCTGTATTTTAATGCAAATGTAGTACGTCTTCAATTTGTAAAACAGTTCTCTGGTTAAAGTTATGCATCTAAATATATGAAGCTGCATTATAAACAATGTAATAATGTGAATTGTGGCGCTTGCTATTGTTTGTTCCGCTTAATAACTAGAAAAAATTATGAAACTCGGTGTCAGAGTCGATATCTACTCATTATAGTCTTGCAAGATGAGAGGCAAAAAGATTCTGGATATCACCTTGTCTTGAGAGCTAAATTATATAATTTCATATTTCCTAAATGAGCTTAATAATGAAAAATTGCTCGAACTAAGTAAACAATTTATTGAGACATCAGTATTACTCGAAATAATATTTTCTGGCATTGATAAAACTTATTAATAATTTTTAGTGATCACAGGAGGTCTTTAATATCATAACTCTTATTGCTATGACCTGCAGTACCACTCTATTTTAAATATTTAATGTTTGTGTGATCGGTATTCCTTATTCAAAACTTCCCTTATGGAAGACTAGAATTTGGTATCCTTAAGTAAGTGATCTTGTATACTAATTAATTTCATTAAAGAATTTTTAAAAAATACTTAATAATTTTGAATAATTAGGTAGCTATGTTAGTACTTTAAATGTTTCAAGTTACGAAACAAAAATGAGAAATGAAAATTTAGCTTTAAATTAATGAAAAAATGAATCATTATTTTTGTCATAAGTTTTAGATTGGCTAAAGGATTTGATAAGATTTATAAAATTTATTTGATATTAAATGTGATTTGAATTTAATTACAACAGAATTTGAAAATAATGTAGTTAACCTAGAAGTGTATTTTAGGAAACCACAAATTTCATATTTGTACTATACATAGTCTAAAAGAACTCTTTATGGTAAATTTTTTGCTTTTTTTATAGCTTGTATCAATTTGAACAAAGGTAATGTAATTTGTATTTTTGAGCAAATTAACATTTTAATGAGTAATGTAATGAAACACAGTTAAATATCATAAATAGTTTTAATTATTATGTTGCGTAATTGTAAACAAGATAAATTTTTGTTTTATTTAATAGACTGATAGCTTTTGTGTTGGGTTGCATTCGTTAATTACTTCATCTATTGGCTCATAAATTTAATTGTACACATTTCAGTCAAAAACATATTTTTCACTTATAAAATTGATTCCAATTTTGAGTCAAAGGAACAATTGTAGGTTAAAATTTATAATTTTCTGAAATCCAAATTTTGGGGCATTCCATTGCAAGTAATATAACATTTGACAGATTTTCAGAGGTTATAATATAAAGCATTCTTAAATAATTCATGAAGAAATCTTTTATCCTTATACTGATTGTTATATAAAATATAACAAATCTATGCCAACATAATTGATTTGAAACAAATAAAATTGAGTTATAAGCTTTTGTGATTTGTAATAACAATTTAGTTACTACATAAAGAATAGTTTTAAGTTTTGTGCTATATAGCACTGTTAATTCTAAAATCAGTTCATTAATGAAATAGTTGGATTTGAATTATATAATATGCACACAATATAGTGACTAAAACAATTGAGAGTACACTTCATTTTTGACTAATCTGACCTTTTAATGTAAATAAAACTACTAAAAAGTGCAAACATTTTTATTTTCATCCATAACAAGTGGATTAATTTAAAGTAAAAACAGAGGACAATAGACAAAAAATTTCTAACTTGAAAAGTTTCAGAAGCATTTTAATCATTACACTAATGAAATTTGTGTATGATCTTGCCTAGATAGAAAAGGTCAGTATTTAGTTGCATGTCTGTTTTATGGCTTTTAAAATCGCCTCTAAATATTGTGGTACTGAATTGTGTTTGAACCACAGATACTTAATGACTGTGATGTTGGTGGACTCTGACAAGAGTGTGTAACTGCTGTTTACAATGAAAAAACACACCACATTTTTTTTGGGGGGGGGGTCATTGTCCTGCTGGAAAATGAAATTTCCATCTCAGCCTAAAAATATCTAGAAAGTTGTCTTGATACATTATCTTGTTATTAAAGTTTTCTCACTCGGTAGCATCTTTGGAAATATCTTTTTCCCCCCAGTTTTAATAGATGCAATAAAGTTATATGTCTGTTGTGAAGAAATTATATAAAGTTATGTGTCTAATTTCTTCACAAATATTCATTTTTTCCTTGGATTAGAAGACAAAGACTTCTAAATTTATATCGCTGCTTTATCTATGATGCTATTTCTTAACTATTCTATTACTTATTAACTTCTTAACTTTCTATTACTGCTTTAAAATTGAGCCAACAAGTGGTTTTTAGTAAAGTTAATTATTAGCTAATTTTATTTTTAAAAATTCATTAAAAATAAATTGAGCTAATAATTAACTTAACTTTTATTAATATTTTATTTTACCTCAATAAGTCTACATCAAGATATAAGTAGTTATGTATAGCGAGAATATCTGTTTTAATCAGAGTCTGACAACAAATTACTGAACTGTTTCTGGTAAATATTTACATTCAGTAGGAAAACCCATCTAAATGGAGTAAAGAATTACATTTAGGGATTTAAACTGAATATAATGTTCTGATGAATTTTAAATTTTCTTGGTCCATTGAGTCATATTTAATGAAGAATTTTCGAGACTTTTAACATTTTCAATTTTTAAAAAGTATCCATTCTTTTTATGACTAAACCCATTAAATTATAAAAATTAGTATATTTTATATATAGTTTTTTTATCATTTCATTGAATGTCGCAAAGAAGGATAATCTGTGTCCAGAATTTTCATAGGCCTAATTCCCCAAAAAAGAATATTATTTAAATAATAATGTATTCAGAGTTTCATAATTGTTATATTTCATCACAAGAGATTGAAGTATTTTTTTTAATTCAAAAGTAGGAATGTCGGCAATATTTTGATGAATATGCCATGGTTAAATAATATGTATTAATAAAAATATAACAGATTAAATGTAGAAAGAGTAAGGTTTTATGAAAATTGTTTTGGAATTTTTTATCTAAAAGACAGTTTCATTAAATAATTAATCTACAGTTAGACACAATTAGTATAGTTGCATCAGCATCAGAGGCAAAAACATCAAATCTTTCTGATAATTTATTAACCAAGCACTATTGGCATTTGATGGGAATCGGATACCAATTAATTTAAAAAGGATTTTATCAATCTAACTATAAAATGCATCTTTAAATAAATTCATATGCTTTTATATCACTATATATAATGGAAATTTCTCCTCTCTTTCAGAGTAAGAATTTCTATCCTCAACTAAAATATTTATCTAGTAAACTTGTTTCTTCAATCATTGCTCTTTTAAAGATGAAACAGCAGTGCATGTTTTCTTTTTTTAAAAACGTTAAATTTTCAGCTCATTTAAAAGTTTTTCCCTACCCTCAGTTTTCATAATTTCTCTATTTTGAAAACAATTTGCAAGAGATCTTTTATTGTGATTTTTGTGATTAAGTTTATCCAACAAGCGTATAAACATAATCGGTGATAATTTTTATTTAAAAAACTATTCTTACGAGTTTATTTGCATGAAAATTTTGAATGTGCATTCTGTTTGAAATATACTTTCAATTAGAATTCTATATATGGGTTATAATTTTTTTTAAAAAAAGTCTGCTTTTTTTAAGTTTTTAATACATAAAACATGAATCATTTTAAATAATAATTTCTTGAAAACTTAGAATAATTTTGGAAAAAACTTATGTTTTTCTGAAGACTTGTTTATGAGGTTTTGAATTAGAGAATAATTATATGGATTGTCTTTTCCCTCTTATCTCTCAAAGGATAAGCATTTAATAAAACATCCTGTCTCTTAATTAAGTCATATTTGTTTTCTAAACTACTTATCTATTTATTATATGCAAAGGTTACTTTTTGTGCTATTCCAATGCCATGTATATATGGAAAAGTGAAATTTAAAAAGTTGGGTAGCACATCAGATTTGATCTATTTAATTGTAAACTTATAAAATGTAAATTTTTCAATTCTAAAGAATTTTAGTTGATTTAATATTTTGAACTCTATTTGTCTATGTATCATTTTCTTAATCAAATTAAAATAAAAACTTTAAATATTTTATGATTAATATAAAATATGAATCTAGAAGTTGTAAATTTGATATGTCTATAATGGGATGAATATATATTGAAATAATACCTATTAATTAGTTCAGTATAAGATTTAGAATAAATTTATAAAGGATAATTTGGAATAGGGAATTATTTTCAGTGTAACATGAATTTAGTTTTTAATTCTATATTGTGCAGTATGTGATAATAATTTTCTTTAATTCTTTAAATAGGCTTAATTTAAGAATGTAACAGGAACAGTATATATTATTAAGAAAATTCAAAATGTTTTTAATATGTATAGTTATGTGCATTTCAAAAAGTGTTGGAAGTTCATTTATATATATTGATTACATAATTGTTGCATTCTGTGAATGCTAAGCATGCAGAATAAGCATATATATTAAGCTTTTGCTGTGTTTGAATGGCATCAAATATATAAATGGCTTTTTATGTTTGGTTATTAGTTTTTAATGCTTTAAAATTATGGTATAACAATTCAGTTAAATCTGCATGCTCGTTTTAGCATGCTCTTGTGCTAGCTCTTTTTGATTTAGTTGGAAGAATCTTATGTATTCAAACTAGTGCTTGCTGTTTCATGATTGTATTTTTTTTTTTACACTGTTTTGCATGGTTATGTTAAAAATTGAATTGTTTTTACTTTTGTTACTTTTTGGTTCCTTTTTTTAATGATTGAACACCCTGACATAGGGGTACCTATGTACCGTCACATGGATTTAGAAACATTCTCCCCCCAGTTGACAGGAGTTGAGCCTTGGAATTTATTGGCCTCCGAGGACTTCACATGTAAGTTTAAATAATCTACTTCTTCAGGCACTTGCTTCTCTATGGAAACATAATTTAACTACAACAAAAAAGACCAATAACTGAATTTTTTTATCTGTTTTATGTTGTACTTGTAATTTTAGATTTTCAAGTGACCACATTGGTTTATTTTAGCTAACATGTAAATATATATTTATCATTTTAAAAGCTGAACTATGTCATTTTTTTCTATACCTTCAAAATTAATTTTTTGTGTAAAAGTATCTTTGAGGTACAGTTATTTATTCATTGTTGAGTCAAAGAAAAGGAAAGGCTGTTATCTATTGTACTTTTTTCAGGTTACTATTTCTGTTTATAAAATTTGATTATCTATAATAAAAAAATTGAGAATGAAAAGGATAAGAAGAGGATTAATTTACTTTTTTTTATTAACCATTTGTTTATTTTATAATATTGATTTCAAAATAATTTTTGTTTTTTGCCATAATATGTTTATTTCATAGAAAAATTGCATTTTTTGATAGATCTTTTAATTATATACTGTAAGACTTTTATATTAAGCTTTACTTTGTGTTTTAGATTAAGATTTCAAAATATGTGAATGAAATATTTTAGTACTTATTATTGATAGAATGTTTTTTGAAGATGTAATTATATTGTTTTATAAAAAAAAACTTTGAGATTTAATGTTGTTAAACTAATAATTATGGTCTAGTACTATAAAACAGTTAAAATCATTGTGGCATATTTATAAAATATGCTTCTTGTTCTCTATTTTTAAGAGATTTTTAAAAAAAATATTACTGTGTAAAAAGAAGAGGAAAAACTATATTTGTTCTTATTGTGAAAATATATTTAAATGAAAATTGTGTTGGCAAAATTTATAATTTTTGCTGCATAAAAATTAGAGCTGTTTTGAGTGAAATTTATTTTTAATGTATATTAAAAATATATTATATATTAAAAATATCTATATAAACCTTTAAAGATATGTATTTATAAAATTGTTGATATACAAAAAAAAAGTTTTTCTGCTGAAAAATATGATAATGTGGTCATTTGACAGTCTTGCCCTCTGTGTTATGTTTAGCTTGAAAAAAAAATTTTTTGTTTAAAGTATGTATATCAATTTATTCTTACAATTTAGATGTTTGTTTAAGGCTCATGAGATTTGCTTATATGTGTGTGGCATTGTTTTTAGTTCTAATGCACTGGCTATATCTGCTGCTTTTGGTGTAGAGCATTTCCACTTAAAACGATCCAATATGTTTTGTGTTTAAAGTTCATGAAACTGCTTGTGTCTTTTATTGTGTGAATAATTTGAACTTGCTGCATTGCTGTTTTCAAATGGGATTCCTCCTCTTAAATAACATAGGAATTTAATCAGCATTTTATTATTATCTAATATTATTTTCAAAGCATATGTGTTTTATTTGAAACTAGCTATTATCCACAACTTCGTTCGTAGGGAAATTTTGATGTACATGTACGAGAACTGACGATCTGGTCGGCAGTGGCTGTCAAAAATCATTTGCGAACAAAATGACAATGTCGCTCATCACTGCCTAGTTGCCTCAGGTGTCCTACAAGCTGTGGTTTCATGCCTATTTACTCTCTTGTCCCATACTATTAATTTACACTGGTACATAAGGATTCTTCGACTGCTGTTTTTGATGTGTTAGTGATTAGGTCATTGTGGGTACCATATCTTCTGATAAAGCGTCCTTCTATTTATCCCACAGCTGGAGGGAGTTTGATAGTCTGCAAGTGCTCACTAAAATTGTAAAGAGGTCTTCTAGCAATTTCATAGCAAGAGCTTTATTATTTCCCCTCGAAAGATTAGATTTGCATTTTCTGGATATTTTGAAAAACTATCCAGTCATGACAAATCAAAAAAATTAAAACTGTACATTTAAAAGTATAAGCATGTATGGAAAAATATCTAAGTAACATAAATACAACTTAATAACAAAAACACACAACTTAACCTAAAAACAATTTATTTTGCATACCCGAAATGAAATGAAACAGCAGAGTAAGTCCATGTTTCTTTAAAGTCAAGTTTAATTAGTTTATGTATCGAGATTGACATAGCTAAATGAACACACAGTTATCACCAATCACGCGTGAACTTTAAACGCCAGTTTGGGTAACACAATGCAGAGTTGAAATTTTTTATTTCCTTTATTTTGTTTTATTTTAATTTAAAAGTACTTCAGAATGAATCCAAAAAATCGATTAAGTAACAACATTTCATTTTAAATACATTCAAACACTAAGAAAACCAACATAATGGTTTGAAACTTTCAAAATAGTTTTTTAACTATTTGTTTTTATAGTTTATACTGTATTGTAGTTTATAGTTTGAATAGTTTAATGACCTTTTAAAAAACTGGCAAAATTTTTTTTTATTTAAAATTTTAAAATTAATTATTTTAAAAGAAGTTATTGGTTTATTATACTTTAAATTTGGTCATTTAATGATGAGATTATATATATCGTGTATTTTTAATTCATTTATATAAAGGAAAGAATATGAAGTAATTGAATTCTTATATAATATCTACAGATTTAGAAATTAAATATTTTATTTTCTTTATAATTAAAAAAAAAATTCTTTCCAATTTTATGTTAATATCAAGTTTTGCAGTTTTAGTTTTCTTTTGCTCTCTTCACAGATGTACCAACTTTTGAAAAATAAAGGTACATGTTCAAATGGATTACTTCCTGTACTGAAAGAAATATTTAACTCCATTTTTTTTGGCAAAAGTTTACTTATTTATTAAGTTGTAGTTTTTCATCAGAATAGATCCTAGAATATTTGTTCCTATTGAACAATTGCATTGCAATACAAATCCATTTAAATGATTTTTTGGATTTCAAATGTTGCATTTCCTCGATTGAAAATGTACCATTCATTATTTTATTCATGTCATTTAAAATGTTATATTTTGTCAAAAAAAAAAAATTTATAATGATGGAGATCATTTGATATAAACAAACATTAGCTACTGCTTTTATATTTCTTACTAGTTCAAGTTAATAAAAATTGAGCATAAATATATTTTTTATATTATCTATATGTAGTTTTCATAGTTTCAAGAAATATTTTGCATATGATACACAAGCCTCATTCTTAACAGAAGTCAAAGCATGTTTACAGTGTTATGATTCTTTTTTGATAATTATGACCTGCAATTTTTGAATGGAATCAGTTTGATTCAGTCATTGTTTGATGCTTTTATGTATGATGATGTTTGCATGTGTCGTTGCATTTCTTTTTCATTCATGCATTGGCTATTAAATATAGTTGCATTTCTTTTTCATTCATGCATTGGCTATTAAATATTAAGAATGCAATAATGTAACTAGATTTTAACATGATGAAAATTTTGACTTCATTGTGTTTTTTAATTCATTTTAACCCATTATTTTGCATTTATTTGTAGTTCCAATTTTGGAGTACTTTTTATTAAGTTTGTTGATCATAATATTTGGAATTCATAATTTGCTTTTCCATTGTTTCAGTTGTTTATAATTTATCTTTTCACCATGGTGCTTACAGTTACATTTAGGATTGATTGTATCTATTGTATCAGAAATTGTTAGACTGAGATGACTTTTTGTAAATTTAGAAAGCTTGGGGAACTGCACAGTGTGATATTGGATGTAAAATGTTTTTTGATTTTTTTTTAATTAAAAAAATCTAATGATAATTATTACTTTTTTATTTTAGCTATACTTCATACAACTTCAGATAAGGAGAATACATTTTGCAATTTTGGTATGAGGTTCACAATAATTTTTTTTAACTAAAAATATTTCTTACTTCCTGTCTTAAAGTGACAACTTTTTTTTTTTGAAAGATTTATCATTAAATATTATAAATTCTGATTTCAGAAAATAGTGTTTTTAAGAAATTAGTGGTAAATGAAAAAGTTAAATCTCAGGAAAATGTTCCATATTGGATCGTTCTGCTACTCTCTTCTTCCCACTTTTTCTTTCTTCATCAAATAGCTTGGCTTTTGCATGCCTTAATTAACTTTCTAAAATTCTTTCACTTTTTTGTGTGTATTATACCTTCTTGAATTATATTTCCCATTATGAATAGAACCCAAAAATGTTTTAGAGTTTTGTTTTAGATTATTCATTGATTTGATCTTAAAATTTCTCCAGGTACTCCTTCCAAGATGATGGGTGATCATTCCCTTATATCAGATAATCCTATGGATCACGCAAGCTTTATTACCATGAAAACCCAAGGATTGGAAGAGGTGGCTTTGGATACAAGCCATGTCAACCAATTGCTTTTTCATGATGTAGGTGTTCCAAATGATTTGATCATTGAACAGGGTGTTGAAGTTGGCAGTGATAATCCCCATGGTGATATTATGATTGTGCGTAATTTACGGATAAAGCAGGAAGATATAATTGAAGGTGAAGAAGTAATTGCATGCTCAGAAGTAGACAACGAAGTGGTGATAGATGATAATATGGAGTCCCATCTGGATACTGATCATTTTGTGATTGGGTCATCAATCGATATTGGTTCCGATCAAATTGAAGATGCTGGTTTTGATGACACAAAGCTTGTCATTGACACTGAGCAATATTGTATGGATGAAGATCCTACTACAATTGGATATGATTGTCAAGAGTGTGGAGTTTTATTCAAAAGCAAAGCTGCTTTGAAGAAGCATTTGAAAAATTGTCATGCAAAATTTTCAAAAAGCAAATCAAAAAAGAATAGTACAAAAGAAAAATTTTCTCCTACAAATAAGCGTTACAGCTGCACTTCATGTACATACACATCAACACGTAGGGATAAACTAGATAGGCATATGGAAAAGCATGTACTTCTTGATGGAGTGCATCCTTGTGGCAAACGAAGACATAAACCAGACACCCTGCCGCAGCGACATCGACACAATGCTGAAGAATATAAATGTCCGCATTGCCCATATTCTTGCACAGTGTCTAAAGCACTGAAAAAGCATATGAAAGTTCATGCTTCAGGAAACACAAACTTCACTCTTAAATTGAGCTGCAAGATTTGTGGCAAAGACCGTCCTTCTGAAAGTGAAATGCAAAGGCATATGAAAAAACATAAAAAAGATGCAAATTTCCTCTGTGATATATGTAACTTTTCTAGCGTTCAATTAAAGAAAATAATCCAACATCGTCGAATGCATACAGGTGATAAACCTCATCTGTGTCCTCATTGTTTTTACCGCTCGGCACGCAGAGACAATCTTCGCTCACATGTACGTAGGATGCATAAGAGGCAGAATATGTACATTGACACCTTTAATCCTAAAGAAGATGTAGCCTTGTGATATTAATGTAGATTTATGTTTTGATTGTAGGTAATAGATTTCTGATGCCTACTTCTAGCAAATGTCTATACAACATGAAAAAGTAAATTGTTCTTATAATTTAAAAGTTACAGAATTCATGCTTTCTTTTGTGATTTAATTTGTTGTGTATAATTGTGTAACAATAATTACTAATTTTTTTAACCTTAAGTTCAACTGGTTTAAGATATGTACCTGCAAGTATTTATTTAACACTTGTTGCAAAATAAACAAGACACTGTTATTTTACATATAGGCTAGTTTTTATGATACCATTAGTGTGAATCAAATACAATACAGTTCCAATATTTTTAAATTGTGAAGTGGTTAATGTGGACAGTTTTTACTATGTAAAGACTAAAAATCCTGTAATTTTTTTATTGCTCAGAATTATTCTTTTAATAATGAGGAAATCATTATATATTTCAGGTTGAGTTCATGTGTACTTTAAATGTTAAAAAAAAGTTCTGGACAAAAAAAGTATTCTGGAAAGATATTAGATTCCAGAATTTAATATTTTTGCTTAATTTTCTCTTTGTTATTAAGCTTAATTTTTAAATTTGGCTGTTTTTTTCTAAATTTCTTAATTAAAAAGAATTTGCCAATTCAGATTCTTAAATAATTTACAAATTATGGCTAATGTAATGAATTTTATTTGTGTTAAACTTCTCTAAAAGAAGCATTGAAATTCCTTATATAGCATAATTAAACCTGTATTTTTTATCACTAATTGAGAATTAAGAAAAGCTGATTTTTTCTTTCATTTTATATATGAGAATAGAGAAACAAAATGTTTTATATTGTTTTTTCCTTTCATGGAGCATGTATAATTTCTGATATCTAAACAAGTTCTGTATATGTATGCTAGGCTAATATTTGCTTCAAATCATTCAAAGATATTTATCAGCTGTGAGTATGAGATTCTTCCTTACAGCAATATAATTAGTGAGATTAGCTGTCAAAAAAGATTAACATTATCCCTGCCTTTTATTACTATTATTATTAATCCCATTTTCACTTTTTAAAAATAAATTACATGTTTCATTGGTTTAGTGCTTTTTATAAACAAAATGTTGCTGACTGAAACTTTTCTATTAATCTTATCCTTATTTTCCTTTGAATTACTGTTTATGCATATTATATATATCATATAGCTGTTTATTCACAGTCAAATAAATTTTTAGTTATAAATTTCTCCCCTTTTAGTAGTTAAAGATTTTTCTAAATTGCTAATTATTTATAACTGATTTTATTCAGTTTTTAGCATGAATGAATATTTTTTTAAAAAAATAAGTTATAATTTCTCTGACCTATTTATGTGACTTTGAGATTGAGAAAATTTCCTGAAATATTCCATTTGTTTAAATTATATTGATACTTCTTGTACTGGTTATTAAATTGCATTAATGAAGCTTCTGTTTTAAGTTGTGTGTGCCTATTCATAACTTGTTAATTTTGAATTGTAATAATAGTCCTCCAAATGGGAGACCTGTTGTAATTAGATATCTGGAATTATTTTATAACTTTATTATTTTTTCTAGAAAAATGACTTATCAAAAAATGTCTGCTAAAATGGTTTGAAGTAGTCAGCTTTTATTTGATGGAAGTATTTTCTCAGGTTATAAATTGCCTTTAAAATTTCAGTTATTGAGACAGCAATATAATGTTTTTGGAAAAAAGAAGTGTGTGTACCATTATCTTTCTACATGTGTGTTTATAACACTTTTTTAATTACATTATTTAAATATTTATTCATTTTAGGAAGAGAAATTAAGAATAATTCTTGTTGTAGAATTTATTAAATTAAGCATCCAAAAGAATGAAAACCTAGGAAATGTTCAAATTATTTTGTGAGTCAGATTAGCAATTAACTGCTTTTCATTGAATTTATATTTAATCTTAGTGCAAATGCTTTTCTATTTGTCAGCAAGAAAATGACACAATCATTGTCAAAGTATAAATATATAGTCACAATAACATTAATTCTAAGTGTACTTGTTCAGAAAATTATGTAAAAATGAATAAATTTCTCTTTTACATTAATTATACCTTAAAAAGATGCGAATTCATCTATATAACTTATTTCATTAAAAATCTTTATTTTTTTTAGTCATGTTATGTTACGCAACAGTTGTTTTTTAATATATTGCGTTAAGCTGATCAATTTTTTCAAAATGCATAATTTTATTATTAGCCTCTTCAAGAATAATGATGCATACGCTTTTAACTTCATAATTTTAAATTATTATAAAGTAAAACAAGTTTATTATACTGAATTACATCAAATACAAATTAAGATAAAAATGTTTTTAAAAAGATCAAAATTACATTCATTTCAGAAATTTTCCTTCTTTGTTAATATTCTTAATTTCCCTGAATGATGAAATTACATGTTTTTCTATAAAATGCTTGTCTTCCATGTCTTATAAAATCAAAATACACTATTGCAAACATGCTGTCAGGTATCTCAGGATATTGCATTTACAATTTTTTTTTTTTGAAGTAGCTTTTATTAAACATTACAGGAGACAAAATAATTGATGAAAATTTTAATTACTATTTATTTACAGTGTTCAGTACAGTTTATTTTAATGTCTTGTGATAATATATTGTCTTTGCATATCTTGGGTTTCTTTTTTAAAAATAGAAGTTTTATGTAAAAAAAGTAATAGAAGCATTTTTACACTTTGAGAGAAGTTATTGTTTCAGAAAATTTCTGTCATTCTTTTTAGAAAATTTAACTTGGCATATTGAGTTTTGCTAGGTTTCATTTCAGTGAACAGCCTTTCATTTCAGCCTTGCCTTCCCTGCATTTGAATTACAATGATATGTAAACTCAAGTGCATCTAATTACATCGAAAAGTATACTAATCAAAATGTGTATGTCCTTGCAAAGTAGGTGCCATTCCTTGTAGCAATTTTATAGTGACCTCATGATCTTTCGTGATCATTTTCTTTTTTTCAGGCATTTGCAGTTAAAATTTAATTTCCTCATTTCAAGAAATTTATAAAGTTACGTTAAGTATAAAGTTAAAGTTAATTAATATGCTTATCTTCTTAGCATAAGTAACTTATTTTTGCATTAAATATCATTGATTAAACTTTTTTTTTTTTCTCTCTCTAAATTTTGGCCATGTTATGAAATGTATTTTTAAGTAAAACTTCTACTTATTTATATTAATCTCCATTTTTGATGGAACATGGCTTCTTACTGTAGAATTTGATGTAACTTGCCTAAACTTTTGGCATTTACTTTTTAAGGAAATTTTTTTAAGTAATTTATAAGCAATAAATATAAAGCTTGCTAAATCCTATTTGATTATTGAATTACTTAATTGTATCTCCTTTTATTATTGACTTTTTTTTAAAAAAAATAAGAGATAGTCTGATGTAGAAGAAAGAAGGGTTATAATTTATACTCTTGGACAAGTCCTCTTGATAAATTTTTTTAATAAGAATTCAAAGGAAATATGGAAACAATTAGAAAATTATTATTACTGTTTGGAATGTGCAATAGAGTAAGTGTAAAAAGATAAGTACCATTAAAATGTAAATGTTTGAACTTGTAACTTATAGTGAGTTCATTCATATACAGTTAAGGCATTGAAAATAGTTGATTCAGGTAATGATGATAGTATAGATTTTGAATGTTTTATGTTTGAACGTATTTGCAGGTACTCTAAACAGTTCCCTTCCCATTGAAGTAACTTGTAAGTTTTTAAGACAAATCTTTGTTTAGATGTTATTTATTTAAAATTGCTATTTTAAAGAAATTGATTTAAAAGGCTGACACAAATTAATTTATAGGCATCTAATTTTGATTAAATAAAAATATTGTATGGCTAATGAAGCCATAAAGAAAATTCTTTATGGCTGCAAAGCATCATTAAATTTCATAATTTAAAATTAAAAAAAAAAACACTCATGTATAAGAAATATATTTGGCAATGCTTGCAAACAAAATTTACAAGTACTACTAAAATATTCATTCCTTTATGGAGTAAAATACCTGCAAATAATCCATTCCTTTTTATAAATATTAATTAATTTCTCATTCTGAATGCTTCAAAAAATATCTTAAATGCTAGATAAATATTTTATTTTCCCTGAAATATATTTTTATCTGAGTAATGCTTTGTGACTAATACCTCATCTGTAACATGTAAAGCTGTGTTGAATAATTTTAATTTTAAAACTTTATTCGATAATGGAAATAACTAATCTTATTTTCTAGGGGTTTTTTTTTGGTATTTCCCTTCTTCAAAATTTGTCAGTTGATAAGTTCCATAGTATCCAGTATAAAGCTTGAGGTTTGTTTATTTCAAATACAGTATTTTTCCCCCCTCCTTCCTTCCTCCTCTTATTCAGGGTTTACAGCAGTCATCTGCTAATAATAGATTTTGTATGTATTTAAATAGTTTCCGTGTTTAGTTTTAATGGTATATCTTGTACTAAGACTATTCTATTTTTAAGTAATAAAATTTAGTTGAAAAAATTAAAAGAATTTTTTAATGAGAATTTTCTTTTTTTAATTTATAAAGCAGAAAAATCCTGTTAAACACTGTAAATTTTTTTACAATTTTATATATGAATAGATAAAAAGCTGTTATTTTAACTTAATTGGAATTTTTTGTTAACTTATTTTATGTATTTTATTTATTGAGTATGCTAATAAAATTCCTTTTTGATATCATTTTGCTTACTTTTCTTTAATAGCTGTTGGATTATGTATTTTTACTGCATCATTATTTACTGTTTGGTTGTTTATGTTTAAAGTTGATTTATCTATGCTTAATGTTTTATCCTTTTTCTATTCAATATGTTGGCATAAAATTTACCTGATATATTACAAAATCTCTGAGAAAAAAAACTAAAAAACATAGAAGTTCTATATGAAAGCTTACACTTTAACCATAAACATGAAATAAAAATTAAAAGGAAGGATTATAGAAGAAAATAAGTGAAGATGGTATCTCGATTAACTTTTGAAATTAAGTCGAGAAATTTCTTTCTATTTAACATTGTACCTCATTATCCACTGTACTAAAGGGATGATAGTAATTCCACTCATACAAATTGAAACTATCGATCAAAATCTCTTTCAAACACATTTAAAAGCATCTCATCACTAATGTATAAGTTGAAAATCAGCCTAATACTGCTACTCAAATTTTTGAACTGAATATATTGCAGATCTAATATATATAGATTTTTTCTACTAAACATTGAAAAGTACTTTCATTGAATCTGAACGTAATTGAGTAGATTTTGAATTATTCTTTTTCATTAATGGTGCCAATTTTGTCATTTTTAATATGGCATTTATTTTGTGTAAGAATATTAGAAGACTGGTTCCATTATTCTGCTTTCAAATATATCAATAAATATTAATATTTTATATCAACAATATGTAGTTAATTACCTAACATGCATAAAAACATATATTTGATTTTGTCTTCTTTCAAGAATATTAAATTTTGATTAACATAATGTCTTGATCTCGATAGATCAAAGAATACTCAGAATTTTTAGACACTTTATTTTACAGCCCTATATATATATATATATATATATATATATATACACACACAAAGAACAACTAGTTCTTATCTTGATTAAATAGTTGCTTTTTGCTGCCTCACAACAGTTGAAGTTAAAGGTTTTTACTTGAAGATCAGTTCCCCATCAGATTGTAAAACAACACTACTGGGAATTTATGGATTGGTCAGGCGGTGCTCCAAATCTCGTGGGCATACTCCAACAGTCTCCCAGTAACTTTTTTTTTTAAACCAAAACTGCGTATTTTATCTCAGTGACAGTCTCCTTTTCCTCAGTAGCTACTGGTCCTCTTTACCGGCAAATCATGTCCAGCAAAAGGGCCCTTTCAGTGGCGCCTGTCTGTTGTTGGATGGTAATTAAGTTGTGCTGAAAAATCTGGAACATGGGTCTGCTTACAGTAGGAGAATTCGGCATCCAGATATTTGGATGTTCCATTGTCTCTGAAAGTGCTATCACTGTCTTCTGGACAAGGAATTTCCAAGTGTGTTCTTTCAGCTATAGATGCCTCAGGTCCCAAAAGGAGACCACCTGCAACATCTGGTTATCTCAAGGTGTCTAGAAAACACAAAGACAACATAGCTAACAGAAATATTTTATCACTAAAGGGGGACGGGTAATGTTACAAAGTTATACATTATATCTGTTTTTCCATATAACTCGGATTGATGGATTTGTTCTTTTAAGAACTTTAATGTGATAAAAATTTAAGATTTCTGAATCATCTCTGGTGTACAATATAGATATATATGCATACATTTATATCCATTTACTAGCAGGGTTAATTGCTTTTCATGATTTTTGTAATTTATGTGTGTAAATATATGCTTGCACATTCCTGCATTCAACTGTTGTTTAATTGTTCATTGCTTCATGGAATTTGTAGATGATGATGTGTAACTGTAGTGAATAATTCTTATTTCTTAAAAGTTTTTATGCAAAAAAGTAAGATATATCAAAAACTTTAATATATTTGTCATAACAGGCTGCAGTAAAAGTAGGTATGTAACCAATCACGTAAGTCTAGTGTTAAAATATCTTTTTGAGATTTTCCCAAGTACACTAACCGTATTTTTGCTAATGTAATTTGGTTGTTAAAGTAATCAATTCCAAAAACTTGGTATGAATTTCCATTTAATATTTTGATAAGTTTAAAAGCATATCTTATCTTGCAAATAAAATTAAAACATTTGTTTAATTTCAGATTAACTCCTATAAGATAACATGGAGTATCAATTTCAACTTAAGTAAAAGCTTTTTTCTTTTAAAGTTAAGTAAGGGTTGAAAATTTTGGAAGGAGTTTTTCATTTGGGATCTACTTTTATTTTATAAATATATATTTAAATATAATATTAAGTAAAAGAATGTATTCTTAACGTTTTATGCACTAACACCGTATTGTTTCCTTTCAGTTAATAACCAGTTTTTTTTTTTTGTTTGTTTTTTAAAGGCATCTTTTTAAAAAATGCTTGTATTCAGTGGAATGAAATTCCAATATATAATATTGTGATAGTTATCTGCTTCAGTGTCAAAGAAGCAAAGTTTATTTGAGCTGAACTTTGAAACTAACCTCATTAAATAGTATAAAGTCTTTAATATGGCTGGAAGAAATATAGTTACATTGAGATCTTGGAATGAATTAACAATCTTTTGTAGAGATAGCAGATATTACAGGATTGTAATGTACAACTCCCCAAAACAGATCAAAGGTCCAAAAGCATTTTTTAAGCAAACATGCACACAATTATTGAGAGAAAGTGAAGTATTAGAATGTCAAAATGGTGAAATTCAAATACTGAAAGCAATATATGCCTCCTAAGAAAGAGTAAAATGGAAGGGGGAAAAAACCAGTTATATTAACATGTCTATTTAAAAAAATCATAAATATTTGCTAATTTATGTATATATAATATCCATTGAGACTATGAATGGCTGAATTGTCCTCATGGTCGAAGATATAGTCAGCAGTTAATGGATTTTAAATTAATACCAGACTCAAGCCTGTGCAATTTTGCAATATAAAATTCACTGCACAGATTATAAATATTTCCAGATATGTTAATTCTAAAGGATTTCAAGTTACATGATGTAGTTACTACTTACAGAACAAGCAGAAACGGGGATATTAAATACCTGTTATTATTTATTTAAGATTAAAATTGTATAAATTTTAAAAAGTGTGGTGCTAAATCCTAAAAGTGAAAATTACTTCCTTACTTAAAACTTTTTTTTTTACACTGTATGTTTTTTCTTTTACATTTTGTCCCAAAACTTTTAAAAAGAAATAATTATTCTGGACACTTATTGTTAGTTGTACTAACTGTGAACAAAATTATCACAATTCCGTGACTTTGTTTCTAGATTCGATATTCTTATAATTTATACTGTAAAATTTGATTGTTTTCTATTTGATTTTTGGCTTTTATTAATTTAAGGAATAAAACTATTTTTAAGTTTAAAAAAATCCTTAAATACATTGAGCACAGTAATTGGGATTATTAAACTAAAAATGTTTGGCTTTATTTCATAACACATTGTAGACTTTTTACACCAATTTTTCCTCCTCTTGGAAATGGCTTACACTTAAGCATGAATCATTTTTCAATAGTTTAAACATCTTTCATTCAAAATACTAGATCCCCCCCCTCAAAAAAAAGTGGGACATTTGTTTATTCTTTTAAGTGTTATATCTAAACATATACTTCCAATTGCAATGTTTACATAAATAGGGATGCAATTATAATATACCACATTTTGAGGAAGTTTGTAATGAAAAGTTAAAAAAAAGAAAATAATATACAGAATCCATATTGTGAAAATATCAATTATTGTGATACATTTTGTTCATCAATACCCATATGAAGTTTCTTGCATGTGTCTTTAAAATTTGCAAATTACTAATAAGCTAATCTATTGACTTAGCCTGCTATTTCATCTTTTGACTGAAAGGAGCTTCATTCTGTAGATATTGGTATTAAAAATAAAGTATATTTATTAAGTTATTAAAAGAATGAATTCAGAAAATAATACATAGATGTTATAAAAATTTTAAAAATATTAAATTATGCATTAATGGAATGCAAGACTTTTTCATAATGAAGTTATATTCTACCAATAATTACATACACATACAATTGCTTATATGCAGTATTGCAATCAAGTCATGATTAAATAATGTACTATTGGGCAAATATCTATTAATGTCAGTTTTTATATATTAAATTTCATTTTTAGAAGTAAATGTTGTCTAAATTTGTAATTAGCTCCTTTAAATTTAGGAATAAAATTTCTTCAAATTTTAAAACAGATGTGATTTAATATGCAGAGAAGAATGTAAAGATAAATTTTACTATTTATCAATGGGCACAGAAGCCCATATATTTTCATCTAGTTACTTTTCTTATTTAATGAATGTCTAGGTGTTAAACTTCTGTTTTTGCTGGGGAAACCCTGTCTGCACTATTGCCATTTGTTGGAGATTTAAAGAGTTTAGAAAAAAGGATAATTAAATAGTTTTTCAACTAATACTTGTTTGCAAATTAATAAAGCCATATTCATTGAAAATAGACAAATTTTCTTGATAAATTCAACAAAAATTTCACTAGGAAATGCAGTCTTATCTCTCATATATATATATATATATATATTCTCCATATTAAAATAAGACATTTTGTAAAAAGTATCTAAAATCCGTTAACATATGCAACGCACTAGAGACGTAATCAATCGTTCCCATTAATATACAAGAACACATATAGGAATTTTACATCAACGGATAGACAATGTGAATTAAACCTTTTGAATTTGGCAGATATAGTTTAGAGGCAGTAATGTGCACCACAAAGCAATTTCTTGAAATTAATTTTTCTGCAATAACAAGAAAATATTGCAGAAAAACACTAATTACTATCCATTTTTTTTTTCCTTAATTTATAACTTTAAAATATATATATTCATGTTGTCTATAAAAACAGTCTCCATAACAGCTATAGATTTCATTATCACTAAGTTAAAACTGTTTTCAATGTTTTATCAAATTCTTTTTCAGTCACTTGATTTTTATCCCTTCTTGAAAATTAGGAAAGACAAATTCTTTTTATTATCAGTACTGAAAAACTAATAAATAGATGGCACATTGCCTTAAAAGTCAGTGGGCAATTTGTATTGCCTTAACACTATGAAGCCATGAAACAATTCCTTTATGAATATTCTTGAACACAATAAACATAACAAGCACAGGATGCCCCACTAGGTATGCCACATCTAATTTTTGCAGGTTCAGATTGAACACATTGTGACAAGTATTTTGATATAAAACATGTCACATCCCCGAATAGAGTGTCCTAGTCCGTTAGGGTGAGAAGATCATCATGAAAACTTCAAGAAATGAAGGAAAAGCAAAAAAAAAGTGAAAATTAATGTCTATTGAGAAATTTCAATATAACAGATTTTTGAAATGTCGGTCATTTGAACAAATGATATGGCAAAGGCTGGAGTTGAAACTGTTTTGTGCAAAACATCTGTTCTAGTTTCCTTGTCCTTGATTTTAATTACTATTCAATGTTGAGGGCTGTGTGAGATACACTATGTCTTGGATGTCTCTATTTAAAAAAAAAAAAAAAAAAGATTAAGATCCAGCAAGTAAGGTGATCACCGTAAAGGTCCAGTTTTTTTTATTTTTAAAAACCCGCACATGAACATATTTGTGTTTTGGAGCAAAAAATTTAAAAATCAAGCCAAAATTTGATGCATCTCAGTAAAAAAATTACTTGCCAAATTTCATATATTTAATTTGTTGTATTTTAATCTATTCTACTACGTTCTGATGTAAGAAATTTGCTTCAAAAGTTCATGGACTATATATTAAATTTTACTGATATAGTTCTAAGTATTTTGAAGCTATTGTTTTTACTTGCATCTGAACACAGTAAAAAAAAAAAAAATGGATTCTATTCAAAATTTGTTAGAAATTGTAAATTTGGTACTAAGAAACCATCATAATTTGGCATTAACTTTAAGCATTTTTTAGTTGCCACATAATTCCAAAATGTTGTTTTTTTAGACCTAAATTATGGAGATACAAAATTTTGAGCTCAAATGAATACAATTTTTTGTGTTAATAGTGTAATAGTTGTATAGAAAAGTTGTATTTTCAGTGTTAATAGTTGTATAGAAAAGCACATAATGATGAGCTGAAATCATTTTTAGAAACTAACACACAACTTTTTATGTATACATAAAATTTCCTTAAAAAGAGACAATTTCTTTCTCCCTGCTTACGCAAGTAAAATAATGAGAAAAAGTATCAAATATATTAAAGAAATCCTTTTTTTTTTTTTTCTTAATATCAGTACAGTAGAAGTCCATTAGTCCGGCATCCAACAGTCCGGAATGCCCGATAGTCCGGCATCGCTCCGGAAAATTGTAAAAATTTTGGTTTTCTCCAAAAGTGTGTCTTTAAAGCAAATAAAACCGCTCTAGAGCTATTCGGAAGTTTTCGGGGTAGTTCGAGATCATCCGGAAGCGCTCGGTATTGTTCGGAAACAAATTAGCGGCCGGCTAGTCTCAGCTGTCACAACAAATTCAGGTGCAGTGCAGCTCCGTTAATCAATCACGAAGCGTCTTCGCCATTTTTTTGTGCGTTGTTGTTTTGTGTCCTTTCACATCGCAGGAAACGTAACTTTTGAAACTGTTTATAAAAAAAGTGATTTTCGTTCTAACTGTACAGTGACCATGTTTTCAAAACCTAAGCCTTCGAGTTCAAAAGGAGAGAAACGAAAACACGTAACACTGACTCTCAATCAGAAATTAGAAATCATCAAACGGCTAGAAAAAGGCGAGAATGGAAATGTTTTAATGAATGAGTTTAATATTGGCTCATCAACTATTTATGACATTAAAAAACAAAAAGATGAACTAATGAAGTTTGCTTCTCAATCGGTAACAACTAAAAAATTGGCTTCTAGACAAACATTAAAAAAACCAAAACTGGAACAGCTAGATAGTGTATTGTTCAAATGGTTTAGTGCAGTACGTTCTGAAGGAAAGCCGGTAACAGGGCCAATGATTGTTGAAAAGGCAAAGAAATCGGCCAAGACTTAGGAGTTGCTGAAAGTGAATGTAATTATTCTGATGGTTGGCTCAGAAACTTTAAGTTTCGGCATGGAATTCGAAGACTTGATGTAACTTGAGAAACCCTTTCAGCAAACCAAAACTCTGCAGAAAAATACAAAGACGAGTTTGAGAAAATCGTGGCTGATAATGATTTAACACCTGAACAGATTTACAATGCTGATGAAACAGGGCTATTGTGGCGATGTTTACCAACATCTACACTAGCTGAGGGAGGAGAAAAAGCAGCCAAGGGTTTAAAAAAAACAAAGACAGATTAACCGTTTTGCTATGTGCTAATGCGTCTGGAAACCACCGAGTGACCCCTTTTGTGATAGGTAAATCTTCGAAACCCAGGGCTTTTAAGAATGTTACACACTTGCCTGTCCAATACGATGCTCAATCAAGTGCGTGGATAACTGACGCCCTCTTTAAAGACTGGTTTTTTCAGCACTTTGTGCCCGAGGTCAAGGAATCCTTCAAAAGCCTTGGTCTACCAGAAGATACTAAAGCCATCCTTCTTTTGGACAATTGCAAAGCCCATCCGCCAGTAGATGAGTTTGTTTCTGGAAATATTGTTGCTACTCTGCTCCCACCTAACGTAACATCTTTGATTCAACCCATGGACCAAGGGGTTATTCAAAATTTTAAATGCTTTTATAGACGGTCTTTTATTCAAGGCCTGTTAAATGCCGACTGTGACGTGACTGATTTTCAAAAAAAGTTTACAGTAAAAGATGCCGTCTATGCTATTGCACAGTCTTGGAACCAGGTAAAAAATACAACACTCCAAAAATGCTGGAGAAAACTTTGGCCAGCTAAAAACCCTGCATCTGACCTAACTCTACAGACTGAAGAGGAAGAAAATCATCAAGACGCTCTGACCAAAGTTTTGGATGTCGTTAGAAGTACCTTGAAAAACCTGCCTGAAGATGATGTAGAGGAGTGGCTTTTAATCGACGAGAATGAGCCTGTTGAACAAGAACTAACCGATGAGGACATTATCAACATTGTAGTAAACCCTCAGCCTACTCAAAATCTTGAAGAAAATGACTCAGATGCCGAAACGGAAGAAAAGGAAAAAATCAGCTGGGCAGAAGCTGCAGAATCACTAAATAAGTTTATCTCTTTTGCTGAGGCTAGTACTAGCTACAGTGCTTCAGAAATTATTGATTTCCATATCATTAGAAATAAATTTTATACTAAACGCCAAAAGTCAAGAAAACAAAAAGACATTCGTGACTTTTTTAAATCTAAGTGAAATATGTTTTACAGTACGTGTACATACATTATATGAAATGTAAAATAAACTTTGTTGTATGTATTTGCATACTGTATTTTTAGTTTAATTATTAACCTAATTGTTCTTATAATTACCGCCCGATAGACCGGAATTTTCGGTAGTCCGGCACCAAGCTGGTCCCGAACGTGCCGGATTATCGGACTTCTACTGTAGTTCCCTAGACTCGGAGAAAGACTTTTCCCGTAGAATTGCAAATTAATTGAGACTGATTGTGAGAAGAAAGAATAGATAATGCATACTTGTCTTTAGACAGTTTCAATATAACTCTTTGATTGAAGTGATTTTTTTTCTTCTTCTTAATACCAGAAAGAAAATTAAGCACTTGGGAAAACAATAAGCACTTTTAAGATTGTATAAATAAGAACCGTTTAAAAAAATAGTTTTTAAGGACTTTCAATACAGCTATGCACCTTGTAACACAAACTTGTATTTTAAACATATTTTTAATGAGAATAATTATATACATTTCTACAATATAAATAAAATTAACATTCCTATATTTGTCATAAAGTACTTGGGCTGTTTGTATTACTATCTGTAGAAATTTCAAGTTGAAGTTTCTTCATTCTTTGCCTTTCCATGTCTTTAATAACACCTTGATGGAGTTTCTCACGTTCCCATTCTTGCTTCATATGCACATACCATACCATTAGAGCTGCAGCTCCAACTGCACCATAGAGACAAATCTTAGCACGTGTTGACATAATTCTGAGTAATAGTGTTGGATTTCTAGAAAAATAAAGACAATTTAATGATCTTCAAAAATAAATACTTTAAAGAACTGATTGCAATATTTATAATGGAACTTTAACATGGATAACTGTATAGTCTAAATATTTCTAAAATTTTATATTTATTTATTTTTTAAAAACTATTATTTCAGGTGTTTTTTTTTTTTTTTTTCTTTCTTTCTTTTTTCTATCAGTATATTATCATGTACAAATTTGGTTTTGGAATAAATAGAGCAATTCAAAAATCATATTAACCAATTTTTTTAGAATATAAAATGTACTAATAGACGTAAAATTTTCTGTTAGAGAATTCTGATTTCCAGTATGTATTAATTTGATAAGTAATTTAGCTTCAAAATGTATGTAAGTTTTAATTAAATTGTCATTCAATATAAAATGCCTTGATGATCATTATGGACATTCAATTGCTGATAAATAAAAATGTACACAAAACTATCCGTACTGCTCCAAATTTTTTAAAACTCAAATTATTTTTTAAAAAATTTTGAGAAGTCAAAAAGAAATTATCTTGTGAAATGATAGAGTAAAATAAAATAATTTTCAATGTATTCTAACAATTTACATATATTCTGGCTTTCAAATGAAATTATTTTAAAGTATGTGATTATAAGTCACTTTAATACTTAAAAGAATTTTTTTTTATTTTCTATCTAAAAAATGGTAAACACACACACAATCACAGTTATGATGCCACTAACTGTTAAATTTTAATAACCAACAATAACTAATTTTTAATAATTTTACTTATTGGATAATAATACCATGCTCAGTTTTAAAAATATTCATTTGTTGTAATTGATATTTTAACTGTGCCCTGTAAATTTTTTAATTATTTTACAAACATTGGTATTATAACAAATTATAAACTGATTTGTTTTATTTCATAACATAAAAATCTAATTTGAAATGCTATATTAATTTGTTATACCAATTATGATACTTAAAGAATTATAGCAACACCCAGATTTACTAGGTAGCCTTAGAATAACATTGATTGCTAATCTCTATAATAAAAAAAGCAACTATTTAAGTTATGTATATCAAATGCTTGGATTCTGAATTGGGGAAAAGGTACTGTAATATAAAAATACTATACCAAAAAATTGTTGCATAATTACTTCATCTAAATTAATCAATATTTATTTTTATTTAAATATATTTCCTTCTAATCTTGGATTAATTAAATCATGAAGTTCAAATTCTAATACATGCAGGAAAAATTATTTATCTTGCTGATAATTACAGCATTATTGAATTTAATTTATAGTTTTAAATACTTAATAAAGGAATATAAAATAACAATTTAAAATTTTTTTCTATTATTACTTATTATGAAAGCTTTTTCTCTTATGAATTATTGAATTTATTAATAAGTGTTGATACAATTATTGAATTTATTAGTCAAGTGTATGTATATATATATAAAAGTTTTAAAATACTATGGTTTCTTTTAAGAAAATATGCATGAAAATTAATTAATTAATCATATATACATGCTATGTTCTCAGAATAATGTCTGAATAAATAAATGGCAGCTTTCCATTAAGGATGCTTCTTGCATCAGATTCTTATGAATTAGTGAATTATCTCAATGAAATCTAGGCGATAGTTTATAAATATTAGCAATCACTCTATTAGTCATGATGCTATGCATTTAAGCTTTGCAGCAATTGGACATAACTAAAGAAAAATACCAAATAAGTGTAGTTCCAGATACATTTAATTAACATTTACTGGATGTTTTCTACAGTAAATTTCAACCTAAGTAACAAAAAGCGGCTATTCAAAGGGTGTACTAAATTTTTTAATAAATTAAAAAATATATTAAATAAATTTTAATAATATTTATTAACAATCTTTATTAAAGTATAATAAAATTTTATGTATTATATAAAATAATACAACTTTAAATGCTTTTTTGTGAATTAATACATTCACAAGTTTCTCTATTTTTATCATTACTACATTAACTAGGTTGAGTTGGCAATAATTTATGCAATTTTTACAATTAATGTGAAATTATGAAAGCAAAATTTAAAAAATTTCTTATAAAAATACTGTTTCAATAAACTAATACAAATTTTTAATACTAACATAATCAGAATTCCATAAAATAGAAATTTATTTTGGTGATATTTTAACAATCACATGCACAATACAAGAAAAGTTTGAAATCTTTTTCATACAGTACTTTGACTCAAGAAAAAGTTGGAAATTTTGTTTACAAAATAGCAATGAATTTCGATTCAATTCAGTTCTTTTTTTTAAAAAAAATTATTATTAGAACTTTTCGATAAAGAGTCGAATAAAAATAAAATTGCAGGAAAGTAAAGTACCGGTATAAAAATATTAAAAAGAAATATCTACAAATGTGTTATGATGATATAAGTATATGTAATCCCCTCTGTTATATACTGCGTTAGCTAATATATTCAATTCTCCTGAAGTCATAGTCACATGATAGAGGACGCAGCGTCAGTTTTCCGCTGATTCTATCATGGCCGTTTCGGCGGCCACGTGACAGAATAGAAGCTGGTCTTCTTGAGGCAGCACCATCCCTTGACCATTGTTCCCAACAATTATGCAGAATGGATACATTCCAGGCAAGTCTTTCTGCAACATCTCGGGAAGAAAATCCACCTTTTCGTAGACATATTACACGACCTCGTTCAAACTCGATAAACTGTTCATAATGGCTTTTTTGTCTTTATAAAGGCATTCTTGGTTAAAATCAACTCAAAATATCAAATTTCAAAGATAAAATACGATCACAAACTTTACAGCACGTATTTAAAGCATACCTGATTTGCAAGTTCTGAGTGGCGCCACATTTTTATTTGAAGCTTGAAATTTGTATCGATATACAAAACACGCTTACCAAATTTGATTCATCCAACACCAGTGGCTGATTTTGTCAACTTGAGGCCACAGACGCTAAGTTATTCTGAGGCCCCTTCAAGATAAATTGTATGATGATTAGAAAGTGTGGTGAACTAAAATTATTTGCTCTTTTAAATTAACTTTATGCTAATTTTAGTTATATCAATAATTTTAATATATCAAATTAATAAAGTTGCTGCCCTTTTTTTTAATTTTTTAATAATATAAAATGGGAACGTGACAGTGATTTATTTCTGTCTTTGTGTATTGTCTTAATGGGATGGACATTACATCCCATTTTCTTAATGGGATGGACAT
>JAPMOQ010025968.1:1232596-1299299 GCA_026543055.1 Argiope trifasciata
CTTAATGGGATGGACATTACATCCCATTTTCTTAATGGGATGGACATGTCCACGCATTCAAACTTTGAAACTGAAAAATTATTCTTAACAAATACATCAGTTAAGTTTTTATTTATTTAAAATTTCTAAAAAAAAGTTATGAGCATAGCATATTTGACACTTATTAATTTTGTTATAACACTTGGTATTCTCTTTCATCCAAGTACAAGATCTTCCGTACTACTGTTTTTGATTTTTTTTTTTTTTTCCTTTGCCTTCATCTTATAATTATCAAGGCTTTTTGCAAATATAAATACACCAGTTTGTGTCGAAGTGATTGACTAAACAAATAAACAAAATGCCAGCTAGCGCTAAAACTTATATATTTTAGCTAAGAGCACGAACGCAAACACTTAATAGCATAAAACTATAACTCGCACACACAGGCAGGGTAAAAATATAACATGCCATAATGTTGACTGCCAGAGTTTTGGTTGGTGCAGAAATAGGGCACGCCTAGTTGTTATAAGTTCAAGTTTTGCCACTTTTCATTAGATCACAGGTTCTCGCATCATAAATAGAAAAGAAAAATATTTTTTACCTAAATATCGACCATTTTTAAAGACTGATAATGACTAAATTGCAAAACAAATGTTTAAAAAAACTATGTGCCTTTTTATAAAGATCCAAGATGGGAGCAATATAGAAATACTAAAATTACTACTTTAAAAATTGATTAATCTGATTTTGCTTGGTTATTCCAGGTCTACAGCTACCAATTCAAAAGAATAAAAAATGAAACAGATAATATTTCGAAACAATCTAAGGTTTGAAGTATATAAAAACGAGGTATGCATTGCATAAACTTGTTACACCCAGCATTCTTTGATTAAAACAATTATCTATTTTTAATGAGACTACTACTTTAAAATTTCTAAAAATTTAAAACATTTTAAGATTTCTATTAGGGTGGAATGAATAATTAATTTTTTACTTTAAATTTTGAATAGAGCGGAAAAGATGTCTTTCAGTGTTGAAAAAATAAATTATAATTATGAAAAATATTGAAATAAGTCTTTTTTACGAAAGTCTGAAAAAAGTCTTTTTTTACGAAATAATCAAGTTTTGATTTTTAATTTATAATAACATGGAAAAGTTGTCTTTTAGTTCAGGTAAGATAAACAAAAATTATGAAAAATGTTAGAGAACATCTTGAGTGTCACAAGGATGATAAATTTTCATTTCATTTTCATAAAAACACACTCTTTACAGGTTTCTAACGATTTTTCATACTTCGATTATGAAATTAAAAGGTTTCATTGGGCACTGTCATATGAAGAAAAGTATAAAAAGTTTTTCTATTGCACTGGCATGGCATTGAGTCGTCGGACCGGTTGATAGTGAGGCAAGGTGGAGATTCGTCTGCGTCCGATGACAAATACAGAGCTGGTTTTAATCAGTTAGCTTTGTCGAGTTCTTTTGAGTGAACGTCTCCCCTCTGTCTATGGGGTTAATTCATGTGACTTAAAAGTCACATGTTATGTATTTATGCGCATGGCATTTAAACCTTCATCCGCAAAGCTTTAGTAGATGAGTCTGTCATTAACGATCTCCGCCAAGTATGAAGCTGGTTTTTTGTTTACATTTGAAGTAATAACTGGGAGTAATTTTCTTTCCTCTTATAATATATTATAAGATGTAATAAAGTCTGTTAAAAGTTAAAAAGTGTGATGCTGGATACTTTCATGTGAAATTGAAGAGTGATTGCCGTATAAAAAGTTTTTTTAGTTTCCTTTCAAAAATTATGAATGGAATAGAAGGTTCCCAACCTGCTTTGAAATCGGGATATATGATACGATAATTTTAGAGAATTTATTAAATGTGTGCCCTTTTAGTAACTATAGGAAACAAAAAAAAAACTTATTTTAATAATTTTTGTACTGTTTCAACATATCCGACAAGCAACTTTTTATTAAAAGCCATCCGATGAATGTATTAGTACCGAATGATGTTGTGATGAGATAAAGTTTTCCAAATTGAATAAGAAATACACAAAATATGATGTATATGATTTTTAGTTGATGGCATTAAAATACATCATGAGGTTTCACTTTTTTATTAAGATTCTTAAAGTTTTTTTTCATCTCTTAGTAATTCATATTATCCAGTTATTGCAGTGTAATCATGTTTAATAACAAAAGAGTAATCTGTTTATTCTCATTAGTGTTTTTTTCTGATAATTATTATTTTTGTTTCTTGTATATTCTTGTATTCAAATAGATTGATATAATCCCATGCTATATCATTGCAGACCTCAGAGATTTCAGTTTTAAGAAATACTGATATTTTTATTGAAAATCAATTTCCATATCAATATTTATTATATTGTTACTGATTTCCTATCTTTTTTAATCCGTCGGGTTTTTTTACCTGTATAGGGGACGTATACGGTGTGAGAAAGTGATGATAACACGATTATCAGTCCTTTAGTTGACGGCACAACACAAACGATGTTTATTTTCAGGACGAAGTCAGGATAGCACAAAGACGACAAATATTAACAAAAGACAGCTAAATACAGCCGAGGCGAACATGCAGGACAGCACACAACACTACTCTACTGTAGACAGTGGCCCACAATAGCAACATTAGTCCACAGGCAGAAATTCCGTAGTAACAACGTCCACAGCTCACAAAGTGGCCAGACAGGATTCAGCAGGAGAGGGAATATTTAAGGGATTCTGCCAACACTCACGTAGGTCTCACCTGAACAGGCTGAAACTACTCTTCTGTCTCTTCTTGCCTTCGTTGCCCACTCACTACTTCGCACAACGGGGCTACTCCTCAGTTCAGGACTCCTCAATTCAATACCTTTCTATTTAGGTCTACTCAGGCGCCGACCATCGTACTTCGTTCAGCTTCCAAGACCTCTCAGTTCTGGTTTTCTCGATTTCACACTGTTGCACTTCTCGATTATCCACCACCGCTCTTCTTGTCTTCTCAATTGAACACCAGCCCGTCTGCTTGTCTTCTTCATTCAACACCGCAGACTGGCTGCCTTATATAGTGACAGAAGGCGGGGCTAAAAGCCTCCTGGACTAATCAGGAACATTTTAGTCTATATCGGCTTCTAATGGACGGATCGGGAAAATTCTGGATGTTTCAGGTATTATCCATTTTGTCGCCAAAGTCGCCGCCAAGTATTTCGCCTAAGCCTTGGACCTCTCCTTGGGACCTCTGAAGTCACACCCATTAACTATTCAATACATATTTCTGTAAATCTGTCTTCCTTACAATGCCAGTATTAGCGCGGGATAGCAAAATACAGGTTCGTAACAATATATTTTTTATTTCCAATTTCATTGCTACATGGCTGCTTCACTTTTTTCCTACCTATTTCTTTAATATATCAATTTTTAATCATAAAAGTGTTTCTACCAACTTCTCTTTATATCCTATTTAATTTCTATATGTATATACATATATCAAACATTATTACTAATTTTAAATTAGTTACTGATATAAATTATTTTAGAAAATCATTAGTTCCAAAAACTTTATTAAGTTTTATAACAAAGATGTAAATGAAAACCTAATCAAAGAAATTTATTTGCTACGGGATTTAATTTTGAGTGAAATAGATGCAAATTACGTACACTGCATATTGCAGTACATACTAAATAATAATTATAATGAGTTACTCCTAAATGCATTAAACATTTATTTATATTGCCAGTAACTATAGCAAGTGCTGAGTTCTCAGTTCTCTTTCAACAAATTAAAATTAATAAAGAATTATTTTAGCTCAAGCATGTATTCAGAAAGCTTAAATGCACTTGCTACATTAATTACCAAAAAAGAAATTGCAAAAAATTGTAATTTTTCTGAAGTAATTGATGTATCAGCAAAAACAAAATCCCATATTAATTAAACATGCATTAATAATATGTTCTTTTATTTTCTTTTGTTTTTTTACTTCACAAAAAATTAGGGCCCCAAATGGCTTCTTGCGCTCGGGCTCCTTTATGCAGAAGGCCGGCTCTGGTGAGACAGGTGCCAAATCGGTTCAAAATGTATGTGGTTTAATCGCAAGAGAAGGATACATAAGAGCGAAAATTGACTCACTTGTGAATAAGTCAAAATTTAATTTAAAAAAAAAAACAGTATAATGTGGCAATGAAGTATACGTAAACATTTTGTAGCTGCAATTTTGTAATCATTAAAGATGCAAAAATGGAGGGGGAAAAAAAACCCGCGAAACGTTTTTCTGCATTAAAATTTTTTTACTATGCCTTGTAATAATTATTATTTTGTTTCATTTGTAATGCATGCTTATATAAATATTTAAAATCATCTTTTGTAACATTATATAAGCAAAAAATTCATGAAATTATTTAATCAAAATTTATATATTTCCATTTTTTACAAACTTTAAACTCTTTTCGGCACATTAAAATATTGTTGTATTTCAACCAGAATTTTTTAAAATTCTTTTTTGTACCTAAAAATGAACGTTTCACCGCTATTGCTAAACTAAAGTCTAAGAAAGATTTTTAAAGGCCCTTTTTAAAAATTCCCATTTATTTTACAGATTCCAGCCTTTTTGGGGCACCTCCAGATATTATAATATTGCAACAAAATTTTATATATTATTGTTGAACCTAAAAGGCAACTTTCCGTACAATTACCAAATTATATATAAAACTTTTCGTTTCACCTTAATATTCATCCCTTAAATGTAATTCGTTAAATTAAACACTGACTACGTCTGCCCACCAGATCAAAACATTATTTTCAGCAAAAGAAAGTAAAAAGTTCATAATCTAGTATAAGGGGGAAGAAAAAAACTAACGAATTAAAAAAAATCGCACAGCAGAGAAAAGGTTATATCAGTGACTTTAATTGTGTACTCTTTGACTTCAATAAATGTTAGTATTCCCATAACTGAGTTCACTTTAATAAAAACTCCACCGTTTTATTGATATTAAATCTTTGTTTTTTGAATAATAAATACCATTTGCGAAAGTTTTCAAAATAATCAAATTTTCGCAACTTTTTTCGTAATATATATTTTAATAAAAGCCATTGCACGATGTATATTTTTTCATTGCTTTTTTTAAAACTATGTTAGAAATGAATCCTAAAAGTAATGTCTCAAGATTTATTATTATTATTTTGTTCTGTGAGCTTTTAGAAAATTTTAACTGGGAGAATTCAAATAGTTATATATCTCTTATTTTCTAACTAAGAATTCATAAATGCTTTATTTCATTTTAAAATATGAAACTGATAAGAAAATGGTAAGCCACAAAATTAAAATTATCATTTTTATTATTAATTAATTATTTTATTTATAAATTACATTAATTTTTTCAAAAAATTTACATATGCAGAAAATTATAGAATGAATTCTTCGTGAATCATTCAAAAATGGTAGTGAATAAATATTTAGGATAGCTGATAAAGGTGTTTTTAATTTTTAAAAACTGTATTTGCTTATTTCTACACTTTAAAATTTTTTGCTTATTTTGAAGCTTGCATCTTCGAAAATGCAGCAAAAAGGAAATATCGTGAGGATAAAATGTTTTAATGGGAATGGACCATAGGGAACTAATATGCACACAAATCTCTACAAAAGTGTCATCCCCTCCATCTAAGACCAAGGATAAGATGAATATCACACCCTTTAAGTGATGCAGGAAATGTTTTTGACATTTCTTGCAAAGACTTTTCTTTTATCTTGAGTCAGCAGAGAATTGTCAACTTGTGAGTCAGTTAGCCAATGAAAAAGAAGGGTGGGGGGAATAGATATCTCGGATTTGCAAAGAAATTTAAATAAAATTAATAAATTCCGAAAAAAAATAAACAACATTAAAAAAACATTTTAATTATAATGCATTCGAATACATTATCCTTGCAAATCAGATAAATAATGCATAGTCGCTTATTCATTCTCCATCAAAAACAGTTTCAGATTGCCACGTTTAGCCTTATCTGCCTCAATTAATAATATTCAAATTATATGATTTAGCGAAATATATTGAAATTTATTTGTTATAAACTGTTTGGATACTTCGAGGTGTGTTTTAAAATATTTTATAATTTTTGTATTTTGTAGAAATTTCTCGAATATCTTTAATTTTGAGTTGATTTATTTTTGGCTTTTCCATGCATAGTTATTTTCCTCTATGCTTTGTTTGACTCTTTTTTTTCTGAGTAAAGAAGGAAAAAAAAAAAAAAAAAAAAAAAAAACGTTATTATTGGATCTATTATGGGAAGGGGGGAAAAAACCTATTTTCAGCATATGAAATAGATTTTGAGGGTCCCACCCCCCATGTTTTAAGTCACTATGCGATCGCCTCCTCCGCCTATGGGGAAACCCGTCACTGTCTAACATGTCTTTTTAGGTGTTAGGATTTTTCCCCGCCAGTTCTAGGAGGGAAAAATATTAGTCACACATTTCCTCTGCATGATGCAAAGTTTAATTGTTGTTGTTAGTTTTTTCATGTAAAATACCACCACACACATTCTCATTTATTATTTGCATTATATTCTATTTTTGATTCAGCATCAACATAATACGTACTGTAGTTCAAAACACGAATATAATGAAAAAGTTAACGAATGATTTTTTAAGTTTATGTTAATTCCAAATTATTCTAAAATTAAAGAATTTAAAGGTAAAATCATGTGATGGTAGAATATAGAGTAGTTCTGGAGAGTTAGCTATTGTCCTTCTGACAGTGAATGCACTTGTTGAGAGTGGATGGCAGAGAAATACGTCAATTGTGGTAAACACTAAATATTCCATAAAACTTTGCAGAGCATTGTCGGCGAACTTGGAGTAATGAAATATTACCAGATCTGGAAAACTTTAATTAACATCTGTCCACTAACTTAAGAAGATGGGCTAATCTGAAATCATGCAGTTTTTGTATCATATCCATAAAAATTTAATATAGCTTCATGGCTAAACTTCGACGTCCGGGTCCGTAAGTTGCAGTTTAAACGATTTTTTCTAAATGACCCGATTTGTATAGGGCGCATAGCGCCATTGTGGGAGAGAAAAAAAGTTCTTGCATAGTGCCATTGTTGGAGAGAAAAAAAATTACTTGCATAGCGCCATTGTGGGAGAGAAAAAAAAATTACTTGCATAGCGCCATTGTGGGAGAGGAAAAAAATTACTTGCATAGTGTCATTGTGGGAGAGAAAAAAATTACTTCTAAAAATTGCTAAAAATTTACGTTTCCCTCGCTTATGTTTTAAAAAACTAGCCAGTCAAGTCGTCGTCCTCTCATTTGACCATGATTCAAATTTTTTTATTCCAAGCAATCTTTGTGTATCATAAAAACGGAATAATAATATAACTAAACAAACCGGAACATTTAATACAGGTAGATATAGAAAATATGACTGTTTGGAAATAAATGTAAAATATATTTAACCCATTTATGCCTAAGGTTAAAAAATTGGAATTTTTACATGAAATTTCTACATGTTAGGTAAAAAAATAACTTTTATGTGAGGGGTGTTCCAAAAATGGAACAGTAGGCATAAATGGGTTAAATATTTTCTTCCATCGTTTACCACAGGCTTATTAATTTGAATATATTTTCGAGAATAAGGATATGAAAAAGATATCATTGCTTTAAGGAGGTATGATATCTTATATTTTATTTCTATTTTTTTGAAAAAACAGCGCCAGAATGGCTGAACTATATCACAGCTTTAAACTTAAATAGAAATGAAATTCGTCCATATCGCTAAAAGTTGGTTATATTGAAGATTTATATATAAAGATAAATACCCATTTAATATTATCTTTTTTCCTAATAAAGTAGTTTATTTAGGAATCTACTGTAATGTACTCACAGTAATTATTTTTTTGGACAAAAACGAACATATTATGAATTAAGAAAAAGCAGAGCAATTAAGGATTTTCAAGTAGTAACTAATTTGAAACAAATCAATAGATATTAAAGCCATTGTTTCTTGAGAAATCATTAGGTTTAATAGTCTTTCATCTTCTGCTTTAGTAGTAAGACAAATGTTAGCAACATAACAAACGATTTGCCTTTAAATTTAAAAAATGTTATAAATGGATATGAATAAATTTCAAACAAAATTTGATTATATTAATTAAGAAACAAGAAAAAAATTATGTGAAATTTGCAGTATAAAAGAATTATTGGACAACTGCACCTTACTCTTTTAAACTGTCGTTTAGATGCTTGGGAAGAGAGAAGTCTCATCAGACAAAGTGCCCATTTAGAGAAAGATCGTTCGGTGGGCGTTTTTAAAGTTTCTATTACTTCTGGGTTTGCAAACTGATATTCCCTGAATGGCTACGTCTGTGCTGTTATTGATCGTATCGGAACATTTTATCGCAATTTTTTGAAATATGGGTTTGAAATCTTTTAAGATACTGGCATTTCTTATGTAGCAGGGCATCTGATGGACTGGTCGTGCTGTCTCATGATGCAATTGCTTGAATTTTCTTCAATGTGTCATAACTGCCCCTACCCACCAAAAGAGGAAATCAATAAAAATAAAGATTTTTAACTAATCATATTTTATGCATTTAAATATTCTAATTTGTATTTCAGGCAACAAAATTTTGAAAGGGAATTATTAAAGTATACTTGTGATGATCTACCAACTCAATTTCCACAAATTTTCTTGTAATTTTTTTTACATCACTTATTATTTTTACCAGGTTGATTCTAACTATCATTTACTCCCCCCCCCTAAAAAATCCACATTTAAACAGTCAGACATTCTTGGAGATCAGTTAAAATGTAGATGACATTCCTAGTTACTTAAGTTTGATTTTTTAATGAGTGCTTGTGGATTGAAGTTGACCAATAGACAGATCTAAAAAATACATGTAAGTGAAAATTTATGGTTTGTGTGAACAATAAGTGAAAGTATAATCGAATCTCTATGTATTGCCCTTTAAAATTTCTGGAAAAAAATGGAATATATAATTTCAATATACAGAAATATCTACTGGAAAATTTTCATCATTTATGTACTAAAAATAACTAGGCATAGATAATTTTTTAAGGTTAGTGATAAAAAAGAATTAAAGAATCAAATAAATTAATTTAAAATTATATTAAGATTTGTTCCTTTGTTAATAATGATCATAATGAAATAAAAGAAGTCACTAATCATAAATAACAATTTTATCTATTAGATTGATCATAATAATGAAAAATGAATTAAAAACACTATTTGAATATGACCACTATAGTAATAAATTTATATATTAGGTTGTTCGGAAAGTAATTTCGTTTTTTCCTGACAAAATATTTAATTGCATTTTTCGCACCCAATTTCATACTTAAACCGCAAAATCATTTTGTTTTAAGAGCTGATATAGCAAGGCTTGAGTGTGAAAAAGTGCAGCTGATTCTTCGCAGTAGTTTTTGGATGGTGCCTTTTAAATATGGAGAGCAATAAACAGCATTTTCGTCATTTTTTTCTTTTTTGCTATAAAAGGTAAAAATGCTGTTCAAGCCAGAAATAAATTAGCCAATTTGTGTGGAGAAGATGTGTTAACAGTACATCAGTACCAGAACTGATTTGCAAAATTTTTCCTTCAAATGAGGAGGCCAAAAACCACCTCGATCAGTTTTTTTTACAGCAAAGACCAAAACTTTTATGAGCGTGTAATCATGTTACTACCAAAAGGTATTAGACCAGAATGGCAATTTTATAATTTAATAAATAATTTATTCATTAAACGAAAATTTCTTTTCATTTTGACACAAAAATACGAAATGACTTTCCGAACGACCCAATAAATAAAAATTTTCAACTATCAAATTTTACTAGCTTAATTGCAGTTTTTAGGTTGGGACTTTTTCAAAGAATTTTATATATAGCAGCTTTTTTCATCCTTATGGACTAAAATGATGTGGGAAGAGTTTGTTTCCATGTAGCTAAATCAATATGAAAATACTTCAGATTTCCATACAGGATTTTGCTTGATGATCATTTATTATTTAGAAAGGAAATTAAAAGATGAATTTAAACATATGATGAGAATGCAATCACAATATTTATACAAATGTTATTATCATGCAGAATATTGCAATGAATATACACATAGATTTACTATGCGTATATTACTTTTTATACACCTTTCAACTTATCTGAATAATAAATAATTATCTAATAGATTGAGTATTCCGGTGTGATTTATGACTTTTCAAAAGAAACAGAAAGAATTTTTAAACTCATTTTTTACAAAGACAATATGAAATTAAACCAATTTTTTTGAGATAAAATTTGATGTGCAGGCAAAAGCATAACAATCATTAAGTAATGTTTCTTTCAAATTAGTATACTTATTTCAAATGTTAAAAGACTTTACTGACGATTAAACGGACCAGCAATATTTACTATTTTTATAAACAAGATGTGATTTTCTTCTAAATATTTGAATGGCATACATATTTATAATACTTTGGTTTCTACCAGTCATAAAATTTAAAAAAAACCTACCATTTCTATATTAGCTGTATAAAAACAAACGAAAATGAAATTACGTTTAAATTTAAAATGTAGCTACCATAATATAAATTATTGCTAGGAGCTAAGCTAATCTTTCAATTTACAGGACACAAAATATCCACTAACATATAAAATCCATTGTGTAAACAACAGATAAAATCCACTGATTAAAAATTTTTATTAATTAATTTATTTGCACTGATACAAATCCATCAAAATCTTCATTATATATCTAACATGAAATAATAAAAATAAACAACAAAATTTTTATTGATGAAAAAAAATTTCATTGTAGCAAAGCCATAAAACAGCACAACAACAAATATCAAAGCAATTATAAAGTTTATAAATATTATTTCAATTAATTTCGATCCTCTCAGATGTTGAATCTGATGTGTCCAATCTGATAATTATATCTATACCACCTTCAGTATTTTCTAAATACAATTCCTGCAAGAAATTAGAAAAAGGTAATAACAAAATAATATTATTAATAATAAATAACTACAAATCGATTCTAAGATATAATGCATATTTTGTGCATCACAGACACACATACATTTTTGAAGTAAATGGAATTTTTGGAAATAAAAATACATTTGTATTTATTATAAAATACTTTCATTATCTTATGTTATATATTTACATTACTGGTTTTATAATTATTTCTCTTGAAAAATTATTTTTCTTTTATACACATATATTTCACTTTTGAAAGTTAAATCAAATTTATATCATATATCAGAGTTTTTAGAAATAAATTAAGCAAATTTATCATATATTAAATTCCTTATTTTAAATATCATTAATAAAAAATATTAGCATTTTATATCAATAAGCATTAAATCATTTTATCAAAATAAATTTTGATGATGACAATTAATGACATAACAAAATAATGACTCATTTGAATATGCTGCTACAAAAAAGAGGGCATGATGCATTATCATGGTATGTAACGCACTTTTTCTTTTTCCATAACAGATAATCGCCTTTATATCATAATAAAGTTTCTAGAATTTTTTTAATTAAAATTCGTTTTTGAAATTGCATTAAAATTACTCGATTATTCGATATTCTAATACAGCATATGTTAAAGTTTCATAAAATTGTATCAGAATTTTCTAAGATACAATTAATTTTATTATTAGAAAGAATAATCACACTTCACTGGCTTTATGTATTGTTACGAGAAATTCTCCAAAAAATTCTGCAAAGTTAACAACAATCAAAGAGCCTGATATGGATGTATTGTGAAACAGGCCAATAGGCTGAGTAAGAAATAAGGACTTTTATTCAATACACAAAATAGAGACAAACACACAGACAAGAAAATCACAACCGAGATGCACACAAGAACACTTATAGCAACATAGGAGCACATGAAAAACGAATTTGTAGTAGCGACCATAACATAACAAATCAGAGAGATAGAACTCAGCAAGAATAAGGATTTCTAGCAGCTATTCACGCCCCTCTAAACGTCTACTTGCTTTAGTTGAACTTGACTGCTGACTCTTAACTGTTGTTTCGCCTAACTGAATGACTACTCAGCACACAACTCAATGCAACCTCAATACTTAACTCCAAGATTAGACAATACTCATCTCACTAATTCTTTGAGCTCAACTCAATTTACTCAGCATGCTGGCTTTTTACAGCTTCTGAAGAGCACAGAAAGTCCTAGAAGGATCACATATTGAAAGTCCAAATGGTCTTATCACGAAATTCCGATTGACTCTGGAATGTTCCACTTTGTCCTCAAAAGCTCATCGAGCTGAGGGTCACTGATCTGTCATTCGTTCAGCATCCGAGCTGTTCATAAAACTGTCTTTCTAACAGTAACTAACTGCACTTGGAATCAATATAAATATATAGGTATAATTAGCTATATGGTTTTACTGATTATAAATTTATTGCTACGAATTTGCAATGCTGTTTATATATATATATATATATATATATATATATATATATAATCAAAACTACAAGTACTATAAAATTTCAATTTAAAAAATTACTTCTGAATCTAACTAAAAAAGATATTTTATTTTTGAGAGTGCTAATGTTGCTAATATTACAACACAGATGAACTTAACCAAATTAGTAAAAAAATTAAGTTAATATAAGCAAAATTTAATTAAAAAAATGATGAATTTGGCCTGAAGACTTTCTTAAGGGTCAATCTGAGGCAGGGATTCACACAAAGAATTTTTTTTGTGTGTGAGGGGTCTGACTTTAGTACAACAATATTGATCTGAATATCAAAGGATTTTTGAGTCACAAGGCCATATTCATCATTTCTTTTTTAAAAATTCTTTTTGCTTATATCATTTTTTTACTAATTTGGTTATACATAGCATGTATTAGAACATTCATTAAAATTTATCAGAATATCTATAAGACAAATTTTTATTTCAAAAAATTTATAATATAAATTTTTAAAAAAAAATTAAGAATTGTAGAATTTTTAAAAATAATTTTGATATAGAGGTGAAAATTATTAAACCATAAAAATATGATTTTTCATAAATATTAAATTAAATCAGAGCAAAGATATCAAATAAAATATCTAACAGCACATACTTTCAGATTGGCTAAAATCAACAAAATAACAAAGCTAAGTTGTTGAGGTATAATTTCATGCTTGTCTGGTTTATATCGTTTTTGGACTTCTTTGTGTACTTCTGAGAAGAGCACAGATTTTGCAGAGTTCTGGAAGAAGGATAAATATATATTAAATTCAACGAACAAATTATATGAAACACATAGGAAACAATTAAAAATAACATTAATGGCCAGCTACTAAAATTCACATTTAACTTTATAAATTAGAATACAAATTAGAGTTTAATTAAAGTCATAGCATGGATGCAAAATTGCTCAGTCTGATATTTGTCTACCTTTTATATTAATCTGATCCAAAAGCATCCATTAGCAAAGCAGGTTTGATAAAATTTATGTCTCATTGGGATGTTTTACCTATTACAATTTTTTTTCTCCTATATTCACTGTTTTAATATTTGTATTCATCACTTATTAAACAGTTCATGATAACAGTAATAATTAATATTTGAAATTTATTACATGTTTTAAACAATTTCAAAAAATGAGTGATAATTAACATGTAGTATAACATATTAATAAAGAGTGTAAGGAAGAAATTAAAACATTCTTGTTTTAGATTAATCAAAGCAACTATCTGTACAGATAGAAATCATTTAATCTTTTGTCTTGATTTTCTTTGATTGATCTTCTCAAAATGCATACTGCCGTGTTGCATTTGCAGAACATTTCTTGGTGTTACAAGGCTAATTTTTATTTAAACAGTGTTGAATATTTAGAATTGCCATATTTGGGGAAAGGATCTTCCAAGTTAATTAAACATAACTTAAATGCACTAGCCTGACATTTTTTTTTTTTGCAAGATGTCTTTATTTCCAGATTCATTAACATTCTTTTCAAGTACTGAAAAGCAATTAGTTGATTTTTATGGCACTGCCTTGCCAAGTAAAATTCATTAGCCAGTGCATTTATATTAAGCTAATTTAGTAATGATAATACTTTGCTTCAATATCATTTACACAAGGTAGCAGATTTTCACATGTTGAACTTAGCATGCAATGCCCATATATTTTTATTGGCAGTGTTTGATTCCTGACAGGGTAATTAACAGTTAATTTTCGTTGCATGGTCACCAGTTCCGCTGATCTGACTTTCTAGTTGTTGGACCAAAAAAGTGATTCATTTAGAAAATGGGCTAATGAATAGCATCATCATTTTTATATTAAAAAAATCATGTCTCATGAATATGAAAAACCAACGAATCCAATGAAATTAGATGTTAAATAATATTCTTCACATTACTAGTCTGTGATGAATAAACAATATGTTTTCTAACTATATACACAGCAAAGGCATCTTATTTAAATTTGCATTTCATAGCAATATATCCACTAAGGAAATAGAAAATATCCATACAGAAAATTCTGATTCATTTTCAATTATGAATAAAATCCTCTGATGTATAGTATTCTGTGCAAATGCAGATGTAGAAATAAGAGCATCTTACATTTTTGTTCAGAAATTTCTTGTTCAATTTAATAAAGACCCTCGATAAATAAAATCATTTTCATACATATAAATGAACTTCAAAGAGAAAATCCAAGACAAAAAAATAGACAAATCAGAAGAAAAAAAAAAAAAAAAAAAAAAAGAGATAGGCATAAGATGAAGAAATTGCCTAGGATGTGTAGTGAGAAACTGCTGCAAAAATTAAGTACTTTTTTGCACCTTAGCACAAAAAATTAAATACCTTTGTAAAGTATGCATACATTAACTATTTCTAATCATAGTACTTTTTTCTGATTTATAATAATGAATAATTTTTATTAAAAAAATCTTAAAAATTAATTTTAAATGCTTACTTTTTAAATTTTAATATTTATTTACATATTTGCAAAATATTTTCTATTGTAAAACTATGCCTTTTTGTATTTGAAAAAAGCATAGAAATGATAATAAAAATAGGGAAAAAACACCCATTAATATCAAAAAAATTAAGACAACTTTTATAAAATTAACAATAAAGTTCTGTGATCTCTTTTAATTCTTAAAATTAAAATAAAATGTCAGATAGATAAAACATTTCTAAAAATATTGATAGTGATGTAGAAGCTAAGCATGACCACAAATTTTGTATTTATTTTTTATACTAAAAACTACCACACAGCAGGAATGGAAGATTCAGATCAACATATGATAAGCCCTTTGTTGAATTCGACAGATGTATTGAATAAATCAGATATTAAATGTCTGTAAAAATTTTAGTTATCAAGCTCTTTTCATTTTGTAATTACCATGCTAACTTATATTCAAAAAGCAGAATGGATAAACAGACTTCCTCTGAATGGCTATTGCTAAAAATGTGATTGAAATCTACAAGTTTGATGTGAAGACCATATACATAATTTCGTCCATCTAACTTCAGTCTAAGTCATCAAATAAGTTTTTTTGTGGTATCTTTGTTACAGACAGACATTTTTCAAAAATGTGTTTTTGAATTCAAGGAGGTATGATATGTGGAAATTCATTAAAATGTAGATTTAAATTAAAATTTACATTAAATTAAAATTAAATTTTTGTTGACTGCAATATTTTAACTAAATTTTGTATACAAGGAAGTAAATACGCCAATTAAAGCATTTTTTAAAAAGTCTTTCTTTAAACCAACATGAGACAATATAACTCATTGCTTCAAAATTTAACAAATGAAGAATTTTATTCAATGAACATGCTTTAAATTTTTAAAAGTTTAAATAAAAGCAAATAAAGCATTTTTCCTCGTTTTACTACTATTTTAATAGAGCAGAACAATATGATTCAATGATTTGAAGAAGTAATATCATTCTGAATTTCATTATAATAAAAATCTTTGTTACAAACTGTGTCTAAAACTAATTTCTCAGAAATTATTTAGAACAAATTACATTCAACTAAACAAAATTTTTAAATTTTAAGATGGTGTTAAAATAATTTTTATGCAATAATATGCTTTGGTGTTATGATGAAACTCAAACATTAAAACTCTATTTTTCAATTAAATTTCAAATTAAAAGTTTGTGAAATCCATTCTTAGTATGCCTCTTATACACAAAAAATAACTTCCGAAAATTCATGCTCTTAACTTCAATGGCTTTATGCTGGAGTTGCTCAGGACAAGAATTAACCATAGGGAAAAAAAATTCTAGAAAAATTATAAAAAGAAAAAATCATTACAAAATAATAAAATCTAAACTCTAAAAAAAAAATGCTTAAAAAAATTCTTTAAAAATATTTAGGTAACAGATCTAGAAGTTTCATTTTTTTTCTTAACCAAAACCAATTTGACATGATTAATCCAGCGAATAAAAATGTTCAAATGGATGGGGGCATACGAAAAATATCGCAAGAGATATCATGACCATTGAAAATGAAAGGTTTCAAGTTAAAATTACATCATACTGGTTTTTACATAATCGACTAACGTAATTTCATACGGCAATTAATTACAATTTAATAGAGTACAGTTGAATATCTGTAGTAGTTTGTTTAAACAATTGCTCCAAAATGGCATATTAATGTGGGAGATCATTTAAATATGTTAGCATTTTTAAAGCAGTTTTTTCCATTTTTGATATATTGTTTTAGTGCATCAACTTCATTCTCCTATTTTCATATATTCTGTTGATTGGGCCATATCGCATATTTTTCTTTAACAACACATAATAATTTAAAAATAGGAATACCATAGTATGCATTTTGCACCACCCCTACCATATAATTCCAGTATTTTAATAAGCAGTAATTGTTGAAGAAAAATGGAAGGGGGAAAACCCCTATGAAAAGGGGAAAAAGAGAATCACCAAGCATTATCTTAATATGTGCTGGAACACATGGAATATTTCTTCGAATTCTTCCCCTTCTTTGGTTTCCTTCATTGATACATCTGATAAACTTTTACGACCATGATTTCCTATAATCATATTTTATTTTGAGGGGAAACAAAAAACAAAAACCTTTCTTCGGTCTTCACGAGAAAATTAAGCACTTTTTAAGGACCTTTTCAGAAAATTAAACTTTTAAGGTGTTTAAATATAGTTTTCAAATTCAAGCACTTTTCATTGTGCTATGTACCCAGTTACCATAATTAAAAATTTTAAATTATTATAAAATCTAAATAAAAGACATTTTATTAATTAGCATTTTTACATATAAAATATCTTTATAAGATTTGAGATTATTTTTTTGAAGGAGTATTTCATTCCCTGTTGAGTACATTTCATAAAAAGTGAATTTTTCTTAATACTCTATACTATAAAAATAACTTATTTAAAAAATTGCCTGATCTTAATATAGTAAAATTAATGAACATTAAATACTAATAATTAAAAGATTTTTTCCAAATGAATCTAACAAAGAAATATTAGATTTTTAAATTAATCAACAGGGAATGAAACTCCTGGGAATTAAATTCAACCCAGGGAATGAAATCACATTACTTTCAACATTTTTAAATAAGTTTTTCAAACTATTGTAAATATTCAATTATGTTGAAAAATTGCAATACTATTTCAATGGAAGTGAATAGCAATATTCAAAAATCAATCTAAATCTTTAGAGAAAGACTGAAGCTCTGACATGGAGGTTTGAAATCTTTAACCTTGTACAAAGGAATACTTTTTCGTTTGAATATGATGAATATTGTGTTACTTTTAAAAGTACTTCATTTGGAAATTATTAAATAATTTTTAGATGTCAATTTCAATCAAAAAATGCTAGTAATATTAGCTTCAAAGACTCAAAATTTTCATTCAATGTTCTAATTGGCATATATAAAACACTTTGAACTGTGATTCTATAGGATGTAAATGAGGAATTTGCCTTGCAGTATATTAGAGTTGTATTACTCGCAGAGCAGATTCTGAATATGATACTACATTATTGATTCCCCTTCATCTTGATTTTTAAAAAAAGTTTTAATTTCAGCTTATAAACATGCAAGAGAATGTATCTTACTTCAGTCAGATTTGCAGATATGACACTCCACATACAAGTTTTGAGTCTGTCTGAATCTATATTCAGAGGCTTTTGGTTATAACGAACATTCAAAGGTTTTACCTGCAAAAAACATGAAATCAAAACTATCTGGTGTTTCTTATTTATTTCACTTCAAACATATAAATGTGTAACAGAATAAAGAATTAAAGCATAATGATTAAATGAATCAAATCAAAAAGTTACTAAATCAAATAACAATTTTGAAACATTACTTTCTCAAAACTCGATGGAAATTCAATAAAATCATATACAAATGTATTTATTCTTTGTTTTATTCAAAAAAAGAATTTCTTTTCCCAAATCTGAATAAAAAGCTTTTTTTTCTATGAAACTTTAAATAGTGTTTAAGATAAAATCGAAATTCATTCAAAAATTATTTCGTGAAATAGTAAAATTCCTATTTAACAAATTGTGAAAATTCTAGAACATTTAAATAATAACACAGACTAAATTTAAGATATATATTTGTTCATATAATATTGAACCTATAACACTAAGTGAAGTAGAATCAAGTAGAAAAATTTTCATCAATCATAAAACAACAATTGTTTAAAATGGTTAGGATAAAAAATAAAAGAGCAACTGAAAGAGAGAAAGCTTCATTGAAATAAATTGCCGTTTAAATTTTCAAAAATCAAATACAAGCAAGTTTTTTATGTAAAAGGAAGTAATTATTATCATAATGATGTCAGAATGAAACTTTAGAAACAAAAAAGGAAATTGTTCTTATTATTCATTGATAATTTAACACAAAGAATTGAGAATGATGACGAGTAGAGTTAAATCATATTCCAAAAAATTATTAAAAGACAATGGATAGATAAACTATTTAGAAAAGTGGGAAAAATAAGAAAGCCTTCCAATTCCTGGAAGTAGCTAACCTTTCCTAACATAAACATGATGATCCGTTTGACTGTTCCAAAGAAAAACCAGTGAAGAGCTCTCAGCCAACAAGTAATTTAGATTGCCATTGCATTAAATCAGATTTATGAGATTTACAGAAAGTTCTTAAGTTACTATGAAGCTTGATAAATCCACTACACTTGAAATTTTAAATTTTTTATACATATTTTTTAAAAATCAAATCAGACTCTTAAATTTTTTTTTTTTTTAAACATATCAATTCTTAAGAAATTTTTTTATTTTTAAAATTGTTTTTAATTCCTAAAAGGGAATTAAAGCGATGTCACAATTATATGATCATAATCGCTCAACAAAGGACAACTGCAATAGTTACTAATAATTATAACAAAAGTAAAAGATGCATTGTTGACTTAAATATTCAATGCACTCACATAAGAATACAGAACAGTTACTGAATCAAAACCCTTAAATGCATCATACAAACTATGCAGGGCAAAAATTCTAAATTTTAAAAGCATAATTAAAAAAAATTGTTTTAAAAGACAGGAATATATTACAATTTTCAAATAAGCCAATTAGAAAAGTTTGATGAACCTAAAATATTGCATTAAGACCACATCTCACTTTTGTCTTTAGAATCAAAAATAATAATAAAAGGAAGCATGTTTGTTTGTGAGCATAATATGCTCAGCTAGAAGGGTGAAACTGATATGTAGTTCTTTACATCTATCATATTTGGATAAAAATCATTAAGAATGTGATTACAATAACTTATGCATAATTAGCCAGATGCAATGGATATACAATTTTATCATTAGAATTTTAGATAAACATATTTTAAAAGCTATTATATTTTGGGTTGACTATCTCTCTCTATACCTGTAAGCACATGAAAAATATCAATGACAAATGAAATAGTTTAGATGTAAGAAATTTGGCATATATTGTAACCACAATTGTAGATTTATAAAATTTATTAGTTTGAATCATCTGAAAGGAATGCATTCAAAATGTATACAGTTTTCTTTCTTAGCCTATAAAACACAAAATTTATCAGTATAATCAGAAGTGGGAATACACACACTCATTGTGTTGTCACCTTTTCACCTTGTCCTGTAATGTGACTTGGAAGGAAGGCAGTAAGAATTAAGGCTACACATGGCTTTCCCAAAGGGGTAAATTTTTAGGTTATTTTTATTAGACAGCATTCTAGAAAGTCGAACACACTCCAACTGGTTTTATTTAATGATGAAATGGAAGTAAAAAATATTTGAACATAATTACCAATTCAGGAGGTGTAACCATTATCATCTGTATATCTTCTTCCAAGAATCCACTTCTATTATTTATCATAGACAGTGGTTCATCACTTTTAGAAGGGGATGGTAAATCTATGGGACCATCATCACAAAGGTTATTTTCAAAAGAGTCATGCAATGAAAGATCTCTGAATGACTGGACTATGCCTTCTTCATTTTCGAAAGATGCATGATGCTACAAATAAATAGAGATGTAAAGAAAAATAGAACAGACTTTTTTTTTATTGTACATCACTGAGAAATATTAAACCAAATAAATGGAATTCAATCTAATAAAGCCTTGGCAGTATTTGATTTTGTAAGAGTTTTTTCAATGTTAGAAAACAAAAACTAATTTTGCATAACATATATTTTCTTCATTTGAAATCATTTACCATACTTTTTTACCTGGATATATATGCACCGGTTATAAAAAGATCATATGAAAAAGAACTAGGCTAACAGTGAAAATGTTTCATTAGCTGTCAGTCTATATTTTAATAAACTATAAGAATAAGTTAGAGAAATTCCAAAAACTTAAAGCGGCATTAAAAATGAGTTAGCAGTAGATACACTAAATTTTAGGAACATGTTTCTAAAATGGCCTAAAATTCCTACTCTTAAGAGTCACCCATTGTCACATTTCAAATGAATAAAATATATTTTCACTTAAACTATTTTAAGCTAAAAATCTATACTTTGTCCTTTCTTTATCTGACTTTCATAGCTATGTAAACAAAAAAGAAAACAGATTATTTCAATTCCAAAATCTATTATGACTTTATGAGCAGTTAAAAACTAAAAAAGTAGATAAGCAACTATGGGGGAAATAAAGTCTATCACAGAAGACAGAACTGCATTAAAGTAACTTTCTTTGATTTGAACATCAGTATCAAAATGTATTTAAAATTAATAAATAAATACACTAAACAACCAACTTATTAATTATTATGTTTACTCATTAAAGCTATTACACCATCTTTTATTATTTTATTCACATTTTATAATCATAAAAAGGCTCATGAACATAACATCACAGGATAATTATCAGATAAATTTTTTAAAATTTTTTGATTCTGCAATGAATTTCAGTTTGGACACTTCATAGGAAGTTTTTTTATAAGATACTCAATAAAGTTATATGAGAAATCAATTCCGACTTATATAGAATTTTAGTATTAATAATTAAAAACAAACTTACTTCTATTTCCGGATTTCGCAACATTCCAAAAGAAGATGGTCGTATATTGGAAGCTAAAGAATATGGTGATTTTAAAGGTGAATGCAATCTCCTGCACCTTTTCCACAGCTGTATATATATAAAATAACTAATATAATAATGCCTTTTAGGTTCAATACAGAAAGTTAAATTCAAAGATAAAAACTTACAGCTGGTCTTTTGAAGAAATAGTTTCTGAGACAATACTGAGGTTCCATTTCAGTAATGACAGTATAAAATGCTTTGACTTTTTCACCTGAATTTTTTGCATCTGATTCACCAACAGTAATAAGTTCAGAAAACAGTGTATCAATCCCTGTGCAGAGCTCTGTAGTTTCAGCCAGACACCATTCATTAATTGTTGCATTTGTAAGATTAATTTTCTTTCCAGGCAAAAACACAGAATTGTCGACCACTTGATCAAGTGTAAAAAATGGTTCCCTTGGCTTTTTTTCTCTCTTCTTTTTTTCATCTCCAACTAGTTTTGGCTTTTTTTCTACAGCTAAAATAAAATTGAAGGAAATTTTATTCGAAAAAATTATAAATATGTATGAAAGACTGATTTTTTAAAAATTTTAAACAGATATGCATTTATACAGCCAGAATTCCTTTTTAACATTATTTAACACACATGCAGACAGAGAGAAAGATAATTTTTTCTTCAATTTAAAAAGAGCAGTAAATGCAATAATAAATTAAAATCTAATACAATAAAACTTTTATCGTCCATAAAACGATTACATATGAAATTATTTTAGCATTATTTCCAGGTGGATTAGTAATCTTTGAATACTATATAATTTTTTAATGTTGTAAACGATGTTTCATCATATGGAATTAAATAACTTACTTTTCAATTCAGTGAATTAAAAAGCTAAGTGTATTTAAGCATTAAAAACACAGAAAGCATTAAAGAATGTAAGAATACAATAAGGTCACTTAGAAAAAAATAGAAGTGCTTTTTCTTTTTATATCTGTGTGTATTTTCTATGAGTTGTTGCACTAAAATTAGCTGATTCAATTTCAAAACAATATATTCTTACAATAAAAGATGCATTTAAAGTTTATAATTCACAAAATATTAATGTAGTAAATGACTTACTTCTCAAAACTCTTTTTAAAGCAGATTGTGGAGGTAATAATCTTTCATCTATTTCATTTCCTTTTGTGATTGCCTGGGATATATCCCTAGCAAAAATGTCTCTAAAAATATTTGATATTGAAATAAAATTAGAAAGTATAAAGATCATAAGTTATAAAAAGCATTGAACATAAAAATAGTTCATAAACTAAACTAAAAGTAACTATTTTTATATTAACACCTTTTGAACTCTTAAACAAATCCAGTTCATGATTTATTACAGAAAGGTTCAACTTAATCTGTAATGCTTGGTAAAGTTAAAAATATTCTTATTCCTTTGGTTATTATTAGATGCATAAACTCCATTTTGTGTTTCGACAATAAGCAATTTAATTTACACAAAAGTAAAAAATAGTCATTCATTATAAACAACACATTTCCTTAAAACTTTTTTTAAGGAAAGGTGTTGGATTATATTCTCATCCAGGGACACCATAAATGTGGGGATGAGATTTTTCCAGGATGTTAGCTTATTCTTTCTGTTCTGGTAGGTACAGAAACGGTATGAGATGGCTATCATTTACCAATGACAGTACATGGCTCCTATGGATGGAATTATACTACAGTTAGTGATGTGATTTAAGACTCGGTCACAGTTCCTGTCATTGTTATTGCAGAGTTGTGTATTTCAGATTCACTTGAATGCCTTGAAGCAGACTGTAGTATCAAATTGTTGTTATGCTGAATTGTAATAAAAGTTAATGAGCTAAGGTTTGTAATTTTTATTGTTTAAAATTTATGCTGATTTATCATGTTATCTTTACAACTAAATGTAAAATACTGACAACCCTTTTCTTAATATTATTTTATATTTGATACTTTTTTTTTGCAAGTGCATCTTTATTTGTTTCAATCTCATTTTCAAGATTAGTTTTGATTTGAATGTTTGTAAACATTATGAATAGTTAATATCCCACTGCAAAGATTTTTAAAAATATATATATTGCTAGTATATATTTACATCTAAAATGTTTTATATATATATATATATATATATCCTTTCTATATATTTAGTAAGAAAAATAGACAAAATCCTCCAGCTATTATTTATATGATTAATTTGGATGCAAAAGCTTTCTATTTATATTTATTTTGAAATGCACCACAACTGAAATCTGACAGATGTTGATTCCATATACATAAATTTCATTAAACACCAATACATAAATAATATAAAAGTTGTCAATGTAATGGATATTCTATTATGAACCAATCATAATACAGTAAAAAGTTTTTTAAAAAATAAATAAGATAGGCATATTTATCTCTTTAAAAAAGTGGGGAGGGGGCAACAGCAGTCTTTGTTTGAAGAGAAGGTGATAGGTCTAATTAAAATACTTCTTTTATTAAAGTCGAAAAAAATATGTTTTTCAAACTTTTTTTTCTTTTCTAATTTTATAGAGGAAACTGGCTAAATTTTTATTCCTTATAAACATTCATTTTTTATTGTCTCACAAAAATAGATAATAATCAGATTAATCATAACTCACAGCATTTTTCTCATTATATGATAATATAATTTTAAATGGGGGTAATCTATATATCAGATCTTCAATGTACATAAGTATGAAATAAAAACTGGACTGCTTTTAAAAATTAAAAAAAAAAAAAAAAAAAAAAAAAAAAAAATGAAACACAAAGGAAATGGGACGGTTATTACAGTAAATACATTTGGATGTACAAAATATTTTTTTGGTTTTAGTATTGGAATTAATATGATGAAAAATATTCTAATTATTTTAAACTTCTTATATATATACAATGATGGAAAAAAATCCCAACATTAGGAAGGAGCTGTGCTAGATAAACGAAATTTGGTAGGCGTGTTTATACATCTGAAAGATGACGTCGATTCAAATTTCGAGCAACGCGTGTAAGTGTGGCGCTAGTAACGACACTATGAGCATGCAAATGAGGTTTGCTTTAAATAAGCGCTGTAAGGTTCGTGATCGTTATTTACAGTTGAGATTTGACGTAGTGGGCTAATGTTAGTCAAGGATGCCTCTGAGAAGACGAAGAAGCCATTATCAACAGCTCACTGAGTTTGAACGAGGTCGTGTTGTAGGGCTACGAGAAGGTGGGTTTTCTTTCCACGATACTGCTGAAAGACTTGGCAAGAATGTATCCACTGTGAATGAGTATTGGCGGCAGTGGTCAAGGGAAGGTACTGCCTTAAGAAGACCAGGTTCCGGGCGGCCACGTGGTACTACTGAGAGGGAAGACCGTCGTATTCGGCGTATGGCTGTGGCTAATCGTTCTACGTCTGCAGTTGAAATTCGAGCTGCAGTTGGCACCACAGTGACGCAACGAACTGTAACAAATCGATTACTTCAAGGACAGCTCCGAGCCAGACGCCCTGTTCAGTGCATTCCACTGACTCCAAACCACTGCCGTTTGCGACGTGAGTGGTGTCAAGCTAGAGCTCACTGGAGGACGGAGTGGAGATCTGTTGTGTTTTCTGATGAAAGCCGGTTCTGTCTTGGTCGCAGTGATAGCCGTTTGTTCGTTAGAAGGAGGCCAGGTGAATGCCTGCTAGTGACCTGTCTGCGACCTAGACACACAGGGCCTACTCCTGGAGTTATGGTTTGGGGAGCAATTTCGTATGACAGCAGGAGCACTCTTGTGGTTATTCCACGCACCCTGACAGCAAATTTGTACATCAGTCTAGTGATACAACCTGTTGTGCTGCCATTCATGAATAGCATTCAAGGGGGTGTTTTCCAACAGGATAATGCTCGCCCTCATACCGCTGTTGTAACCCAATATGCTCTACAGAGTGTCGACATGTTGCCTAGGCCTGCTAGATCACCAGATCTTTCTCCAATCGAGCGTGTATGGGACATCATTGGACGACAACTCCAGCGTCCTCCACAACCAGCATTAACTATCCCTGCATTGACCGCCCAAGTGCAACAGGCATGGAACTCCATCCCACAAACTGATATCCAACACCTGTACGACACAATGCATGCACGTTTGCAAGCTTGCATTCAAAATTCTGGTGGTTACACCGGTTACTAATGTGCCAACATTTCACATTTGAAATGGCTCTACCTGTGATCTTGAAACTTTAATAAATTAAATATGTTACCTAGACAAATGTATTCCTAAAATTTCATTACTGTACAATAATTTTTTCTTGATGTTGGGATTTTTTTTCCATCAGTGTATATTGCTAATTTATAATGTTTATACAATATTCACAAAAATAATAAACAAAACTCCATTTAAACAAAAAAATTAATTAATTTAAAGTAAAAGTTTCTCAACAGAACACACTTTACTAAAATTTTAAGTTAAAAGGAAATGTTTCTAATTTTAGTAAATATAGTTAAACAATTTTTATTTTTAATTAAATTACTGAAATTATTTATAAAATTTCTCTTGTGACGTCATGATATAAAATTATATTTAAGGAAATTTTTTTTAATTGAATTTCAATTTAAAACTTTTTTCTAAAAGTAATATAAAAGCTATAAAATTTGTTTCAGTGGCAGAAAAGAAAAATAAAAAAGATCATAATTCAGATAAAACATAATATCTTACAGAAAAAAGGGATAACACATTTTAAATGTTTCAGAATGTAATAAGAACATGGAAGACTATATCTAATAATAATCATGGTAAATATGTGTCAGTGTTAGCACTGCTCCACAAAATACACAAGATTTAAAGTCATAAAATTTGACAGTATATTTTGGAAGGTAAGGAATTTTCAACTTGTTGCTTTTTTATATGTAATTAATTAAAAATTTAAAAACTACGAAAATTTTTGGTGTTTTTTTGCACAATTAATCCTGAAATTACTTCAATACAAAAATGACTTTTATATCATCTTAAAATTCAGAACCATACCTTTTTACTAATATCAATACCATTAATAATCAAATAACTTCCATATAAATGTTGGCAACTTTTAAATATGTTGAATAATTTTTAATTAACTAGATTTTAGCATTGTAATTCAACACTTCATTGTTTTATCAAATATATCCTAAAACCTTCTTCTTTAACTGAAAGTTAAAGAAGAAACACCCTATTTAATATCAGTGCAATTTGCAAGATGAATAAAAAACTGAAGTTACAGTATCATAAATATCAGAAGATAGATGAATCATGCCATTACGTTTTTACTATATTATTACATTATGTTATCAGATAATTACCATGATGCCAAGGAATTTGAATTTATTCAAGCACACATAGAATAGAACATACATAATTTAATGCCAAAATCTACTTTTATAAAGAAACTCTGAATATTAATTTATACATAATAAATTTTATTGAAAAAAAAAAAAACAATATTTCCAGTAAACAATTAGTCACTAGAATTGGTAAGTTGATAGTAAAATACACAGAAGTTACATTTTGAGAAACTTACGCAGTTATATCCAAAATGGAAAAGCGATCTATCATGACATCCACGGCATGATTACTGGTATCTGCAATGCTTGAATCATTTCCACCATCCCAAGGATCACCACCAGCATCTGGAAACACATCCTTTACAAAAGATAAATTAGAAAAATGTTGATGTATCCAAAAGTAGGAATTAACAAAATTATATTAACTAAGAAGAAAAATTAAATAGCCAACTTCTTTTAAAAAATTAAATCTGTTTCTATCATTTTAAAAAATCACTTGTATATTTGAAAATATTTGTTTAAACTCCCACCAATTTCTTTTCCTTTTTTTTTTATTCAATAGTATTTTACAATAGACTTTGAATGACCAATTCTAATATTTGTATCACATGAATATTTTTTTAAGTATTTTACAAGCCTACTCATCAGTAGATAACTCAAAGTACAGATACACTATAAAAGAATATTTATTGATGTAATAGCAATTATAAAATGCAATGGTAATATTCTCCTTTCAATTTCAATATACAATATTAACAATGTACTGAAATTGAATAAAGATGGATTAAATATTAATATCTAAGCACTAACAATAATATTTAAATAAAATAAAGTTATTTTATATCAATTTTGGCATGCTGTGCCTCATTTATCTTATTCTCTAATCATAACTTTTATGAATGAATATGCTTGACAAAATCATCTTTCTATTGATATGTAATTCTATGATATTTCATGAAAAATACAAATTAAGAGAACTTAAACCCCAAAGGATTTCTGCCTATAAGTTCTTTATTGAAATTATATATAAGAATTTCTATTCATAACTAAACTAATAATTAATAAATCATTTATTATATATATATTTTCAAAACAAGTTAATTTCAGATGCTGTAAAGTGAATACTTGAACTTTGACATCACAATTTCATTTAATTTAGCTCTCAAATTGAGATTGTGTTGTAATTACTCAAATTGAATGCTTCCATTGGAACACAATTTTTATATTTATTGACAAAATGAAATGAAGGAGAGAGTTTTTGCAAGATATTAAGAAATCTTTTGGTTACTTTTTATATGATATTGCTTCATCTAAACTTGTTTAATCATCACATAAATGTTAAAAATTTAAGAAATTAAAAGTAAAACAAGAATTTTAAAATCCAAATTGTACATCACCTATATCATGTCATAATGTTATATACTTTGCATATTTAATATGCTTTTTAACATCATATGTACTTCTAATTTTCAACTCTAGCTCTAAGTATGATAGAAAAGCTCTACAAAACATTTTAAAAACTTATATGATAGGAAGAAAGGAAAAAAGATATTACAATTTCATTTCATGTAAATTTTTGTTAAGTGTGTAAAAAAAATAATTTGAAAGATGAAAAAGAAAATTTATATAATGAATATATATATATATTGTAATGTAAATCTTTTCAAGTAAGCAGTTTGATTCACCAAATAGCCTAAATATGTAATTTGATTTAGTTTAAAGACATCTTTTGTAAGTATCATTTAGGTTTTGCAGTTTAACAATAAACTATAGGTAAAATAATGTTCTTTCATGAAAACATTTTGATTGATAAAATTTTTATTATTGTGAAAATACTTCTATTAATAAACAAAGAGTATTAAAAAAGTAAATTTAGCACAACATGTTTATATCTCATAAAAATTGGACATAATTTATATTACCATTGTTTTATTAGCAGTTTCAATGTCATCAAATTCTGTAGACTTGATGCTGAGATTTTCTATTCCAGTTAATTTTCCTAAAATAAAAAGTGTTTTCAAACTTTTTTTCATAGATTTCCTTTCAAAATTATTTTTAAGCAGTACTAGTTATTTTCCAATGCAAATTATTATAAAGATACTCAAAGTATAAAGTGATAGGAATTTACTTTCAGAAAATTAATGCGAAATAAAAACAGCCATTCATTGAAACAGTGATTACATGCAAAGATAATTTAACAGTTATTAAATTAATCATAACTTAAGAAGCAACACAAATTTATTCCAATTGTCAAAGAGAAAAAAGAAATTAACTTCATCACAGTCATCAATTTTATTTCTCCCCCATTTCGAACAAAATGTATTGTTGGTAGCAAAAAATTCAGTTAATTTTTTCCTGCAAAATTAAAATACATATTGTTGCTCTTTAAGAAATAATATATATATATATATAAAGTAGTAATTCCTATTACTTTCCAGCAGATAAAAGCAAAATTAGAAATTAAATAATAATTATTGATTAATACAGATAAAACTTTTCAGACAATATATTTCATTGAAATATATTAGATGGAATACACGTTATTTTCTTAGATAAATGCAAAATAAACATTATATGACTATGAATTCTTATGGTCATCAAAAGATAAATAAAATAATAAAATTTAAAGGCATAATCGGAATTGAAACCTTTTATTTTCCAAATTAAAAAAGAGCAGAAAGGAATATTCTGTATCAACTATTTAAATAAATCGTTATTTATGTAATGTCTATTTAGATTCAATTATACTGATGATCAGAATGTTAATTCCATATCATTATAATATTTATAACCAGATGGAAACAACCAAGAATTTGATATGGTTTTGTCCCCCCCCCCTTTTTGCAACAAAAATTATTTACAACTTGGAACTTTTGAATATAACTGATAATATATTTTATTTTTGATAAGTTCTGTTGTATTTTTTACATATCTTTTAAATTTTCTTTCTATTGCCAAGTAAAAATCTTAATTTATTTTTCTAACAAACTTAATGTTTTAAGAAAAAAAAATCATTGTGTTTCAAAGCTAAAATATATGTTAAGATTACTGATATAATAAATTAAGTCAGTTTATGTGGTTTAAGTGAACGTGATTAATGCATTCATATTAATTTTTAAAAATATGTTATTTAGCTTCACATCTTTGTAAAATTTGAAATCTTGCATTATTTTCAATAATTCTTGTCAACATTTATTTTTACAAAACATTCTATGTTATATTTTGTATTTTTTAATAATCCAAATCACATAAATTATTTAAATATGTACTGCAATTTGATCTATAAAAACTTGTCATAATTACCTTTAATTTGTTTAGATAAATGAAACTTAACTGCCGCAGGTGGCGATTCTTTAGGTTTAAAACACTTTGAAGATGTAGCACAATTTATTTTACAAGAATCACATTCCAATGGCAGAGAATCAAGCAATCTTTTTGCAGTACGAGCCGTGGAAAAAGCTGATTTTATGAGCTCAAAGTTTCCATGTGGCTGCAAATGTATAAAATGATTTATACAATCATAGTGCAATAATAGTGAATAAATATGAGAAGCACTAAATATAATTTTAAAACACAATCTTTAATCAAATAGAGAGCAAACAGTTCCCTGTGTTATTTTTTTATACATGTAAAATAATAGACACATTTATGCCAATTATTTCAGAATTTTATCATGATTTGCTTTAAAAATAAATTAATATGCAATTATGTTTCAATATTTCTTTCTTAGATCTAAAACTCATTTTAAATTCAAAATAAGAACAGCATTGGATATCATATCTTATTACAACTCTACATCTATTTTTTTTATAACATACCATGATAAAAGAGGCATACATAACTGTGGATACTCAACAGAATAAGACAGATTAAGAGAGAGCAGTTTAGAAAGAATCACTGGAATACATTTTATGAACTTTTATTGTTCATAGCTGCTAACAAAAATTTAACTCAAAAAATTTATTAGAATAAAATCTTCAGTTAACTAAACATAAATCAGTATTCTTCTCTACGAAGATGAATAGTTAACAATCCTGTTTCTCTAAGTGTTTTGTAAACTTTTAGAGTTAGTTTTAGAGCATTTGGAGATTTTTTTTTTAAAATTTCAAAATTCTGATAAGAAATCTGGAATCAACTAATTGCAATCTTGCAAACTAATACATTCACCACATAAAAAATGCATAAGAATGAAAACAACTCCATGATGATTTTTAAAACATAACTTCTTCATGCTGGTCAGCAGATTCACTACATGACTATTATCTTGCAAAACTTTTGTCACAGAATTAACTCCTGGCAGCATTATTTTGTAGCTCATTTAAAACAAAAAATTGTAAATATATTTTCTATTTCTTTTTGCATCTCATAACTTTGAAATGAGTAGTTATGTTTATTAATAGATTTGAATAATATAGTTAGAATTGTGCATACTTGTTCATTCATTACATAGATCAACAAAACAACCAAAAATGTTTTAACTTTGATTCATTCATTTAAAAATTCAATTCATTTTAAATTAGTGCTATTTCTTAAAAAAATGTAACATTTTCTAAATTTATTAAACTACAAATAATTTAATTCAAGAACAGTAAAATATAAATAAACATTAATTAAGCAAAGATTTACATAACTCTTAAATATAACTAATTGATCTGAAAATCTTTGAAATAAATTCATAAAACTTAAAAGCCGCACCATTTAAAAACATATATACATATAAAATTAAGACAAACATACCATTGTTGTGAAGCTGTTTCCTTGAGTGTTAGTGATTGTTATGCTGTCTTCTGAACACAAATAAGACTATAAAATATAATACCAAAAGGATATTATTTATAAAGTACTAAAATGTTTTCAGTTTACCAAAAGAAAACAATGAAAATAAAGTATTTCCTTTTTATAAACTCAAACAATTTTATATTTAAAATGTTAATTAAGTAAAAAGAAGCATCAAATTATATTTTCTTTAACTATCAAATGGATGGTTGGTTATTCAAAAATAAATCATATAAAGAACTTTTTTTTTTGAAAAGGTATATACAAATATGTTTCATTTCATTCGAAGAAAAATATATTTAAATATATAAAAAAATAAAGAAACAAAAAACCTTTTTAATAGGATAATCACCATAGAGAGAAAATAATGTTTCAATGAAAATTTACCATTTTGTTGAATTTCTTTTACCCATAACACATTTTGTGCTGATCATGTAAAAAGTTTTCTTCTAAAGCATATAGGGAATGAGACTTTAATTATAACGTATCAAAGAAAAACATTACAATATCAGAATTTTTTTTTAAATTTTAGACTTTATAAATGCTTTTAAAAATTGTTGTTTCTAGATTAATGTGACAAAAATTTTCATTGGATATTATTGATAAAAGTCAATTCCTTGAGGAGTAAAAATTCACAATTAATAATAAATGTCAAACAATGTAAAAAACTATTTCCTAATTTTGAAAAACATATATTTTCAAATTTCTGAAAGATTTCAGGAGCTTAAAAAAAGGGGGGAAAAAAACATAGCTCTGAGCTCACATTTTATTGCCAAATAAATTAAAAGTAGAGAATGCACAAACATTTTTTAAATTTTAATTTGAGTAAAATCATTATATATATATATTATATATATATATATAGGCTTTAAAATGTTTAACTCAATAATTGCTTATTTAATATAATAAGATTTAAAAATGAATAAGTATTACCAATATTGAGTTTTAATACAGCATTATAAATTGAATGAATTTTTTAAAAAAGACCTTTTAAATCTATAATTCAAACTATCACTCCTCAGAACGAAATAATTCAGTTATAATTTTCTCTACTTTAAATCTTAGGTTACTATCTTAATTGCATACACAGAATGGAAGAGTTTTGATTGGTCTATGAATCGTCTTCCAAATTTTAAACATTATGCTTACACTAATTAGAATATGTTTGATGCCATCGAATAGTCGGTTCCATTCCTTAATTTAAGTCCACTGTTTTGAACATATCTACATACTATTATAAACAATGCAAAAAATACTAAAATAGCACATGAATAAAGCTTCAAAATATAAAAATTAATAAGAAACCAACTGAAATTTATCCCTAACATTATGAATTTAAACAAATTCAAGACAGAAATCTCAGCTTTCTATGCTGTTATTAAAATTTATACCTAACAAATAATTAAATAACATTAGATACACTTTATCCTCTTCAATCCTGAGGTGCACCATATGAGTACTTGCATTTCAACATTTATGAATGTAGCTTGCATTTTCCCTCAATAAATAGCACAACATATCGGTATTTTTTCAGATGCATTGCTTTTAATTAGAAACTTAACAATGAATACTTTGGCAATGAATAGAAAGCACAGCAAATGAAAGTACAATTTTTTATATTTATTATTCAAATATATGTTTGTATATTTTGAAAATAAAATAATAAGTGTCTGGTTAAAGTCATTACCAAAGAATATTTTGTTTAATAGAATTAAAGAAAATACAAATTTAACTAAGGTACATATATGAGTACCTCATGCGTTTTCGCGACCATTTCCTTACTGCTTATGCTCCATCGTGATTCTTATCTTTTGAGCTCTTGTTTTCAAATTATCATTTCTTGTACTCGAACATATTGTTTATCTGTTTTATAATAAATAATTCTTAAGTCTTGTAATGTAATAAGATATATATTTAAAAATATTTAAGTTCAGTATGGAATTGAATTTTATGGCTGTTTTGTAATCAGTAATTAATATTTCAATCCGACATTATTTATAAGTTATACAGAATTTATAAGCTAGCGATAATTTTTTTACGTTGTGACTTTAACTCAAAAGCAGATTATTGAACTTTTAGAAAAAAATTTATACTTGGTGAAGCAATAGAATTTCTCATGTATTAAAACAGTGAAACCTGACAAATGTGGGGAATGGGTCACAGGCAATAGTAAAATGTGCCTTGTCAAAAAAATAATAATAATAAATATAGGACTTTATTATCCATATGCATAGATAATGTGCTAAATGGAACATACAGGAGATAGTCAAAATAACTAACAAAAAGTTGATTTAAATAATCTGCTATTGTAAAAGCAAATGGGAGGCATCAACCATCATTTTGCATATTATCGTGAAATAGTACGATGCACTGGCCAAAGTGAGCCAAAAAATGTCCAAAGTGAGTGTTAATGTATTTTACAGACTTAGTTGTTATCTATTACTGGATTATTATAGAATGGTGGTGAAGTGACAAGCAGAACTGCCAGGAATGAAGCTGAAAAATGTTATGACCTTATTACAATTTCGAATGCATATCATTCGCCTCTGTGGAAATATCTGGGAATTCTCTTCATCAGCAAGAAAGGAAACAAAGGACAAATAAAAAATCACCATTGAATGAAAACAAATTAATAGAAGAATAGTCATAAAATGATGGAAATGCAACTAAATTATTGGAGATTTCATCACCATTATTTGGTGAAAATACCCCTAAAAGAACAAGACAAATTTAAAAGAAATGACTTAATATGTCAAACCACCCAAAACATTACATGGACTAAAAATAAGCATTAAAATGCTGGTATCCAGGTGTTAAATCTTGAAGCAGAGTCAAGTGATCAAAATACAGTACTTATATATTGTTTTTTTAAAATGAAATTTCATTTAAAAAAAGGTTTAATAAATTATTTATATAATAAATTATGTATATACAGTCGAATCCGGTTAATTGGACCAGCCGCTTATTCGGACCGAATCTTAAAGAACCGAAACAAATCCTATGTACATGAACCTAATATTATTCGCTTATTTGAACCAAAATTCCGTTTAAACGGACCAAAGAGCGTGGCAGGGAAGATGAAAAAGAAGCAACAAGTCGCCATAGCAGGAAGTCCGAAAGGGAAAAGAACCAGTGGGAGGTGAGCAAGCACTTTGTTTCTTAGAACGGGCAGCTTGGTAGCTGCCAGTGAGGAACCACTGCTTCTCTGCTTTTCGGGGAAATGAAATCCCACGTCAACCAGTTTCTTCGGAACACTTTAGTTAGTGAACTATACGTGTCTTGTCTCCCCTGCCAAAATGCCTGGAAAAAACATCCACCTGGAATTTCTACCTCACAGGACCACAGATTTGGTACTGCCAATGGACACGGGCATCATAAAAAATTTGAAGACCTTTTATCGTGAAAGGTTGGTTAATTACGTCATTGAAGCAATTGAAGAAAGTCTGCTGACCTCATCATCATCAACAGCCAGAGAAGTCAGTGCAAAGGTCAACATCTTACAAGCAGTTACATTTTTGAACGATAGCTGTCGAAATATAAGCAGTGAGACAATTCAGAACTGTATTTATCACTGTGGCTTTAAGCATTTGCTCTTGGAGGCGGATGTGGACATGCTGATTGAAAGTGAAAATGGTGAGAGGAATGTGGAACTTCAACAGGTCGAAAATTAAGAAGAATTTCTATCCATCGACAACGAGCTTCAATGCTACGATGAAAATGAAGATTACGACGCTGAAATTGTTGCTCGAATTACAGCAAAACACACTACAGCATTGGAAAACCAGGAAAATGACGATGACGCCACTAATGAGTTTGTGCAAGTGTTAACACAGGATGCTAGGAAATGCAATGAAACTTTGCGTCGCTATTTCATGCAGGAGGGAAATGAAGGAAGTCCCATTGCTGTAGTTACCATTGTTTGTAGTGATTTTGTTCAAGTGCAGTCCGTCAACAGAACGTGTCAGATCACACTGGATAAGTTCTTCAAACGTTGACTGGAATTTGATAAGAACTTTTTTTTATTGTGCTTCGCTTGCTGAGTATCGTGTAAATCATTTCGAAGAATTTGTTTGTAAATTTATTTTTCAATGAATAAAGTTCATAAGCAACAGTAGTTCTTGTTTGCATATTCACCATATGCGTGTGCCACACAGTAAAGGTCATAATGACATTTTAATATGTTACGTATAGCATGTCCCGTCTTGTAGCATAGAGCATGTCCGTGTAATCGGACCAGCCGGTTATTAGGACCAAAATGATCGCATCCCGATGTGGTCCGATTAACCGGAATCAACTGTATATATATATATACACTGAAGTGACAAAAGTCATGGGATAGCAATATGCAAATATACAGATAGCAGTAGTATTGCAGCGAAAAAGTATAAATGCGCAGTTCGTTTTCCAGAGCTTTCATTTGTGTTCAAGTTATTCTTGTGAACAGGTTTTTCGTGATTTATGGCGGCACGACGAGAATTAACAGACTTTGAACGTGGAATGTTAGTTGGCGCTAGACGCATGGGTCCATTCCATTGTGGATATCGTTAGTGAATTCAATATTCCGAGATCCACAGTATCAAGAGTGTGCCGAGAGTATGAAATTTCAGGCATCACATCCCATCATGGACAGCGCAGTGGGTGACCACCTGCACTTAATGACCGAGACCGCCGACGTCTGTGTAGAATGGGCAATGTTAATAGACACGCAACACTTCGTCAAATAACTGCAGGAATCAATGTGGGACGTACGAGGGACGTATCCGATAGGACTGTGCGGCGAAATTTGTCTTCCTTGGGCTATGACAGCAGAAGACCGACTCGAGTGCCTTTACTGACAGCACGACATCTCCTGCAGCGACTCTCCTGGGCTCGTGAGCATATTGACTGGTCCCTAGACCAGTGGAAAACTGTGGCGTGGTCAGATGAGTCACGATTTCAGTTGTTACGAGCTGATGGTAGAGTTCGAGTGTGGCGCAGACCCCACGAAGCCACGGACCCAAACTGTCAGCAAGGCACTGTTCAAGCTGGTGGTGGCTGCATAATGGTGTGGGCTGTTTTTACATGGCATGGACTCGGTCCTCTGGTGCAACTGAACCGATCATTGACTGGAAATGGTTATGTTCAGCTGCTTGCAGCCATTCATGGACTTCACGTACCCACACAACGATGGGATTTTTATGGATGACAATGCGCCATGTCACCGGTCCAGAACTGTTCGCGATTGGTTTGAAGAACATTCCGGACAATTCCCGCGCATGATCTGGCCACCCTGATCGCCCGATATGAATCCCATCGAGCATTTATGGGACATCATCGAAAGGTCCGTTCGTGCCCAAACTCCTGCACCATCCACACTTTCACAATTATGGACGTCTGTACAGACAGCATGGCTCAATATTCCTGCAGAGGACTTCCAACGACTTGCGGACTCCATGATACATCGAGTTGTTGCACTTCGCCGGGCAAAAGGAGGACCAACACGATATTAACAGTCATCCCATGACTTTTGTCACTTCAGTGTATATATATTCCTTTATAAGGCCTTAAAATAAGACATTTATAGCTATTAAACAACCAGGAAAATTAAGTAATCATTTTTTGGTTGAGGATGATTTAACTTGCAGACTTGAGGTACACAAAGTGTACCTTAAAATTATGAGACTTAAAATTGTGAAAAAAAATATTTGTTGATCAAACAAACAACTAAGATGTAGCAAAGGTAACAGATCTTGAAATCAAATTTTTAACCAGTTTTTAAAAAGTCAGGTTAGAAGAGGTTATACACAGTTAACTTGTAAAAAATAAAATTCAATTTTTGAAGCAGTTGCGTACAGCAATATTTTTATGCACTCTTTGTAACAAAAACTTCTCTGCAGGAGTTTTAATACATTTTAAAGGACAATCAATATCCTTATCCTTTCAGTTATTCAGACAAAACTTATACTAATTGTTGAACAACAATTTAAACGATTGTTTTAGCAACAGAATACAAAAAATTCTTAAAAATATACATAATTTCAGATAAAAGAGAATTACGAATTCATTTCAATACATTTTTTTCCCCCTACCTTCAATTTTTTCTTTTGCGGTTTTCGTTCAAGAGCTTCATCAGAATTCATATCATCATCATAATCTGCTGGCATATTAGAGTTAGCTGTATAAATGACATAATATTTATTAACCAAGTTGTTTTATGAGTTTCAAAAATTTGAATATAAAAATCTTGCACAGAATTTAATACCATAAATTAGTATGAATGATATTTTATGTACATAAATCACAAAGCATTCACCAGCAAAGTACAAATCAGTAAAAGGGTATGCACAAGTAAATTGATGGAGTCAGTTACCCTTCTATGATATAAAAGAGTATGTGTTTGGTATAACAAACATACAACAAAAGTTTAAATACAGATTTTAATTTTATGCAAGGTTATCAATAATCCTTAAAAAAATTATCTGTAGAAAAAATAAATATTTTTGTAATGTAAAATTTTATGAAAGCAAACATACTCGTTGAATTATAATTAGATTTGAAGATTTCACTAAATATAATTACTCATAAAAATAAAATATTTAAACACATTTATTAAATTTTAAGTGAAAATTTTTTCTTACAACTACCACAATTGATTTTTTTTCAAAATAAATAAATTTGTTAATAAGGATAGCAGTTTCTGAGGTTAATCATGTATAAATTTATTTTAACATTTTATGAATAAACTTGGTGGTACTATTAGATTACATTTTTGTTAGGTGATTCAACAAAATATAAACAAATTACACCATCAAGACATTTGAGATCTTGGATAATTCAGTCTTTAAAATTTTTTTTTTTTTTTTTTACAAAATGATGTAATGTAATAGTGAATCATAGATTCAACAGATTGTAATATAAGGAATAGCTCGTTTCCAGTTAAAATTAATGCTATTTTACTTTTTTCCCCAAAAATTCGTTTCCAGTTAAATTAATTAGGGAGTAGTTACACAACGCTTTAAAAATTTTGTGTTTGATAGAGAAAAATAAATTACAATCATTTACATATTATTAAAAAAATTGCAGACAGGAGTTAAGATTGCTGCTGCTGTAGAAATTAAAGAACTGACAGAAATGTTCAGCAGTAAAATAATGTTATAAAATTATATCAATATGTTATAAAAAGAGTGATAATGAAATTTCAGTCATTAAAGATAAAATCAGTCTATAAATCCTGTTCATAAAGCACATGAGAAAATATTCAATAAAATCATTCTAGAAAAATGCATATATGAATGTTTCAGCAAATTTAGAGAGGGGTTTTGCACAAAGTGGGAATAAATAAATACAAAAAAGAACAAATTTTAATACAAAATTAATCTCATAATTATTGCATGTAGAAAAATAAATTTTTAAATACATCCTTCAACATATGTTTTATCACAGTGTCAAATCACTTAAGAACAAATCTGTGATAGATGATAGAGATATCACCATATTTAAAATTGCAACCATAATAAATAAGTGTGCAGGGAAAATATTTACTAATTTTTAGCATTTAAAAGCATAGAGAAATGTAAAGCAAAAGCAATATTCAGAACTCCTCTTTTAATTAGGTTGATTTTATCCTCTTTGAAGCTAAAAAATGTATAGTAAAGGAATAAATACCTACTAAAGGAATTAGAAACTAGCAATATGATGGCAGCTTCACGGGAATAGTCCTCATTTATACAAGATAAGACAAAATTCAAAGACAATACAAATTTTGGATGATTCCAGTTTGTTTAGGTTCTGGAATCATCCAGTTTGGATGATTCCAGACCCAGTAAGCAAGCCATTAATCTCAATTAAATTAAAAAGTAAACCAGCAGTCACCTATGCTTATATTCATCAAACATAGAAAACTTGTATGTTTTGACTTGAAAGGTCTTTTAAGAAATGCAGTCCATAAGTATTTCACTCTTAAGTAAGTTTTCAAATGCTTGTTTAAAAGTGTTAAACTTCTAAAATTAAATAGATATCAATATAGGCAAATTTTTTCATTAATTATATAGAAAAAGTACACACAAAAGCCTTTCTTTTTTTCTGTTACAATACAAGGTATTCCAGTATTTTCAATAAATATTAGAATATATATTAAAGTTATAACATTTAATACACGGAATCTATCTATTTTGATGAAGCATTTTATGTACTGGTGTCATACATTTTTTTATGTCTTTTTCAGCATAATTATCATTAAACTAAAATAATAGTATTTTTTAGTTCATTTTTATAATAAATTATTATAGAGCATCAATAATGATAATATTAAACAAGAGAAGAAATTCATAAAAGTTTAAACAAAACTAAACAATCAAGATAAAAGAATTTGTTTTAATTGTTACTTAGACATTACATGATTTAACAAACAAATAGAAATTAACAGTTTGTATAATTAATAAGCAAATAAATTAACAATTAGCTTAATTTTATAAAAAGTTTAATAATATTCTTTCTTTTAAACATAAAACCAAAATATTTTGAATTTTGAAAACTGTACAAAGAAAAGAAAATATAATAAACTTTTCACCAATATGTATGTCATAAAGTAAAATTAGAACTAATTACTTGGGAATAGATAAAAAAAAATTATAGAACTTTACCTGATTTCCCACCAACAACAATTGTTTGTAAATGCCCATGGAACTGATAGGTTTCCTTATAAAGAGCTTCAATACGAGAAGCATATATTTTTGAGCTTGCTTGGAGGGACAGACTTGCAAGCTGAAAAAAATCAAAAATATGTAATTTTTTTTGTTATTCTTCATAATAAATTATTTTCTATATTATATCTTATTCTTTAAAAAGTTCTGATCCTGATTTTTATTAGCTTTAAATGTGCTTTCACATATGTATTAAATTTGTAAATTTCCCCAAAAGCATTAAATTTAAATATTTAAAAAAAGAGTTCACATTTGGCAAAACAGTTTGCAAAATATTTAAAAAATTTTCAAAGAAATTAAATAATGATTTTACTATAATTGAGGTAAGTTTAATAAAGTGGTTAAAATTGACACATACTAAGGTCAATGCTTTCAAGTTATATTATTAAAAACAAAAGAAATAAATGATAGTGACAATTGTCAGTAAAATTTGGTTTTAAATCAATTCATCATACATATTTAAAACATTTTAAAGATCTTTATATGGTATATCCAATAGCTACAATGTAGAAAGTTTGTAACTTGGATAATTGATGATTTTAAGAAATTTCACATAGGTTGAAATCACAAAATATCACAAACAGCAATAATAAAAGAAAAATGAAAATTAGACATATGATTTTTTGTACTTTGTGTGATAATATGGACAACTACAGATTAGATTAACAGTATTTGAAAATATATTTGTATCAAAAATGAAAAATTATTTTGCAAAAGAAGTTTTTTTGAAGAGCAAAAAATATATGATTCCCAATCCATTTTTTATTTAAACCAGGAAAAGTTGGTCAAAAACAGAAAAAATATAATTAAGAAAAAAATATAATTAAGAAAAAAATTTAATACCTTGGTTAGCAAATCAATTTCAAGATCAGAAAATACAAAATATAAGAGGATCATTCATTTTTTCATACATAACAGTACAAAGATTATAAGTATATAATATAATATACTTACCGTAAGATCAGTCGATTCTTTTTGTTTCACCAAATTTTGCATAATGTTAATAAGATGCAAGCCAAATGCATTTTTCATATTTATTTTCTGTAAAAGAAGCAAGAATTTTATGCTCTTGGTAAATCTAAACAAGAAATATAATGAATGTTTTGTAAAACCTTCAACAAAAACATCTTACATTTTCAGCAGCTAATTTCATACAATGCTCAAGATGCTGCTGCATTTCTTTTTCAGTCATGCCAGATAATGCATCAGAAGCAGGCTTTTGCTCCATTCTAAAATAAATATCATTATATAAATCACAGAACACTTAGTATAAGGATTTTTAAATTTTTTTAAAGTAATAAATTGGTGACATGTTTTTATAAGAGACTTGCTATTGAAATAGTTATTGTAGAAAGATGTGCTTCAGGTATTATCGAATGATTTTTAAATGTGCTCTAATAAACCAATTATATTATTTAAATATGTCATGAAATACAGTTAACTCTTGATTAAAATGCATTTTTAGCATTATTACAATCAAAATATCATGCCTTCATACAACCAAATTCTATCATATTTCCATATTCTTGACAATAAAAAAAAAAGGAAATCCTATCATAATATAGTATTAATTATATATAAAAAATTGTTTATGATAAAAAATAAACCATTTTATTTTAATTTTAATACTTATAAGATGCTTAAAGTTTTGTAAGTTAATCTTGCACCATTAACATTAGATCATAAATATATTTTTCTTTTCCTCTCTAGTACTAAAATTATAATTACAAAGAAATAACTTTCTTATATCAAATGGCATTCATTGGGGTATAGGAGGAATACATTGTGGACTTTTTATGAGCAGTTACTAACAGAATCTTTTTTTTTTTTTTTTTTCATATTTTATTTAGTTTCCAAGCAAAATAGTAAAGACTTACTGTTTGGTCAATGGAACGTCATCGTCATTTGAAGACGATGGAGCCAGAAATTCGTCATCCATTTTGAAAATGCTTCTAACAAAAAAAATGGAACTAATTATTAGAACTAATTTTTTTTATGTAAATTGACAATTAACATAAAAAATTTTTAAGAACATTTATAAGGTAAAATTTCTCATATCTCATTAATACACTAGATTAGATAAACAATAATTAAAGTTTTACAATGGCTGTTAACTATTACATAATATTTTAAATTATTAAACATATAAACCAAAAATAAACAGAAATTGCTGTTATAACCAAACTAAAAGTTTCAAGTGGAATTCTCTCTCTCTCTTTCACACACACACACACACAAATTTTTATACTTTTTGAAAATAAGCAATTTATATGACAAATGGCATTTGATGAACACCAACTTGATTTAACATGAATTTAAAATAATATTTGTTAAAATAATATTAATAATTGCTAGTACAATATTTTATACTAATCAGGTTTAATTACCACAAGAAAATAATTAAGAAATGCTATGCACAGTTTAAAAAATTTAATTGAATTCAATATTAATAATGTTTTACCCATTTTTATAATATAAAGGGTTTTATTAGCCAATAGTCTAATATTGGAAACTCAACATACCATTTAATTTAATGCAATAAGTTCAAATGCATATACTGAAGTTTTCTTTAATAATTTTGTTTTAAAATTAGACACACAGCTATGTGTTTTTTGGAAAAAAGAAAGAAATAGATCCAAGATATGTAGATAATGCTGATTTGAAAATTGCCGGATAAATATTAAAATTATTCTTTTAAAGTAGTTATAATAAAATAACATTAATTTCAAATGATTTAAAATTAGTACTTCAGCTACAGACGTTAAAGTTATATATGAAAAGTTGCCAAGAAGGTTTCATTTTTCCTTAGTAGAAAAATATTTGAATACACAAACTATTTAGCTAATATATTCAATTATCTTTAAAAATTTATTTGATATGCTCTTTATAATATAGTTTCATTCATTCAAGCTATAATGAAACTTATCCTAACAGTAAATTTATGAATTTTACTTTCAGTGATATAAATAACAAAATTCATGTTTATTACAAAAAATATACAAAAAATTATACTATATACAATGACATTCATAAATATTATAAATGTAATCTATACTTATAATAAAATTCAATGTGTGTGTGTGTTGGCGGTCTACAGACCAGACCGTTGGACCTACAGTACCATATTCGGCATATGCATACCTTGGGGATTAGAAATGTGCACCTTGGAGAAATTTTTCAAATTTTTTATTAGAATTTGAATTAACTAAAAACTAAGCAAAATTTTAACATTTTCCTTCCATAACTTAAAAAAATATTGTAGCATAAAATTGATTTTTACATGATGTTAAAGACAAAAAAAAAAAAAAAGTATTTTTAGTGATGCTAATATTATAATCAACAGATTTGATTTCTATCTTTAATGAACTTTTAAAAAAATAATTTAATCATATTTTTTTAACAATAAAAATAAAACTTAAGCTGCATGTGTACATTATGAGTGAAAGGACAAAAAAAAAAAATCTTTTGTCTCTATATTGCCATTAGATAGACAAAAACTCAAATTAAAAAATTAATAAAACTACTATTGCAAATTAAACATATGAAAAAGTAATTTTCAACATATGTCTGTATTAAATATGTTTTTTCTAAAAAGGAAATATAAAGAAAAGTGTTTATGACTTTTACAATATCATTAATTAAATGAATTAACTTTATTTAAGACAAATATGGACAAATACAATTCAAGACCCAATGGATGGCTAATTTGTAAAACTTTAATAATAGAAATACATCAATAAAGAGGGCCTAAATGAAGCAAATAGTTATACAGTATGTAACACAAATCTATAAGTGCTTTAATAAATTAAGAACATTTTGCTTTTATCTAGATCCTCTGTTCTGTGAATCATATTTAACAATATATTTTTCACACTAATATTTTAAATAAAGAGATAAACTTCAATTAACCAAGTCAGTCTCTAAAACTGACTGATTTATGAATATTTGAATACTACTATTTAATAAAAGAGGGAAATCTGAGAAATTTTTATTGAATAATTCTTCAGATATTATATAAACCATGAAAATTATTCTGTAATACCCATAAGACACAAATGCTGAAAGATTCTGTTTTCAATAGACATTAAAAAAAGACAAATAGCTTCAGTAAAAATATATATTATTTGCAGCTTAATCATCTCCACGTTAACTTAATAATGAAATTTTATGGGAGCTGACGAATAATTAAAGAAACATATAATACATTACAGGCTTAAGACTTTTGTAAATGCATGAGTGAATTATATGATTGTATGAAGTAACTGTTAAAAGACAAGTTACATAAAGTATTTAACTCATAATTTTAAAGAGTATTAAGATTAATAAATTAGCTTAGCGCCAAAGGTGGCTAGTTCAGCAATATGTAGTTTTAAAAGTTATAGACACTGCAAATTTATTTTCATTTTTCAATGTTGCGGATTAAGTTTTCTAAAAATACCAGATTACTAAAAAAGCTGTATTATAGACACCATAGTACAAATTATGCTGAAACATTTTAATAAAAGTTGAGTATCTTACATTAATTGTAATTTTTAAAAAGCTAGTAATTATCAGCTGCATCCCATTGAAATTCAAACTTACTCAGAAAAAAGAAAATTCTGAATGAAAGAAATACTTTGACAAATATATAGAGTTGCTGAAACCAATGCTAATATCATAGCAGTCTTTTTCAGCAAAGAATGAAACATCAAAACCCTTAATGCAAATTTATAATTTAAAATAAGAACTTAAATTAATCTTATTATTATTATTATCAGCTTTCTTAATATTTGAAGATAATCATAATTTCAAGTAAGAAAGCTCAACCTTTCAAATCTTCAGGTAAAACCATTTTACAAAGTACCCAAAAGCATTTGTGAAATAGCCAAAAATTCAAATAGCAAGATAACAGTTCCATTTTCAACAATAGCACCTTTTGCTCCATCAAAATCCAAATGTATTGACTGATGTAAAATATGGTCAAATTAATTTTTATATTTAAAAACAACTGTAACAAGAAACTAAATATAAATCAAACTAACATAATTTATACCTATAATAAAGTTCAATGTGTGTATGTATGTGTTGGTGCACTACAGGCCAAACCGTTGGACTAACAGCTACCAAATTTGGTACATGTATACCTTGGAGGTCAGGAAAGTGCACCTTGGGGCTCTTTTTTTGAATTTTAATTAGAATTTTGATTAATTAAATATCAAGCAAAATTTTGATGTTTTTCTGCAATAATTTTTGAAAATATTATCACACAAGATTTTTACACCAAGTTAAAGATTAAAAATTAGCTTTCTAATGGTATCAGTGTTTTAACATATAACTTAAGCTTCTATTTTTAATGAATTTTTAAAGAAATATTTTAACCATATTTTCACAATGTATTTTGGACAAAACAATAAAATTTAATCTGCACGAGCACATCAAGGGGAAAAAAAAATTAGGTTTTATCAGCGTGTTGCCATCATATTGACAGAAGTTCAAATTTTTTAAAAATCAACTATTATTGCAAATTAAATCCAAAGAAATGTCATTTTCAGCAAGTGATGGGATAAAATAAAATAAATATTAATTATGGTATTTCCTTTTTAAAAAATGCAAGGCAAAGGATTTTATGATCGTTTGCAATATCTAAATCATGTATTCAACAAATCATCTTTATTTACAGTAAACCTGATTGAGTTTATACAGGATATGCATTCAAATTCCGATCCAATGGCCAGTTTGTAAAATATTGCTAAAAGGCATACATATTGTTTAGTACTGCTAATTTGATCTAAATGAAGTAAATAATTACATTTTATGTAGCTTGAATCAAACAATGGGTACAACTTTGATATACACCCCCAAAAATTACGCGCCAAATCTGACACTCCCTACGGTCTTTTTAGGGTTGCTTTTTAGGTAGGATTAATTATTTGTGTTTCGCGAGAATCCATCTTGGCAAGAAAAAAAAGGCGCCAAAAGCAGGTATTTTGCTTGGCGAGAAAAAAAGTCGCCAAATTTCCAATTTGGGGGTGTATATCAAAGTAGTTTCAAACAATGCATTGATGAATAATGAGTTTTAAATTTCTTCATACTTTGCTCTGTGAACCATATGTTACAAAATATTTTTATTAATATTTTAAATAAAAGTTGCTACCAGTCTTCTAAATCAATAATTAAAACTGACTGATTTATAAAAATAAAAGAATATTATTATGAAAATATGTTCTTTTAGAAGTTTCAGTCCACCCTTTTAAAGAAAATATCAATTTGTCAATCAATGCCCGGAATTACTTCAAGGCTGATAATCAAATGAATATGCGTTTCTGTATACAAATGAATGAATGTGTGTGTGTGTGTGTGTGTTAGGGCACTACACACCAAACCATATGATCTAGAGCTATCACACTAGGTATTTACATATTCACTTTGGTGAATGAATACTATGACAGAGTTATATCTGAAATTTTAAATATTTAAAAATTTGGCTAAAATTTGGAATTTTTCTGCTAAAATTTCTGAAAATATTACAGCAAAAAACTGTTTTTTAAATCCTCTCAAAAATGAGTTTTTTCATTCATAACAGTGTTTTAACCTATAAATTAAGTTTCTATTTTTAATGATTTTTTAAAAAAAATATTGTAACTGTATTTTCCAACCATTAATTTTTCACAAAATGATAGTAGAATCTAACCTGCAAGAACACGTTAAGAGTGTACCAGTGCTTTATTGTCACTTTCACAAAAACTCAAATACAATGATTAAATTAACTCTCATTGTAAATTAAACCGAGGAAAGTGTAATGTTCAGCACATATTGAAATAAAAGCGTAATGTTGTGGAATAGATATAAGATGTGATATTTTCCACAATAGCTGATTGTAAATCAAAGATATAAATAGTACAATGAATAAAGAATTGTAAGGCTTCTACAATACGAGTTACTTGACTATCAGAGTTTGAAATTTAAATATATTTGGCTGATAAGTTATAAAGAGAGCAAGGCACACAAATATTTAATTGAAAATTTTACAGCTCATTACTCATGGAGAACCAGCTGGTCGCCAAAGGCGCTAGTCCTCAATTTAAATCAAATATAAAGACTGTTTTGAAACTAGTGAAGCACAATTATACTCTCTGAGGCTCAAACAATTTTTATTTTTATGGTGTATTAGAAAGATTTCCATCTTTATTCACATAGGTATGTTTAGTTTTTCTTCAATTTTTTTTTAGTCATTGGAAAAGAGTCTCTAATTTTATATATTAAAAGACAAGAAAAAATAATGATTAATCATACAGAACTGGATTGCTACTTAAGTTTGAGAAATGTAAATATTTTTATAGCTTGCAGATATAACTTTAAAGCAATAAAATTTTGAAATTCCAGAATTGCAATCAGGTGGACGAATTCCGAAAATATTGATATCAAACTTATGTACAGGTTTTCAAATAAGTTTTGCAAAATTTTTCCTTGAAAAGTGATTAGATTTAAGTTTATATATATATATATATATGCACACATGTTTTTTCATTATTTCTATACTGAATGGCAGATTTAGGTATTTTCAGATCCTAGGCAAAGTTGCTGAGCAGAATTCAGAACTTAGTAAGATTAAAACACAAAACGAATCATTTGCTGGCAACTTTACCTTTTAAATTTGTAAAACAACTTAATGTGTTTATTTGCTATCTTCATAAATTAAGATAGCATTATATATTATTAATAAAAATATAAAATTAAAGAACTGAGAATGACTATGAGTCAGAAAAAAAAAAGAGGGTTATTAGTTCAAAATTATATTTCTAATTAGTCAAAATATAGTTTTAGTTTTTTTTGTTAATAACATGCAAAAAAATTCTTAAAGAGTTATTAATAAAACTTTTTTTTTACTTCTGAAATCTGAAAAATCCGATAAGAAGCTGAGGTGCCTGACAGATGAACTCGATTTCAAAACAATACAAAAATGCGCGGTTTATTCACCGGGTTGAGTTGTTTTCCTACTATTAACAAAATACAATAATTTTAACCACACGAAAAGCCGAGTGAATAAAAATAAAAATCACGATAACCTGAATTTTAATTCGGAAATATATTTGGAATGAAATATTAAAGCATCTTCTTAAAGAAAGAACTTAGAAATATCCATAGCTGTAAACATAACCCAAATCAAACTTAACTTATCATAACAGCAGTCGAAATACAGCCAATAAATTTGGGTGTAGGGCTACAAGGTAGAGATGCATAGTACGATTTTTTGTATAATTTTGCAATTATTTTTAAATATTTGTTCCAAATATCTGTTATTTCAATCATATTATTAATTAAAACTTATTAATTAGAATTAAACATATTTTTTTCATTGTAATTAATATTTAATTTACTAATTTAAGTAAAATGTGATCAAATTAATTTATCTAATTCAACTTGCTTCTTAAATTAGATTTTTTTCAAGACAATTTACTTAATTTATTTATTAAAGTAAACCATTTTCTAAAAATGGTGAATTTTAGAAAATGGTTTCATGAAAATGTGATTTTAGAAATAAAGGAATCCGCGACATTGTTTATTCCTTTTCCATTTACAATATATTCACCTATTGCCGATTTAAGGATTTTTCCATTAATATCGTGCATAAATCGACTTCGATGTCTTTTTAATTTTAATATACAGTGTCTCACAAAAGTGATGGGACACTTGTGCTTTACAAAAGGAAAATGTAATAAAATAAATAAATAAACATGTACAAATTTTTTGTGGGTGTATTTCATACTTAAATTTTGTAACAATTACTACATAACATACATTTTGTCAAAATATTAAAATATTAATTTAATAAAAATATAATTGTTTAGAACGGAGCAAAAATTAGCTCACATAAGTGATGGGACACCATTAGATATGCAACAAAAATCCTCTGAAATAAGCAATAAAAATATTTTTTGGGGTTTTTATTTTTACTCAAAAGCAATTGGCAATAATTTATGAAATCGTCTGCAGTATTTATCTCCAGATTGCTTTGGAATTTTTGTGTTTTTTAGCTCTGTGCAGCCATGAATGCTAAACAAAAAGAAACTTCGCCTGAAATTCGAAAATTAATTATTAATTTGCATATTGAACGCTGAAAATCTATTAGAGAAACTGCTGAAACAGTTAATTTGAGTCATTCAACAGTTTTCAACATCATTAAACGATATAAAAAGAATCATATGATTCAGGATAAAAGAAGACCTGGCCGACCATCAAAGCTATCTAATGGATAAAAGCGAATTATCGTTCGAATTATTAAAAAAAATCCACGAATGAGTGCTCCTAAAGTTGCTGCTGATTTACAAGCATTATATGGAGTAATTGTTAATCCTGAGACTATTAGAAGAGTAATTCGATCTGCTGGATATCACGGTAGAGTAGCCAGGAAAAAATTCTTCGTAAGTGAAAAGAATAGAAAACTCAGACTGGCATTCGCAAAATCCTACGTAAATAAGAATTCTGATTTCTGGAATAAAGCTATATTTGCTGATGAGAGTAAATTTAATATATTTGGTTCTGACGGTAGAATCTTGGTGTGGAGAAAACCCAGGGAAGAATTTCGTAAAGAGAACTTGGTGCCAGCAGTAAAACATGGTGGAGGAGGAGTTATGGTATGAGGGTGTATGTCGTCCGCTGGAGTTGGTAATCTTGTTTTTATTGACAGTATAATGGATCAGTACAAGTATATCGACATTTTAAAGCAAAATTTGAAATCTTCAGCACGAAAATTGAACCTTTATAATGATTTTAAATTCTACCAGGATAATGATCCCAAGCACACTGCTTTGAACGTTAGACTCTGGCTTCTGTATAACTGTCCTGAAATAATAAAAACACCACCACAATCTCCTGACTTAAATCCCATAGAGAATATTTGGCAAGAATTGGAATCAAGAATTCGCAAACACGCCATTTCTTCAAAACAACAATTAAAATCTTTGCTTCAAGAAGAATGGGGTAAAAATACTCCAGAAATCACAGAAAAATTAGTCAAATCCATCCCAAGAAGATTAAATCATGTTTTAAAAGTAAAAGGAAATCCAACAAAATATTAAAACCTTTTAAAAAGTAAAATTTTTGGATAAATATTTGATGGAAAAGTAAGTGTCCCATCACTTATGTGAGCCATTTTTTTGCTCCTTTCTAAATAACTGTATAATTTATTAAATTTAATTTAATATTTTGACAAAATGTATATAATGTTATAATCGTTACTAACTTTAAATATAAAACACACCCCAAATTTTTTTGTACATGTTTATTTATTTATTTTATTTCATTTTCCTTTCGTAAATCACAAGTGTCCCATCACTTTTGTGAGACACTGTAACCTAAGAATGACATGATTTATATATTTTTAAGCGTATGAATAAAATGTTTTTTTTTTTCGAAACATTTTTCAGTATTTCAAGACAAAAATATCAATACTGAGGAAACTTGACATTAATTTTACTTGTAATGCAGTTTTGATAATTCTATTCTCGTTCTGCTTCGTTTTTATAACGTAGAATTATCAGCTGTCGTTATGAGGTTTCATGGTATATTAACCTGAGAATTATTAATTTTCATAAAGTAAAAGGACAATTACTTTTTTCAGGTGATTATTTTCCTCTCATTGCACAATCAAGCCTTATATTCTTTTTTATTAAATGTATTTTGAAAAAAAAATGTTACCATGTGTTACAAATATTTCTCATACAAAATAATACATTTATGGATGTGATCTTAGTAAATAAATTTCATTTCTTTCACAAAGAATAATCATTAGATGAATGGATTATCTTAAGCATAACTAATTTTATATTCCTTTTAAAGGCTTTTTTTATTCTTTAAAAACTATTTTGAGAAAATATATTTTTTTTTTCTAAAATGTTTGTTCTAAATCTAATTTCTAAGCATGGATGACGTAATATATTTATGCATTGCTCTGAAATGAAATTTCATTTAAAATTGAATTTCTCCATTTCCTACATTGTTTAAAATTTGCTGAATTTTGTACTACTTTGAAGTTTTACATATTAGGCAAGATATTGCTTTCCCCTTCTGCAGATTTTCCGCACAGTTGAAATGCTACTCGAAAGCAGTGTTAGTATTGTTTATCGCGTCCAATTTTCGTTTTGTGAAAAGAATAGCTTCATCTTTTTTTCCACTTCCGAGAAAAAATTAAAATTGGATTGTGCTTTGAAAACGCAACAAATCTATGCGGGAATTGGCAATTGTATTTCATATAACACTACATAAACTTATGTCGGACGTGTTTTTCTGTAAAGCAAGTCCATTTCAAGATGAGCGGAAACATGTTATTTCGCTCTCTTCGATTGTCTTTCAGTGGGCGAAGACAGTTTTTATTTTATTCATTCTTTGGATTTTGCCTTCCAAATCGGAAAAGACGATTGTGTTTTTCACTATACGCAGGAAAAAATTAAAAAGAATTTAAATTAATCTGATTTGTAGGAAATTGCGATCCACAAATAATAACATACAATCGCTGACAGATTATTTGAAATTCCACTTGAAAAAATAGTTATTTATGAACTTTTCAATGTAATAAAGCAAGTAAAATGGTACATGGATTTGCATAATGTATTTGAATTGCTTTCAAAACATCGCTGAATTAATTTTTGCATTAATATTATCCTTTTTTCACGTATTATAAAAAGTTAGAAGAATTAGTTGACGAAAATTTTGTTTAGAATTTTTTGATTTAAATATTTTAATGCTTTTCAGTTATCGTTTTTTCTATGCATTGCAAGACTCAAAGATAAGTGAAATAAAACAATTGAACCTAATCCTGTAAAATTTGATTTGTACTTGCCATCTACACAGTAAATGTTCAATAAGAAAAAAATAATTCAAAACTGGAATTTTTATTTAAATAGAAATTATTGAAGTTTTCATCCATAGAAATTAATCCTTATTTTTTTTCCTTTTCCTTTCCTTCAATTTCCTTTTGAAAGTAATCGGAAAAACGAGAGTCCGATCTCGTGAATTGTTTTTTTTTATGTTTAAACTAATTAAAGTCTTTTTATTACATTGAATTCTAAAAATTATTCGCCGAAATTAGGGATAGTGATTTAATTCCTGAAATAACAAATCAAGAAAAAATATGTATATATTTGTATAATTTTTATATGGGATGATGTTTTGTTTTGCTCAGCTATTAAAAATTTCTATATCTTTTTTGTTGTATGTGTGTGCATTTTTAAGAATAAGTAGAATTCATTTGATTTCAGAGTGTAACGAAAAAATTGGTATTCTTAGAATATTTTATAACCATTAATGAATAAAAATCTTAATTATTTACTCTGATTTTTTTATTAATTTTTACTAACCACATTTCTTTATAATAGTCAGTAAAATGTTGTGAATAGTGTGTTTGCTTCTTCATTAAAATTTTTCCGTTTTTTTTCTTTAATAATTCTATTCTACTACTCTATTCTACAAATTTACCGTTGAAGCACTTGGGCGTTGAACTTTTTTCACAATTTTTCTATAAGTTAAATTTCTAGCTGCATTAGGTATAACATGAATGTATAGATTCTTTAGCGTTCATAAAAATAAAGAAGAGCCTAATATCATTTTGCAATAAAATAAAAACTAAGAAAGAATCTTTTTACTATGAACAACTGCTTTGAAATTCAAATTTAAATGCATTATTTCAGAATACTTTATTAACTTTATTTTATACATAAAATCGTATAGTCTCCAATGATATTCCATTTTAGCTTTATTTTTTAATATTAAATCAGTTAAATTATATTTTGATAACTTTTTGAATTGAAATATCCAATAATCACAACCAAAGATATGAATGAATCAAATGAATATACGTATAAATCAAACAATGAATCAAATATACACGCCAAAGTTTTCAAAAGAGATTCTTTGAAAATTATTAGTTCAAAATTTGGTGAACAATAAAATAAAATGATTGTGATTACATTTTTTTATTTATTTAAAATTGAGGCTTTTAACGATGCAAGAAGTCAAAAATAAAATAAAGTTGTAAATATCCGAAAAGGTGATGAAGAAAAAACATATTCATGTCACCGCATGTGTTCAGTAATTGGCTATTTAAATGAAAGACTTTGATCCTCTTTTCATTTGAGAGTTTTTTTCCTATAATAAATATTTTTCTGTGGATACTTGAATGCGAAAGAAAACTCGTTTTCGTACAATGAAAAAAGCCGCGTTTAGCTTCCAGTGATATCGAAGCTCACTCCTTGTGAAATAGGAAGCGTTCTGCTTGTGACCGATAGATACCGCCTCCCACCAATACTGTTTGTGGGGGGTCTGTTCCTGGAAAGGACATCAGTGAGTAAGGGACTTTCCCAATGCATGCTTGAACTTTTGTTTGAAAGCTTCCATTGGACAGAAGGAATCAATTGTTACTTTCCATCGTGATCGAAGACCTATAATCGAAATATCACTGGTAAGTATTTGAATCACACCCTGTTTTTTTAAAAAAAGTATTGATCATTAGTATTTGTGACTTTTCGATTACGTAATAATCGCTCTGAAAATATTCGTCATCCTTATTACGAGAAGGACAAAAAAAGTGTATAGAAAATTTTTGATGAAAAGATTTTTTGATCAAGATCAAATTGATTGACTGCAGAATTTAATCCTAAAGTAGGACAATTTAAAATCGTTATTTCTTATTTAGTAATTAAATTGGTAAAGTCAAACAAAACTTGGGCAGAATACTCATAAATCGGCGTTACCTTAGTAGGCGCGATATAATACTTTGGTTATATTAAAATACTTGCCATGTCACTGTATGTTCGCACATTTTTTAATACAGCACAACGTCAAATATACTACAGATTTCATTACTTTTTACAATATCGGCTTTAAACAAAAATTTTCCGACCTATTTGTTACTCTTATTGTTACGAACGTGTCGTTTTACGTGTCGCTAGTACTGTCCTCGTAAGGAAGACAGATTTTCAGTAATCTGCATTGAATATTGCCTAGGTGTGACGTCAGAGGTCCCAGGGCTTGGAGACAAACTTGGTGATCATTTGGCTACTTGGCGACGACTTTGGCGATAAAATGGATATTACCCGAAACATCGAGAATTTTTCCGATCCGTCCATTAGGAGCCGAGATACATCCAGAATGCTCTTGATTGGTGCAGAAGGTTTAGCCTCGCCTTTCGTCCCTTTATAAGGAAGTCAGTTTGCATAGTGGAATCAATCGAAGGAATCGAGAAGCAGCACGGTCTGGTGATCAATCGAGAAGATCTGGTCTTGGAAGCTGAACGAAGTATGGGGGTAGTCGACCGAGTAGACCTAACTAGATAGGTCTTAAACCGAGGAGTTCTGAAAGGAGGACTGCTATGAGGCGTATTCTGACGAAGCCAGAGTCGTAGCCCGCTGTGTCGTCGTCGGGAACGGAGCTGTCCTGAACTGAGAAGCAGTCCCGTTGTGCGAAGTAGTTTGTCTGCAGCGAACGCAAGAAGAGACAAAGGAATAGTTTCAGCCTGTTCCGGAGAGACCTAAGTGAGTGTAGACAGAATCCCTTAAAGATTCCCTCTCCTGCTGAATCTTGCCTGGCCGCTTTGTGAGCCGTGGACATTGTCACAACGGAATTTCTGCCTGTGGACTACTTTTGCTATCGTGGGCTACTATCTGAAATAAAGTACTGCTGTGTGCTGTCCTGTGTGTTCATCTCGGCTGTATATAGTTGTTGTCGGTACATAGTTGTGTTGTCAATATTTGTCGTCTTTGTGCTGTTCTGTCTTCGTCCTGTCAATAAACGTCTGTGTTGTGTCGTCTACTAAAGGACTGATAATTGCGTGTTCATCTCTTCTCACACCATGCATACCCACTATACGAGTAAAAAGAACCCGACGGATTTAGTATAAGAAATCCATAACAGAATTATGAAATAGAGTTATAATTAATAGATATAAAATCCCATATTAAATTTCATTTGTAATTTCAATCACGAGAAAATACAAACTGACAAATAGTCAACTTCTTTGACAAATTTGAACCAAATTTCATTTACTTATGCTGTTAAATTTTTGAATTTTGTTCTCATGCTTTCAAAAATAGAGACTGAGAGATGGTAACTCCTTGACGAATTTGGTTTCAAATTGGAATCAAATTTCTATTTTAGATGCCAGACCAAATTTTATGGTAAATTATAACAATTTGATTCGTTATGTTTTGTTAGGAAAATTTGTTTTCAGGCATACAAGCTCACGCATTTCGTTCAAAATTTTAGCAGAAATCTACAAATTTGGTGCAAATTTGCAAACATTAAGTTCAATTTTAATTTATTGTTTTCTGGGACAACTAAAATTATAAAAAAAGGTTGTTTTTTTGTTTCAGGGAGATCTGAAACCGACAGATTGAAGATAAAATTTTTTGAGAATTGTAATATTTTTTGTTTGCTTTAGCATTTGGGAAATGACATTAACTGAGATATATATTTAAGGATTTTTCTTTTAATTTACAAAAAATTAAATAAAAACCGAATTAATTTCAGATAATCTTGATATAAAATGAATAATTTTGAGTTCTAAAAATTTAAATAAAATCAATATACATTTATTATAAATATTCTGTATATTATTTTTACTACTAATAAAAATATCAACGTGCATGTTGACATTTTACAGTCAGACCACTTGACCACCGTCTACAAAATTTGACATGTACCAATCTTGTAGAATGGAAATTTGCAACTCGGAGCTATTTTTTGAAATTCTTATTAGAATTTTAATTAATTAAAAATTAAACTTAATTTTGACCTTTTCCAAGATAATTTAGCTTTATAGACTCACTAATTATTGATATTTTTGAGAGTGTCAGAGAAGTAACCATTAAAATTTTAAAATTTGCACATTTAAATATAAAGATGAAATGTTTGATAATATTTGAAATTTTGTTGTTAAAAATGAAAAAAAGTCGAAATGTTTGAAAATATTGAGAACATTTTACGAACTAATAAATTATTATATCTTTTATCAAATTCCGTTTAGTAAATGATTTGGAGTAATGATCTTTTTAAGTCTAAGAAAAAAAGGAAAAACTTCATATTATTTACTGTTATAACAAAAAATAAATTTCTTTCATTTTAATTCTTTCTGCATTGCTTTATCTTGCGGATTTCGGTTTCTTTTTACATTATTAATATTCATAGTTCCTCTGTTATCTAAATTTTGTGATAGTATAACAACAAATTTTACATTCAATGTAATCTTTTAATTTCAAAATTAAAATAAATTTAATCGAAAAAATATTAGGCTTATATTAGAAGAATGTTAATATATTGGAGTACCAAATATAGTACATTAGATTAAATTGAGAGCATTGCTTATCTGCATTTCTAGTATTTAACATTTCTAGTATTTTTATGAAGAGTAAGGTGCTCTTAGCTTGCTTAACATCAGATATGTAAATTTATTCTATGGAGGAAGAGGCTTTCATTTCTATCTTTTAAATATGTGGTCAGGAAGTGCCACCATCAAATTACAGCATCCAAAAAATTATGTTGGTATATGTTTCCACATTGTTGCATGAACGAAACTAATGGATTTTTTCACCATGCGTTTGCTGTTTTAATTTCTTTCTTTCAAAGATGATTAATACTTTACAGGAAAACATAATGGTAAGCGAATCTCGAATATCGTTCATGTAAACATGAGTGATGTAGAGAAGTTAAAATTCCGAGATATATATAAAAAAATTAAACAAAAGCACTATTTCAAAAGTGTGGATCATTCTGATTTAACGATAATTTTAATTAAAAAAGAAAGAAAATTTTGTTGATCAGAGGAAATTTTAGAGAGGTAAGTATATTATTTTAATCAACGTTCAAGCCCTTTCTTGTAAAATTGTACAAAATTGATTAATATTAAATTCGATTTTTACCTCATCGTATAAGGTCGCGCCCTTCATTTAAAATCTCTTTAATAATTTCGACTAAACACATGAAAGTTGGTACATGCTTGTTTCTTGGGTAGTAGATTGCTTTATATACCTTTAAATGTCAAGGAATAATTTAATACTTTATTTATCAAGGAATTTTTTTATAAATGTTTTTGTCGGGAACTGATTTTTTTATTGGTCAATAGATTTGTTAAACTTTGCCAAAGTGTAAAGTAGGCTGTTTCTCTGGTTTTGTTTTCAAACGCAGAATATTTTTTTATATTTTATACAATAAATGTTGTTATTTAGATGTATTTTTATACGAATCTCATTGATATGAAATGTTTGTTAATCTTTATCCGATGTATGATACCTGTTGTATTATTGAGTGTTTATTGAATTAAAAATAACAGTCATTTTGCAGTCAGTGCATGACAATTCCATTAATGAGGAAGCAGGAGTTAAAACTTTCATAGGCTTTATTTTCACACGTATATGGACACGGACATTTCTAAACTAACACACAAGCACAACACAACACAAAGATAGAGAATGTGTACATATCGCCGCTTCGTCGTCTTGAATGCATCTGGATAATTCAAGACGACTTAGATAAACATATTTTTCTTAACAATGCATCTTAGATAAACATATTTTTCTCTTTTCTCCACCTGAGGGAATTAAAATTCTAACAATCATCATTGTCTTACCACAAATATGTTGAAAAAGTGACGGTATATTCCCTTTTATTCCAACTAATAACTGTAATTGAAGTATTTAAAATTTCAATATATATGATTTTTGATTCCAGAATTAATTATGAAACGTAGATGATTTTTTTCCCCACTATAACTGGAAATTAAAATGTTAAATTCTTAATCTGATCACAAAAAGGTTATTCTCAGTACTTAATTGAAAGAAGATAAATTGAAAATGTTAATAAAATTATTCAAATTCGTTTAAATTGCAGACTATAAATTTTTTAATCTTGCTAGTTAACCAAATCTTCGAACATTTGGTAAAAAAATTCTAAAATTTTAATAACGCATTTTAATTTTTGAAAAAAACAAAACAAAAAAACCCTCCACCTTTATTGTATTTTTTACCGTTTCCAGTTTTTACATTTACTTGTAGCCTAATTATTTATTTTGCAATAAATGTTGAACCATGCATTTCAATCAATAAAGTCTACTGGTGCTTCAATATGCAATATTTATAATATATTAACAAAATGCCAAAGATTAACTGTCTCACCCACACAAAATAACCAGTTATAAATGTAATATTTATTTTAACAATTATAAAATCTTACCAAAGATATGATGGTAGTTAATTGATTATGTCCGTTAACGATAGGCTGTTAAAACAATAGCATGTGGTTAAATCAAAAGTTCACCAATGGAAGGTCGTAATATGTATATTATTTCCTAAGGTTTGAAATGAATTTTAAAGCATTACCTAGATGATAAAGAATGTACTGCTGCATTCTAGCTTGCTGACAGAAATGTTTTCAAATCGGACATTTCTTCATACAAGGTAAGATTTTTCATGACTTTCCTGTTTTCTAAAGATGAAAACACGCCTATTATTAAAACTGTTTACCCATTTCCCTGAACTATTAAATTGGATGTACATCAAAAATTAAATTAATTTTTTATAGTTTGGTAAACTTTTTAAAGCTTTTTCGTATCTTAGGTCTATCATCCCAAAAAGCAGGAGTACATGGGAGTAATATTTTCTGTTAATGTTATGTATAACTTATGAAGCAAATCAAAAAGAAGGCAGAAACCAATAACGTTAGACAACTTTGTATGCGACAGATGTGAAATGAGCCTGAAGGTTTTTAAAAAATATCAAGACGGAGAAAAAAGAAATAGAATACCTTTTCAAACAATGTCTACTTTGGATTTATGCATTCTCGCATTAAATTTTTTTTGTAAGGTAAAACCAGGGGGATTTTCTTATATATTTGATCTAAGAATTACGTTACTGCTTTTGTAGATTGTTAATGTTTTTAGTGATTTCAATTGTTTTTGTGATCAGAATGTGTGTACAAAGCACTTTTGCGATGATTTAAACAAGAAATTATTCTTAGCTCAGAAATAATTTTCCAGGTGAATCAATTTCCAAAGAAGTCTGATATTTAACAGACCATTTCAGACTGAATTACTTTGGAAATAAGTGCATAAATCTTAAATGTTCTGACTAATAATAAAGCTTACAACGTCTCAGATTACCATACATAATAACCATTGCAGTTGCATGGTATGGCACGGTATTTAATTCAATAATAGCTACCTTTAATGTAATGTGCAGAAATTCAATGATTAATTTTAATTTCTTCACGGCAAGAGAAAATAGTTTTGAATCAAAATTATTACATTAATCTTTCTTTGATTTTAAATCAACTAATACTTTTAAAATTTTAATTATAGAATCTTTTGTTCTATTATTAACAAAATAAAGAAAGTCCATTAAAATTCTTCAGGTGAAGGATAAATTTATATTCAGAATACTGCCAGAATATATAATGATTTAATTAATTTTTTTTATGTACTTGCAGGGGTATAGCAATAAAAGTTAAGAGCTTGAAGTTTCGGGTACCATTATTAAGGGACGCCATCAATACGAAATATTAGTAAATTTGTGCCACTTTTTGAATTCAAATACAATGATCAGAGCAAAAGAAAATTAGCATATCATCAGCAAATCAGCACAAAATGCCAACGAATATTTTTGCACTATATTTACGATATTATTCAATGTTCAAAAAATTGAATAACATTATTAAGATATCTCACAGTAATTTTTGTTAAACGTGTGAACGCCATTTGCTAATTTTAATTCGCCGATGACCACAAAGCGAAAAAGGATAATAATAATTATTTTATAAGTTGGGCATCCCATTGTATGCATGATACCAAGGTTTTCAATTTATTTTTGTGATTTTAACCAAATGAGTTTTAAAAATTCTACCACACGTTCTTTCATAATTCATTATCTGATTTGACAAAAGGAAATAACATCATTAAAAATGGCCTTCGATTTTTAACTAATTCTCTTTTATAAAAAATCGATGCAAATATAGGATTTCTTTAAAAAAAAGGTAAAAAAGAAATTATCTTTTGCGATGGTGTGTGTAAATTGTTTTATTACGAAGAAAAAGTCAATTTACTTTTCTCAGTAATAATTTTTCAAAAAAAAAAAAAAAAAAATCAGTTGTGACAAGTATTTTGAATTTGTTGCGTTTTCTCATGAATTTATTTTGAAATAAAACAAACAAAGAAGAAAAAAACCCAAGAGAAATAAAATTCATAACATTTATTTTGAAGTACAAAGGAGAATGTCTTCTACATTTCATTTCCTTAACAGCAATAACTGTAATTGGCTCTTTACATCAATTTAATTAAAATATATAGGATATAAATTATTTTGTGATTTAAATTATCCAAATTCAGAAAAAATGTTCATTAATTAAATCCTACACCAACTTATTTAATTGCTAAAAACAAATAAGTTTCTTATTCAAAATACACTATTATATAACAAGAAAAATGCTACTTAAATAGAACTGAGTATACAGGAATAGCTAATAATCAATTTTTACACTTCCTTGCTAAATTTAGTTATTTATTGAGCTTTAATATGCAAGCACTTAAAAAGCATTCACAGGAGGAAACTTTTTTAGTAATTACAAAGCAAATTTTGTTCTTGGAGAAATGCAGTACAAGTATAAAACTAATAGTTATTTAGAAATCAGTTTAAACATTCCCTTATTTTCGTCTTTCATCTTTCTTGATATGTTCAATATTTCCACATTTTATGGATTTTGTATTCAAAATCAAGCCAATCTCAATAAAATGTACGATATATTAATATAAATTATTTGGGTTTGTTACAGAAGTGTTAAATTTTACAAAACGGGACGTAATACATAAATTACAGACATTTGACAATTTTTGTGGTACATGTCTTACATCCAGAGCGTTTGTAAGTTCTAAACATCGATGAACGACAGCCACTTAGAAAGCTAAGTTTAAATCGTGAAAAAAGAAAGGAAAACGGAGTTTTTGAATTTTCTCAAAAACGGCCTGGCGTAATTGGACTAACAAGATTTGCATCATGGCTACATGAAAGTAAGCAAGCAGAAGAATTTCCTTACAAAGCCTGGATGGTAAGAAATGTCAAAAAGGGTTTTCTATGATATCTGTAGTTGTTTTTTCCTTCTCTATGTGCATTCGACCTTGAAAGGGCTACCAGGGATGTGGTCGTTGCCATACTTGGCTATGAGAATATGTTCTCCTCTGTCCTTCACCATATACGTGACGTTGTAGATGCTACGGCCGGTGTGTTTCACATGGATCTCGTCACAAGGACCTTTAGGTCCATAGAGAGATACAAAAAGGATGTTGTTTCCTGTAAAAAAGTAATGTCGAAATCAATAAGTTTGATTTTATTCTCAATCGTATTCTTAAAATTCTAAATAGAATGCTTTTCTAATCCATATTTTTCAGAAGATTTAAAAAATATTTTTGAAATTACTTAAAAATTCTTGCCTATTTTATTTCTACAAATATATGTGTTACCGTGAAAGTCCGAAATCTGGAGAATGTCGACATTCGTTGGTGAATGTCAACATTCACGTAGTCGCTTGGTGTATGTCCGAAATATTTGCTAGATATCCTCATTTCTCACTTACACCGGCAAATGTCGACATCCACAATGCACTAATGGTGAATCTTGAATATGTGTTTCATCTCTCCGTATCCGGAGACGAGAAATGCAGACTTGCATTTTTGCCTCTCTGTTGACCTTGTGTTCCAGCAAAACACAACGTGCTCTAGGCCGCACCTCTTTGTTGACGTTGCCTTCTGTTATCTCCTTTTCGAGCTCTTTAATCATCTTTTCAAATTCCACCAAAGCTTGTCTGTGATTGTCGACATATACCGGCGATGGTCCGAAAGTGCAAGAAATGTAATCAATTGTACGGTCTTTCACCAACGTTTTTGGTATGTGTTGACATTCACCAGCGAATGTCGACATTCTCCAATTTCGGTCTCTCACAGTAACATATGCATTAGGTAATTAGAGTTTATTATCCTAGAATAAAGGCAAAACTTTTTTCCCAGTAAAATAGGTTATTAGATTTTAAATAAAAATTTTGTTACTGTTTTTGTAGACTTCTGAATTTTAATTAGCATGAAATTTATTCAGGAAAACAATATATTAATTTTTCGAATATTTGTTATATAAAACAACAGCCCTTTGAAATAAACTATTTATTTTGTTACCTGCATCTTGACAGTTGATCTGAAATGAATTCATCTTATGTGTAATGGCTTTCTTGAGTCCTGGTCCTTTGCTGGTAATTTTTGCCGGGTTGGATCGGAACCTAGGAAGTTGATCACCTTTATGCTTTGACTGCTTGGTAACGGTTTCCACGACCACTGAAGAAGTTTCATGTGAACCTGGTTCTGCGACAGCGGTACCTAGAAGATAGGCGTCGGATTTAATAAAATAATAGGCAAATGGTTTGTAATGCCACTCATCTTTCTTAGAAGAACGAAAAGTTGAAATATTACATTTCTTACAATGTAACGCAATTTGAATCTCCTCACATCATATATCAATCCAAAATACAATAAAAAATTGTGAAATTTAATTAATTAGTTGGTGTTAATCGAATTTGAAGTAAAATAGTTCATTCTGTTACTGTGTTTTATAGAAGATATTCATTCTCTGTAATATTTACCAAAACGAATATACGAATAAACACAATCCTGTGAAATACAGAAGAGCGAAGTTATTTTATCCAAATTTCTGTTTATGATGCTAAGGTTATTATTCCTTGTAGATGGCAAAATAATAAAATTTGAGGAATTCCTATCACAAATATTCATAAAAATTTCATTTTAAAATATATAAATAACTAGAAAGCTTTATTTTTAATTATAATAACCATGCAGTCTAGGTTATTAAGAAATTTAATTGATTATGATTTTGATTTGATGCTATCAGCTATCGTCTCTAATCAGTATTAATAGCGGCTATTTTACTGTAATTTGTAATTTACTCCATTCTCAATTGTTCGATACTTAAAAATAATTATTCCACATGTTGAAAGCCTCATATTTTCTTTATCGTAGAGTTTCACTGTCGAAAACAGGATGTGTTTATTTTTTTAAATAAATTTGGCGATTTTATTTCTGACAGTTTGACTATGATAGAATATTTTTCGAAAGAATTCAAATAATTATCGACACGTAAGAATCAAAAACATCATTTAACTTTCAATTTTGTAATCCCTTTTACATCTTTTATCATCCTTTTTTCGTCCTGTTTTATAATAGGATTGAACAAATACATATGAGACAGTTCTTGAAGTCGCATTCGCAGTGATGAAAAATTAAATTTCAAAGATATTATACTTTAAAAATACATCTATAAAACAATTCCATAATATTCGATATGTTTTCAAAAGTTTCCCATAATTTGTCTCTTTTATCCAATTACTTCTAATGCAGTTGGTTAGAAGTACTTACCTGTGCATGGAACTTTAAATGGACTGCCTACAATATGGTAACCATTGTATTTGATAGTAATGAAATAATCCCCCGGAGCTAAAGGTGTATACCGAACTTTATAGCCCTCTACGACTTCTGTACAGTCCATAGACACTTTAGAGGGCCCATCAATGGTCACAGCTAGCTGACCAGCTCCAGCATTACATGTATTGATTAAGAAATCAGTTTTTACTCCTGCGTAAATAAAAAAAAAGAAATGCAAAATTAAAGAGTGATAAAAATGTTTAATGATTAAATATTCATATTTTAATGAATGAAAATTATCTGAAAAAACTTTATAATCTTATGTCCGCATTGCATTTTGAAGATAATTATAAATAAGAGACTAAAGGTCCAAACTATATATATAATCACAAAATTTCACAATTACTATTTCTTATGAAAATAAAATAATACGAAATTGGTATATGTTGATTAAAACTTATGCGTAAATTAATAAAATAAGTAGTTTTTCAAGTCTTAATTAGTATTCTATTCATATATTGAGTTGTAAAAGATTTATTACTTCAAAAATGTCATATCAATATAATTAAAAAAATTTCATCATAAAGGAAGACTTACCAGATTTGATTTCCTTCAGTCCATTACCAGAGGCTTGTACTGCTGCTGGATCAGCATCATCATGCCCAATAACTATCCTAAATGGACTTTGGGGAATATGAGTTCCATTATGCCTTAGATGAATTTGATGAATGCCGTTTTCATGTGGAATAAATCGCAATGCCCAAGAATCTATAAGTTGAAGGGAAAAAAATTATTTGCTATCATTACAAAGTGAAAAATAAAGAATATAAAGAAATTATTTTAAGAAAATTGTGTGTAAAGATTGGTAAATACAAAATTTATACTTAGTTTTGTAAATATGCAGTATCAATAATATTCATCTATGAATTTTATTTTGTTTATTTACTTAATACAAATTCTTTTACTTGTTATTTCACAACTCAGTCTGGAAGTTTATGTTGAATCCTTTGAGTTGCTCCTTTTTGAATTTATATAGTCAACATCGGATAAGTCTAGACACTCACAATTTGCACTAAAAATAAAGAAATTTTTTTCTAACCTTCATCTATGGGTGATACAAAGCAATCATCTTCTGTTCCTGAGGGTGACACTACTTTGCCGTCTATGAGACCTTTTGCGCCGTTCATCTGAATGGTGAAGGCAATGGGCTTATTAACTTGCAATCCTGCATCGGGTATGTGGCCCAATTCAATCTTCCTGGCTTCACCAACTTCTGGTAGCATATATACTTTAAATGGACTGTCCGGAATCGGTTCGTCATTGAACTTGATACCTACCCTATATTCACCTGCAATAAAATTATCGACGATTGTATATCTACATATTTAGGAAGTACTATGCATGCTTCTTTTGAATTCATTAAGATATATTTTGACTTATTCGTGAGTTAAAATAAAGTTAGAATTGCAAAAAGTGGAAAAGCTTCATTTTCTTACTTCTCAAAAATAAAGTATTCCACAAAAAGTGCTATCATTTTAAAACGATATAAACTATCATGAAAAAATAAACATAAGTTTTTTAAAAGAAAGATTTATCATGCAACATGCTAAATTACTCTAAATTTAGGTAGTAATGGAATATATATTTAATAAATTTGCTTGGCCGAAACTTTCTCACATGCCTCTAGTAAAAGTGCTATTTTCTTCCTCCTCCATGCATAAAATTATTGATAATTAAAGCAAGTAAAACTATAAATGTTCAATTTTTTATTTTTATGTACGAGAAATGTATTATGTATTAAACGTAAATGTATCTTAGGTAGCTTTATTTTAATTGCTTTCTGTTGGCTAACAAAGGCTATGTCATATTAATCTTTAGAGTGAATCTAACATGTTTACTGAATCAAATGTGCGGTGTTTAGCATTTTTTCGATGATTAATCGTTGTCATGCAATTAAAATACAAATCCAGAAAATTGAATAAATATTTCGAATCTTTTTTTCTGACTGATTGAAACCAGTTTGATACAGAACTACAATTGTAGTAATAAGGTAATATATTAAATTTCATTTACTTAAGCCTTTGCATTTGTGAATTATCGCTTTTATATGCACGAGAAAGTGCACGGTTAGACGGTTATCCATCTGACATATTTGGCTCAAATTTCGACAACAATCTATACTTTATATTGTAAAATTATGAATCAAATTTACCTTTATGAAACATTTACTTGTTGAAGGTTTCTGAATTAGAGCTTTTACATGCTTGTAAAATTAATGACCGGCAGTCGGTTAACCCCTTAACTTAGTTCCAAATTCAATGTCGATATAAAATTTTAGATGTTGAACCTGGGTACTATATTTTATTTCTCGCTCTTTCAACATTTTATAATTACAATGTTCACTTGCATTCTGATAGTGTGAAAGATAGATTCCCTCTTAAGGAATCTCGTTCAAATTTTGATAGAAATTACAAAAAGGTTACTAAGACTCCCCCTTTGCTCCGACTAACTTAAAGTATTCTACTCTGGTTTTATTTTTATGTTCTTAGACAGGTTTCCTTCTAAAAATATGTGTTTTTTGGCTTAAGTACATCTGAAACGTTATCATAACCATGAACTTGGTTTTTTTAATTGTCTCGTTGTATACGAGAAAATGAAAATAGTTATTTATCATGATAATTTATACTCAAATCTAATTAATAAAAACCTAAACATTCCAGTTCTTACCTGGTTCGCTAACTTTGTAGATAACGCTGTACATCCCAGGACTAACGTCTTTAACGTTTATTTCTGCTCGGGATTTTCCTTCGACAGAAATGCCTAGAATGCCAGGACCAGCTTCTCTGGTATATAAGTTGAATTCACCTAGAAATAAAGGTCCAGTTTTAGCCAACATTTTTCTTGAAAATTGATTTTATTATAAAATTGGAATGCTTATAGACGTAATTATACTAATCTTAAACATTATAATATTTTGGTACTTACAAGGCTCGTTGGCACCTCCCCTCTCAAGGCCCAGGCCACCTGCATGCACCTTGTGTGC
>JAPMOQ010025968.1:1299699-1334745 GCA_026543055.1 Argiope trifasciata
TAGGATTAAAAACGTTTCCAAATTGAGAAATACCAAAAATAAAGAAGAAGAAGAAAGGAAATGTTAGAGGTATTTTAAAATTTTAATGCGTCAGAAATTCTACATTTAAGTTATAGAGTTATGCCTTAGAAATTCTATATTTAAGTTATAGAGTTATAGTTATGTATTAAAAATTCACAATGTTCATTTTTTAAATCTAGCGAAATGTGAACGAGTCTTACCCGGTAATCGGAAAATTAGTGAAGCTTCTTGACCAATATCGACAACTGGAGCCTGGTCTATTTTCCTTTTAATAGTTTCGCGAATGATGTTCGATCCTGCTCCTGTAACTTTAACTGTAAAGGGACTGCCTGAAAAGATTACATAAAGCATGCTTATAATAATTACTACGACAACGATAGTAAAAAGATCTCCCATTCAAATAAGACCCTTTGCTTTAAATGAGATCTTTTTCTTATTTCATGCAAACAAAATCCCTTTCTTGCAGCTAGCACAAAGTTAATAACAGTTATCACAATGAATTGTATTATTCGAAATGATTTTCATACCAAATTCTTAAAATATATCTTTTCGACTAGTTATCAATGAAGGCCTTTTTTTTATTTATAACTTTAAGTAATTAAAGAAAAACCCAAATTGAACATAAAGAATAGTAGCATAAAGAACATAAAGAATTGTAGAACAATGAATTTTTAAAAAGAATTTAAGAGATGTACATAAATTAATTTTAATAGAACTCTTATAAGTGAAAATGAAAGTTCTTTATATTACAAGACTTTTAAGATTTTCTTAAAAAAAAAACTATACCTAATACCTATTTAACACCAAATCTAAAATATTACAAGATATTTGATTATTGAATGAACATGAAAAAATAATTTTAAAGGATATTTAGTGAATATTATTTTATAAAAATAAGGGCTTCAGGGCTTGTTTAACATTTTCTTTATGAATTATAAACTGAAATTAAACAAATAAACTCATTTTCAAACATTTAGACAATTTCCTAAATAGATTAATTTTTTACTTATCATAATTTTAAAAAGGATCACAGATTTTGTATTAACAGATGGAATTAAATTATTTCCATTACAGGTATTCTATCAATTTGATTTAATATTTTTGTGTATCGAGGATCTTGTACCTGGAATATGATGATCAGCGAATTTTACATTGATGACATAATACCCAGGTTCTGCTGGCTTATAAGAACAAACTATAACGCCATCTTTGTCTTCACACTTGAGTTCAGCAGCACTTCTTCCTTCCACAGAAAAGTTTATGCCTCCAAAACCTAAAAAAAGATAATAAATAAAAATCAGAACATATTTCTAAATTTATAAAAAAAAGCTTGAATCTGTGTCAGGTTCATCGTAAAAAGTTTTATTTTAAACAATTTTAGAGTTTAAGCAGAATTTTTAAAAAAGTATAAAAGTCACGAAGATAATTTTCTTCATTTTCATTCTAAATTGTGTAGAATTCTGATGAAAATTTACCAGCATCAGATGTATGCAGAATAAACTGATTCTCTGTCTGCGTTTTGCCTTCTTTCAATCCATTTCCCGTAACTTTAACTTTCGAGGCATTTCCAATGTCTTTAGCAAGGACATTGATTTTGAAGGGACTTCCAGCTACAATATTTCCCAATTTCTTCACATGGATGAGATGCTCACCTTCCTCACGAGGAGTGAAAGAAATGCCTGTAAGGAACAGAAAAATATAAATGAAGTATCAAAGATGTGTTGACTCATACTGCTATAAAAAGTAAAATGATTTCTTTGAAAATAAAACTCGCGAGGTAAAAAGTATGTGATTGAACTGATTTATTGGACTAGGGTTCCTAACTACCTTTCATGTTTCGCTAATGGTACATTACATCTGTTTTTGATTGTACGTTTCACTAAAGATTTAATGATGATTCAAAGTGAATATAAAACGATGCTTTAATTATAATTAATTTAATCTTAAACTGCTTGCAATGAAACTATTTCATTTGTCTTAATCCTCAACAATACGTGTGGTGCAATGCAGAATGTTCAGCCTTTTCTTATTTGAATGCAACAAATTTATTCCCGAAAGGCGTAAACTCAGGAACTGTCTTCTAACGAGCAATATAGCTTGAAGCCCCTCATTTATCTGGTTTTGTAAATCCTATTTCATTTCCTTTTGTACGTATATGTCCCGTAGTATTTTGCAATATTTTTCCCGTATTGCTTAGAATTTATTTCTGTGTGTTTGCCAATTTATACTTGCAAATGTACTTTTATGCTTTTGTATTTGTATTTTGAATATTTTATTTTTATTTGATCTTGCTTCTTCAATTGTATTATATCATCTAATGTATGTTTCTGTTAATATGTGAGCCATTTTTTTTCTACTTTTTTATTCTACTATATGTACTGACATTTGGAAGCCTTTTGGTATACTTGTTGGGACACAAGGAATCTATACATCGAGAATAAAAAGGCAATCCTCATCCATAATATATATTTGAAATTTTGTATCATTAACCAATATTTATAACAATACTAGATGGCATCCCGCTTGTTGCTGCCTCAAAAGAAATAATTTTGGAAATATCTTTTGAAATTTAAAATAATTGTCTTGTTTAATTAGGAATGATAGAAATAATAACATTTACTTTCGCATCGGAAATGAATGCATTTATTGAAATTGAATGATATATAAAGGAGAAGTGTAAATAATATTCACCCTATTCTTTTTTACTTTATTATTTAAGAGGTTTAAGGTTGGCAATATTTTTTTTGCTTTTTCGTTATCAGGAGAAACAAACAATTTTCTTGACTGTCCGACTCGTAGTATCCAGCATACAGCTGATTATGTGAAAAACTTGAATTGACCTTGAACCTTGTTGATGGTCACCGAATGGAGAACTATAGTCATTTGAAATAAATACCGGGAGAAATAATGGGAAATGCATGGAGTGAACACATCTTCTCCAATCGACGTTCCTTTAAGGATAGTTTTCACGCTTCTTGCTTCATATTGGTTTTTTGATTCCGATACTCTTGATCAGGTAGCGTATAAACGTTGTATTTCGGTTCTTGCCTCATGTTGATCTTGCGACTTTGGAATTTGTAAACGATCTGCTTTATTGCTCTCTTGTCGTTCTTCGTTTCTATATGAAGCTTGATTTGGCTAATTTCTAAATGTTGCGCTGTTTGATCACTTAATAAAGTGACGAACGTTTGGGAACGTATTTTTTGTCGACGCAAGCAACACGATATTCATTTGTATAATCGAAATATCGTTTTTAGAATTACTTAATAAATAGCAAATTATTGTTTGCACTGGAAAATTTCCATTATATAAATCTTACCTTGAGTGGCATCGATAATAATTTTATTTTGTGTGCGTGAGATCAACTCTGAATAATATGTGCGGTTTGACGTAGACAAATTAGTGAATACGCTGAATGACAACATCCTGAGTAGAAGACTATTCTTTAATGAGAAGAAAAAAATTAAAGCCTTATCAAAGTATTTTTGATTTTATTTCTCTTACATTAACTATCATCAATCATAATAATTTTATTTTGTTTGATAGATGTGCCATTAATTCCGATGGGATGGGATATTTGACTATTGTCGATTATCAATTTTAAAATGTAACCTTCATGGGAGTACAAGAAAAAATTTGACCAATTACTTAGAAATTGGTTGAATAATACGGCAGTGTATAAAGTACAAACAAACAACAATTCCTTTTTTTATATAATAGATTTATATATTATTTTAAAATTGTAATACTCGGTGTTCTTTGAGAATTGTAAGGGAAGAAACTAGTTTCTTATTATCTTTCTTGATTCCTTTAACATTAGTTCAGAATTCTCAGAATTAATGTCAGAAAATATGATTAAAATATTTTATTTTAAAATTAAAAACATATTTATGCCCTAAAATCGTTGATATAGTTGAATTAATAATTTTTTAAAGTTAAAATTATGCAAAAATTTGTGCATTTGTGTATTGTATGAACATAATCAGTTTATTTTTTAAGCAAAAGTAAAATTTGTAAAGCCCATTAATAAATTAGAGGCAGCATTTTAATTAAAAATAACAAATTAAGAATTAAAACAAGGTTTTAAAATGAAGTAAATATTTTCATATCGTGTTCATATTGCATATCCAATTAATGTCGAGCATATTTACATTGTAATTAGTATGAACATACAATTTCTTATTTCTCAGATTACATTTAAATGGTATAGAATGCAGTTTTAAATTTATTCAGAAGTGATCCAAATTACGGACATTTTTTGAAATGTACTTACCAAATGATCCATCTTGGCGTTTCTTAATGAAACAAGGTTCCTCTAAGCCAGATGGTGCAACTATACTTGCATTCAAGCATTTCACATCCTTCTCATGAACATCTAAAGATACCTCGCTGGAATGACCAATAGTGATTTGGCTACGTTTACGACCCTCAGCTGGAAAAGAAAGAAATTATTCTAGTGAATGAAGAAATTTCATGTGAAGTTTTTAAATCCTCAATGAATATAATAGAGTGTCCCATAAGTTTCTTTCTCATTTTTAATATGATATGAATACACAATATTTAGTGTTTAAGATATCGTTAATTTTGTTGTATAAGAAACCTTTTGCTCTTTTCCCTTCTTTCATCACCCAGAGAGTCTCATTATGCTTTCTTTCAAAAATTGTTGCGTTTTGGACAAGAAATAATCCATAAGAATGCCTTCTATTTCAATGATGGATTTAAAGTGCTTATCGTGAAGAGAATTTTTTAAAAACAGAAAAAAGTAATAACTAAACGGAGAGAGATCTAGAGAATATGTAGGACACGGTAAAACATCCCAATCAAACTATAAGAGCTTCTCTCTTACGACTAATGTAATGTGTGGTCCCGTGTTGTCATGATGAAAAATATCAATGAAAATTCATCAATGAAATGTCAGTTCATTATTTATTTTTTGCTATGTCAGGTTTCAGTTGATCCAGTTGATGACAGTATTTTGTAGAATTTATTGTTTTACCTTGAGGAAGCAGCTCGTAAAAAATTACGCCTTTCCGATCCCCATGTTTAATCATGTTCACTACTTTTGTTTAACGTCGTGGATGAAAGTCTTAAAAGAACTGGCACAAACGAAACGTACTGTAAAGGCTCTCTGAGAGAATGAAACACACGACATAGACGGCTAACAGATAAGCCTGCATATCTGCACAAGCAGAAGCAGTTAACGCCATTCATAACACGATTAGAATGAAACTTTTGGAGTACCCTAATAATTAAACTCATTATTTCATTTCGAAAACACAGGTGAAAATCTATTAGTTTACTAACTGGAAACAACTTTTCATGGATATTTTTCGCTGGCATTCCGATGTATGAGCATCACGCAGAGACAAATTAAAACTAGATTTTAATCTAAAATTATATTGTAAAGTATCATAATCATAGAGTGTGAAGCAGATAACTCGCTTAGTTTTGATTTATCTTTCACATCCCTGAATAAAAATCTACGTAAAATAATGCATAAATGTCACTTTTTCTACGAATTTTTATTCTAATTTTATTTTATGTTATATTTTAATAAGGTTTCTTTTTCTATTTTGACTTTATGTTATTGATCTATAAGTCTATTTATCATTAACAGTGCTTAGAAACAGAAACAAAAGTAATGAAATAAAGAAAAGTGATATAATGTTATAAAGTGTATATTAATATTAACATGTTTAAAACAATGAAAAAGTACAAATATGCAAAGTAAATTTTTAAATAAATTTTTAAAGTAATTATGTTTTTTAAAGTTTTTCGATGTATAAAGGTTTTTTTTTTTGAATAAAGAATAAAAAATAGGAAACTCTTTGCATTATGAAGTAAGGTGAATAAAATACGCCAAATTTACTAATGATACCCAAGTTAAATAACTGCAGCACTATTTTACATCTGAATTAAAAAGATAAATGAATCTCTTAAATGAAAAATACAGCACTAATATTAATTTCTTGTTAAAAAAATGTTTTTATTCTTTTCCCGTAATATAGTAGGATTCTATTATTCCTTAAACTATAAATCAAATTGAGAGTACCTTATTAAAAGTTATCGATTTCTAAAATTAATCTTTAAATATGTTCGAAAAAATGCGATTAAATTTTTGATTAGAGATTGAGATTAAAATTATAAGAACGGTGAACAGTGAGATAAGAAGTTTCAAAAAATTTTAAATATCAGCTTTACACATTATGATAATGATAGGTATCGTTACCTGTTACTTTTGTAGTAAAAGGGCTTCCTTTAATATGCTGATTTCCTGCTTTGATGCTCACTTTGTACTCTCCTGGCGAAGGAGGTACGTAAGTGATAGTCATGGTTCCATCTTTGTTATCGTGGCACGTAACTTCTGTTCTTAATGGCCCATCGACGGTCACATCGATTTTGCCTGAAAAAAAATATTATAGTCAAAACGTCTGTAATTTTTATTTTCATGTTATCTCTATATACGGATACATATGCTTTTCAGAGCATATATAAAAGTATATATAATAAACGGTTTTAAGAAAACGTGATTACAAAAGATATGAACTTATTTTTTAATGGACACAATGTATGTTAAAGTTCTTGATTTTAATCTTTCATTTTGAAATACAAATAGTATTATTGATTTCAAAAATTTATTCTCTACTTATATAATTTTTTTGCGGATATGAATAGAATAATTTGTGTCATTCACGTTCCGAACCATTGCAATTTAATATGCATTTAATATGTATACGGGATTTTTCAAATTAGATGGCTTTTAATATTTATTCTATAGCTTGAATGCATAGCACTTTTATAAATGTAAATGGAAATGTCTTTCTAGAAAAGCTTCGTTTGACAATTATTTCAGGAAAGAAAGATTTTATTAAAAAGTAATTTACAAAAAAATTGCCTAGATCTTTTTTTCAGAATTACAAGCTTTCCCATTGTTTTTCTACTATTTTTTCGAATTTAAACAACTTTATTTATTTTATTTAATATATCGTGAATTCTTGTATATATTATTATATATTCATTAGTTTCACAAGATTGTGATTGTTTATTGCTAACATTCACTGTTTTTAAAGTTCGACCGAAAATTCTTGGTCTTTAAAAAAGAAAAAATCCTTACCAATTGCGTTATTTTTGTTTGATACTGTAATGCTGCAAGGTTCACCGGCCACTCCTTGGACAAGGCCAGAGCCATACGCTGTAATAAGCCCATTACCTATGGCATCTACGTGAAATTTGTATGGACTACCTACAGTTAAAAAAAGAATAAATATATTGAATAATACGATGTACATTCATAAGGCATTTTTGAGATAAATGTTATGAAACGATGTGAATTTCTCATTTTAGATTTTGAAATGCATATTTAAATACCTAGTAAATTTTACCCGTCCCTAGATAATATTATTAATACTAAAAACTCTTAAAATTTATTTTTGACATTTATTCAAAATTATAATATTTATTGATTTTTTTAAAATTTTAAATTAATATTGTTAATTACTAAAAATAATTTTTATAAGCAATTGAATTTTAAAATATCGTATCTAATTTTGGCTTTTTAAAACAACAGAAGTTTAATTAGAATAAATAGAAGAAAATTTATATTTAAATTTCCCTTTTGCTCTTTGATATTTTTTTTTAAATGAAAGGCACGTGGGAAGAAAATCATTCTAATAAAAATATTCACTAAAAACTGGAAGCTAATTTCATAAAATATTCTCTTGTTGGGTTTCATCACATTTGCTTTTCATCATTTATTTAAATCAAATTATTATATTTCTATAATAATCGATTTCAAGGATAGATGTAACTTAACAATGCTTAAAATAAAAAATTAACTTCTTAGTAGAGGATTTTAAAAATCTATGCATATTATCTTTCTATAATTTTTTTTTAAATTTCTAAATTTTTAAAATTCGTCAAATATTATGATGAATTTCTAAAGATATAATGAAGGTAATTAAACCTTCATCTGCCTTCAAGATTGAGGATTTGAAATAAATAAAATTACATTAATTTTGCAATTTATTTATATTCTTTCAATCATAAAATACTGTTTTATTTTTCAAAAACATTAAATACTTTTGAAAGTTTTTTTTATACTTACCTTGTATTGGTTCATCATTGAATTTGATCTGTAGTTCATGAGTACCTAATTCTTTCGGATCATATTTAAATGATACAGTTCCGTCGTGATTATCGATGACCACTGGCTTGTCATATTTCCCTGATGGCATTTTTAAGTTTCCTAATAAAGAAGAAATATATTCATATGAATTTACCAAGCTTATTTTGATTATGAAACAGTTAAGAATTTTCAGCATCATTAATTATTACTATGATGCTTATCTTCACATGTAGTCCATTCCTACTCACATGTAACACACAAAATACTTAGCTCCAAATGAAAAGAAATATGTCCAAAATTTAGCGTAAAGCATTTTAAAGTTAGATGATATGGGAATTGATGTGATATAAATGATATGTGAATCAACTGCTTTACATGTAATGTACTGACAGGTTTATACTTGGGCAGTTCTAAGCCGGCCAGTAGGTAGCGCATGCGTAGAAAGACTGAAAAATGCTGCCCAGTTGATGGCAAGTAATTGTTCCGAAGGAACAACATCATGCGCTGTATTGTAATTTTTGCAAACACAATCCATTGTGTTTGTAGAATTTGGCCGTATTTTAGAGTGAAAAAACGTATAACTTATCATAGATCAATTCAAACGTTTTTTACTCATTGTTTCTTCTGATGCTAGGTTATGTTTTTTTCTCTTTCTATTTGCCATTTCTTTTCTAGTGCTCAAATTTTAGTACAGTAAAAGCTTTTTATTCGCGAGGTATGCGTTCCATAAATATACCGCGAATACAGAAACCGTGAATACGGAATGGTAATTTATACGGGATTATAGGGTATACGTTCCTAGGTGACACAAATATATATATATATATAAATCAATTTAATTGAAGTTTTCGAACATTTTGATTCATTATCTTAAGGATTAGGCAATGGTTTGAAGAATTTTGTAATTTTCTCTTGCTTGGCAGTTTTTAAAAGCTCTTTCCATTTACACTGATACGCAGTAGTCGCACTAGCAATTTGGCTCTTAAAAATAAGATTTCGTTCCATAGAAGGATCAATGTTCATAAAGAAATAGCAAAGCTCATTTGCCATTCTCAAACCTTCACTAAGATTTTTCAAATTAAATGTCACGTTTCCAGTTCTTGTTGAAGCCTCTTCTTCAATGGGCTGTGAATTTCACATTTTCCTCCAAGCTGGTTTCAGTCAGAAGAAAATTCAAGCAATTCCTGAATGTCACTTGATTCTATCTGTTCGAACCCATCTCGTCCTATTCCACTCTCGATTTCGGCTATGTTTGCATTAAACAACATGCTTGAGGCAAAGTTGTAATAAGATCTATTTTACTTTTTTTATTTGTCCATTTGACGGCATTTGCAAAGGATATTGGGTTGGAATACTTTTATCATTATGCATGTACTTATTAGATCCGCGAATAAAGAAATTTTTAGAAGCGAATATAGGAATTGGGTCGCATTTTTTAAATCCGCGAATAGCGAAAACGCCATTGAAGGAAGCGCGAATAAGGAGCTTTTACTGTATATTGATCTTCTATTTTATTTTACCATGTTTCTTTGAGCAAATATCCATCATTTTAATAAGGTAGGCAGTTAAAAAGAAAAATTCAGGGACGCCAAAATAATAATTAGTAGCCAAGCATGGAATGTCTGAATCTACTTTATGAAATTGTGGCAAACATAAATCAGTCTCCGTCCAAGCCTGCGCGGCTTACTGAAACCGTGCATAAGTTCATGAAATCAATCAGGATTTTGTAATTCATTATAGACATTTTTTACAAAAGGAAAAATAATTACGTGAAATAGATTTAATTTCGTTAAAATTTCTATTTATTTGATTCATACAAAGCCAACTACAAATTTTCTTATGGCATTTTTTAGTATTTTTGAGTGCCTTATGTTGGATATCAAATTCAATGAATTAAATTGAATTATCAAGCAAGCTTTTAAATTGTAGAAGAAGCAAAATAAAAAAAAAAAAAAAAAATAGTTTGCCTATTTCATTCGTGTTGCCAAGCGAATTGATGAAAAGTAATATTTCTAAATTTTATTTGCTTAATTATTGAATATAATTATCGATAAACTTGATCGGGTTTCTTTCCAATAATTATAATTATTATTTTTATTTTAATAGAATCGATTTTTATTGGAAAGCAGTGAAAAATTTTATCTCCTCAACAGACTTAAAAAATATTGGAATTATGAATTATATGAATTACATTGTTAAAAATTTTTTACATATTATTATATTATTATTTACATATATTCGATATCATTTAAAATCCTTTGCCTCAAGAAAATTTTAAGCTTAGAGGTTTCAATAATTTTAAATTATTTTTTGCAATAATTTTATGATTAAAAGACGGCAGTTAAACGGATGATTTTTCAATATAAAAAAATTGTGCATAGAGGACGATTAATTTATTTCGTTGAAAATTCATTGGAATTCAAACTGAATTCTTAGATAAAAATTTTGTTTTGCAAGCTATGTAATAAATACTATGCACATTGACATAAATTATAAAAAGAAATTTGAAAAAAATAATGCAATATATACTAATGGTGATAAGTCATATATTTCTTTTATGTGGTCATTTTTAATAAATGGATTCATATTTTGATACCTTAAAGTTGAAAACAGAAGTTTAATAAGAAGGTAAACTATTTTATATGTCTTTGTGCTATTTAATTATTCGTTGCAAATGTGTTAAAGAAGCAGAATATTTTGTTCACTGATATATTTTAATTTTTGATTTCTGTGAAATATTAAGTAATTTTCTATCAAATAATAGATCTTTTTTAAAAACTGTATAAGAAAATGTATAATTTTTGACGCAGAAAAATTAAGTTACATTCCATAAAATATTCGTCTGTTGTTTTGAAAAAAATAAAAATAAAGCATATTCTTCATTCAAATATTATAATATAATATTATAACATAATCTTGTTTCTTTTTTAAACAATAATTAGTAATTATCATTTAAACTTATTAATGGACAGATTTAATATAATTAACACTCCATCTATGTTTTCATTAAGTATTCAAACTTTAAAATTTGTTTTCATCTTGATTGCATTCTACTTTTGGCCATTTTTAATTAATATCTTTGAAATAAATACATTGTTTTTCGATTGTTTTAGATAACTTTAATGATTTCCTGTGGAAAATGGTTATTTTTGGAATAAAATAAATTTAATCGATAAATTTGCGTATACTTGTATATATATAAGTATCATAGAAAATTCTAATGCTGTTTCCTGCACATTACTTTTTTTAAAGAAAGGATATTTTTGCCCTGGAAATCTTTATATTTCTTCTTTTAGAAGTAATAAAAAATTCTAATCTAAAGGTTTCTAGTAAAAACTGGTAAATTTTTGAATTGGTATTGGAAAGTAAATTAATATTCCTTAATAACTTTCTATAATTCCACAGATTTTGTATTTATTGAAATTTCGAATGTCAAAATGCAGATTAAAAAAACCTTCAGTGATCTACATTTCGTTATTGGGTTATTAATAGACTAAATGAGATTTAATTGCTAGAAATTGACAAAATCATTATGGAAACTACATGAATTTTTTCAAAGTGTGTAAGGCAAATGCAGAGTTAACAATAATTTATTATAAACTAGCCGCCTTTGGCGACCAGCTGGTCCGCCATGAGTAATGCGTTCTAAAAATTTCAATTGAATCACACATTCGTTACCTTGAAGTAATGTCGGGCATTGATTGGCCAGAAATTAAAAATGTTTTTTTTCCGTGGTGTTGCCAAAATATTAAATATGTTTTTTTTAAAGCGAAAAAGGAAAAAAAATATTGAATAAATGATTTAGATGTTGCAAACGATTATAGAAAACTTGGCTTTGCATTTATTTTTTTAGAAACTATCACATTTTATAATAGAAAAAAAATTATGGAATTAATGATACAGATATTGCAAACGATTATATAATATGCCATAGCCGGGAGTTTAATGCGTATCCTGTCTAAATTCAATCAGGTTTACCGTAAATAAAGAAGATTTGTTGAATAAAGGATTTAGATATTGCAAAAGATTATAGAAACCTCTGCTTTGCATTTATTTTTGTAGAAAATATCACATTTTATGTTTCTTTTATTTTATCCAGTCACGTGCTAAAAGTATCATTTCTTTAGACTTGATTTACGATGAAAGTTTTGTTTTTATTTGAACTTCCGTCATTGTTTTTTTTATTTTATCCAGTCACGTGCTCAAAAAAAAAAAACATCGTTAAAATATTTCTTTAAAAATTCGTTAAAAATAGACGCTTAAGTTATACATTAAAACACTGATACCATTAGAAAGCTAATTTTTTAATCTTTAAATTGATGTTAAAATCATGTTTGTGCGATAATAATTTTGGAAGTTATAGCGGAAAAAACGTCGAAATTTCGCTTAAATTTTATTTAATTCAAATTCTAATTAAAAATTCGAAAAAAGGGCTCCTAGGTGCACATTCCCAACCTCCAAGGTACACATGTACCAAATTTGGTAGCTGTAGGTCCAACGGTCTGGCCTGTAGAGCGCCAACACACACACACACACACACATTGAGCTTTATTATAAGTATAGATATAGATATAGATTACATAATACATGCATATGCATTATAAGTTGCATCTGCATTTATTATTTATAAAAGCTAAAAGTTAAAAGAATAAAACCGAAAGTTAGTAGCATACAAGCCATTTTTATAAACCTAATGAGTTCAAGTTTGTGCAATTAAATTATCCATTATATTTTAGGGAAAGAAGGACTACTGATAAATTGCAGTTTCATCACTACAATAAAACAGATAGACATTAAGGTACTAACCCTCTGAGGGATTTGGAGTATTATAAGTTTTGAAGGCCTTTATTAATGCGTATTTAACGCGCATTTAAAATAGATGCACATTAATATCTGTTTCCTTGTTTAAACTGTCACTACGCAAGAAGTTTTAATTCAGATTTCAAAGGCATATCACCTGTTCTGTGAGGTTTGCCAAGACATCTGGGCCCTCACCCAGTTATGAAAGAAAAGAAGTTTCTTTTGTCAAGGTCTCTAAAATTATTTTTTGGTAGACTTCGTTTCACGAAAGGCATCGACAGATGTTTTTTTTTGTGCTTTATGCCACTTATTATGTAGCATAAATGTAGCCTTAGGTATTTGGCATTTATCCAAATGTGCCAAGAGAATAACTACTAAGCCTTTGCGTTTTAATTGCTATATTATCAAAGACCGATGTAGGAAAAGAATTATAAACCAACATAACAACTCTCAATTAATTTGTTGTTCGAATCATTGATGCTAAGCGAATAAATGGAAATCTTATACAATAGCAGATAAATATCTGCTATTTATTAAGTATTTAGTAAGTATTTAAGTGCTATTTGCTAAGTATTTATTAATAATTCGCATCTGACATAATTTAGTAACATACGTTAATATTGTTTAAATATAATCTAAAGTGCACTGAATTAACATAGAGAATATGAATAATAATATTTGCATTAATTTCATAAAAAACATTTATTTTTTTCTTGAATCCTTTATTTTCTTCTTCTATACTTGAATATTATATGTTTTAAGAAAATAAAATGCAAAACATTTGATAATAGTGATTGCTGCAATTTTGAAATTGTATGAAATAAAAAGCATTTAGTTCTTAAATCTAAAATTTCCAGATTTTAATATCTTTATAATTTATACTTCAAAATATTGAGTGAAATATATTCGAATGTAAAGCAATAATAGAATATCGAATTTCGTTCAATGTTTTAATACTGTATTTAGTCAGAGGATGAATTTTCATTATTTGTTTGACTTATTAAGAATAAGAATTCTCTTATCCTATCTTCAATCTCTCGCATTCTATCTTTAATTTTTACGAGCAGCAAAATTAATCGATAATTTTTGAATTTCAGAATAACAAACCGTTTTTCTTTAAGTTACAATAAGAGAATAAAAATAAAATAATTAATTGTTGATTTTGGACTGGTTCTTTAAACTAGTTTATTGGCTACATCTCCAAATTAGGCTATTAAAAATGAGGGAGAGAGAAAAGATTTTGAGTTTTTTAAAATTTTCCTATGATTATTTGTAAATTTTCGTAAAAAATAACAAGGACTTAACTCAATTTTTAATTTTGATTAATCAGCATTTTTTTTTTGTCCCTATTTCATTCCATAATTTTTTTTCTATCGCATGTTGCCTGGTCCTTACTCCTCTTGAAATTTTTATGTTTGACTTTGGCAATAATGGGCATATATATTTGTGAAGTCCTAATTGTAATTTGAGTGACGTTATTTTTTTTTTCAAATCTATAAGTACAGAGAACGAATCTGAAATCTTGAAAAACACAGCTGTGGAAATTGTGAAACAAACATAATTTGTTTTGGAAATAAGAACACGATATTTTGCTACCAATCTAGGCTATTTTGCTATCAGTTTTTAACTAAATATGTTATTTCACTGAAGAATCCCATAGTATATGCCACTCATCTTAAATCTATTCTGTGAAATTTACCTTTATGCTTTCTTTATACTAATTTACTTTCGATAGAGCGTACCTCATAAATTGCTACCAGCCAAGAAGATGGGTCATGAAACACCTTTTATCAAACGTGACATGTCGCAATGAATGAAATATAACATCTTTCAACTCCAAATGTGAGCGATTCTCCACCACTCTATTTAGAAAATAAAAAAAGAGCGACAGGAGGAAGTGTTGTCTGTTACAAAACAAAGTAGAAAAGAATGAGATCCATACTCAAAAGAACATTAATAATATCTTATTGGAATGAAACATCTGTTACAATTAACGTCTGGCACTGACAGCGGAATTCCACTTACTTCGTATTTCTAGTTTTTTTTTTTCTCATCATGTAGATTAAAGAAACCCCTAAAGTAGAGTCGAAACAATGCATTCAGTGAGGTGCTACAAATGCACCCACAAATGAAATTTCAGAAACTCTTTATCTTGATGAATTCAGCTGTCAGATAAAGAATTTCGTCTTGATTATCTGTTTCTAGCTTGCGTACAGGATGGATGCATAAGAATATTACATCTCTTGTATCTTGTGGTAATCAGTTGATGATTCCTTACTACCTTCTAAGCCAAACTGTCTTTTGTAGATTTTAGAACGGAAGAAAAAAATTATTTTTTGATTCGCGGAGCCTTGTAGATAAAACAGATGTACTTTGGGAGATATTTTTAGTGCTGATAATTATTTTGGTTGCATATTCTTTGTCTTGATAAAAATCCTTAACTACATAAAATCTTTAAGAATTACATTTTTACAATACACATATAAAATATAAAACAAGAATAGAAATTTCATCTAAGAAAATGAACAAAAAAAGTCAAAATTTATATGTATGAGTAAAATTTGGGGCAAGTGGGATAATTTAAAGGAAATTTTGACAAAAATATTTATTTAATACTAAATTCCTTTGTAGGCCAGCTGGATCACCTGGAATATTGCCCGTATTTATTTGCATTTAAAACTTTTATGCATGTCTTTATATATTCTGGGTTCTTTTAGGGAAACACTTTTAGACATCATATTATGTTGGTAATTGAAGCAGTGTCAGCTCAAGAATTTGCTTTGTTCTTTATTCATAGAAATAATAACAATTGAATTAATTCCCTAAATAAAATAGCTCTTCTTAAAAACATAATGATAATCTCTTAAGTTCATTTATCTCCTAAAAACCAGAGATAAATGAATGTAAGAGATGTCTTTTATCATTATTTCAATTCAGTTAACTAATCAGATGTTAAATAAAATCCTTCCTACTCAACTTTCAACAGAGGAAGAAAATCCCACGATTAAATGTTGGAAGAAACCACGCAAACGTCTCAATTTCTGTGTAGCAATGTATTTATTGTTGAAAATCAGGCGAAATATATTTCTTAAAAATTAGCAAAAGCCAGGAAATTGTTTTATGTTTTTTAATTGGTGTTATTAAAAAGATAATCTTTAAAATTTAAAGTTTGTGAGAAAACAATATTTGTGCTGCAATCTTTTCAGAAGTTATAGAGGGAAAACACCAAAATTTCGTTTTAATCTTATTTCATTCAAATTCTGTTAAGAATTTGGAAAAACCCTTTCGACACTTCCTACTTTATATTTGGGTTTAATTTAGTATCTCTACGTTTAATGGTCTATAGATATACATACCTACCTCACATACTCCTTTATTAGAGTAGAGATAAATAATATTAGAAAGCAATGCTTTTTGATTCAATTATTTGATTCTCTGGTAAATATGCTCAAAAATATTTTTCTCAGACACTTATTCAATTATTATATTTAGCTATAAAAATAATGACAGCCAATTAGAAACTTTTCAAGAATATATTATTTTTTAAAAGGGTAAAAAGGAAGGGAAAGGGGTTAAATATAGAAGGGTTTTTATTATTTAATGGTAAATATCTAAATTACGTTTATCATCAGGACATCATTCAAAAAATTTTATGCCGCTCCCCATTTCAACTTTTATATCTGCCGAATTTAATAGCTCTTTTATCAACTAGTGGGATTGATTGGATTTTAATTAAATCGTTGTAGTTTAAACCAGAAATTGCTCTTCGCTGTCAGATGAATATTTCTTTTTAAAGGGCGACACACAATAAATCCTCATTAGCTTAAAATTATTTTATTTGATTCATGTTTCGGGCAATATATCAAAGATTTGTTTATCCTAAAACTTTCATCTTAACTATTAAAAAAAAGACATGGCAAAATAATTTAATGTAAATATGATACTATTAAGTTGAAAAATGTGTACAGCAAAATTATGATAAATATATCCATTGGGCATCGCTTTTGAGAGTATACTAAGTATTTTTAATAGTTGAGTAACTAATTTAAATTATTTTGCTATAGGTTTATTAATTGCAAAGCGAAAGAAAAATCTAATATTCTTAAGCATCAAATTTTCTAAGAAGAGAGGGAAAAGAATCATGGATAAAAATAAACTTGAAATTATTTTTTTCTGAAATAACGCTATTTAATATTCAGAAATAACGTCCAAGAAATAATAACGTAACGTTATTATTTCTTTTAGAAATAACGTTTTGGTTACAATTCAAAAATGAAAGAATTAAAATTTCTATAAAAATCTGTTTTTATGTTAGTATTAAACTCAATTCTTATCTCTTTCTTCATTCCATGGTTTTCAAAAAAGGAAAATAATATCTAAATCAATATGTGTTTAAAAGTAACAATTGTTTTGTAATTTTATTAAAATTAAAAAAGCTTTTTCACATTCTCTTCTTATATTTTATGAAATGGAATTTCAGATATATTTCAAATTTATTTGATGAATTTCTAAATCATATCAATAAAAATAAAGTCACAAAATCAGTTAGTCAATTTCTAATTTAAATATTTAAAACATAGTAGCTCTAAATATTTTCCTATCTTTTATAAAAATATGCAGCAAAACATTTAAACTAATTTGTGTCATTAAAGCAAATTATGGATAAATTCGTGATAAATTTTTGAATTCATGATAGTATCAAAGAAATTTTATTACTGAAATTACCGATTGGTAAATAAAAAATATTATATAGTCAAAAGTTTTCATTTTTTTGTAATGATGGTCGTCAAATTTGAAAATTTTTCTTTTAAATCTATCTAAAATACTTTTAATGTTTTGTTTTTACTTTTATCTACCTCTATAAGTTTCTTGTATTGTTGCCATATTTATTACTTGAATTCATTCGTTAAACATACGGAGTCCTTCAGATACTTAAAAATAAACCACAAAAATTGTCAAAAGTCTCTGCTCCACCAAAAAAAATTTACTTCACGTTCGTGGTGTTTTATGTTTATTGATCTTTTAATTAATTTTTACTGCTTTCAGTATATTTAATTCTGTAGTAAAAAGCATTAACAAGAGAAGGAATTGAAAATATTTTATATTTTGTATCTGGAAGTACTAAATTTATTTAAATTGATTCTAGACGTCTTATTTTTAACTCTATTTATAACCGTTTATTCTAAGTTGTGAAATAAGAATTAATATAATAAGACAAAATTTATCCGTTATTTTTCAAATTTAGAAAGCTGAGAAATTTACTTTTCTTACTGTTTTTTTTTCTGACTGTTATAAATTTAACTCTTCATTGACTACTATGCATTATATATATATATACAGTCGAATCCGGTTAATTGGACCACCGGGTAATCGGACCAGCCGTTTATTCGGACCGAAACTCAAATAACCGAAACAAATCCTATGTACATAAGTCTAATATTATTCGCTCATTTGAACCAAAATTCCGTTTAAACGGATCAAAGAACGTGGCAGGGAAGATGAAAAAGAAGCCACAAGTCGCCTGTGTACAGCAGGAAGTCCGAAAGGGAAAAGAACTAGCGAGAGGTGAGCAAGCACTTAGTTTCTTAGAACGGGCAGCTCGGTTTAAATTCGGCACTGAGTAAAATTTGTACAGTATGCTGTTATCAAAATAATTTTTGAAATGTTAAAATTCAAGGAAGATTTTCTATTTTTATAAAAATTAAGTTATTTAAAAATAATTCTTCAAAGGTTGACTGGAATTTGATAAGAACTTTTTTTTATTGTGCTTCGCATGCTGAGTATCATGTACACCATTTCGAAGAATTTGTTTGTAAATTTATTTTTCAACGAATAAAGTTCATAAGCAACAGTAGTTCTAGTTTGCATGTTCGCCATACGCGTGTGCCGCATAATAAGGTCATAATGACATTTTAATATGTTACGTATTGCACTTGTCTTGTAACATAGGGCATGTTCGTGTTATCAGACCAGCCGGTTATTAGGACCAAAATGATCGCCTCCCGATGTGGTCCGATTAACCGGAATCGATATATATATATATATATATATATATATATATATATATATATATAATATAAAAGTTCAGATTAAAAGACAGATCACGATATTATGCCACGCCACTTCTTGTTACTCCTAGTTAGCAAAGAATTTCAGATCTGTATAACATAAAGAAAAATGAACCAGGGGTAATAAATATCTTGTATTACGTATGTCAGAAAGAGAAAAATAGATTGTGAAATAAGACAGGTTGATGAATGTGGCAGCTTTTAATTCAACTTAGATAAGTGACGGAGTAGTTCGTTTGAGATGCTGCAAGGCTAATTAAATTCTACTGTTTTTCAACCTGAAATCTGATCAAGAATGGGAATTTTTAGAGTTTCCTTGACATCACAAGCAAGATTTTATTTCTATTTAAAAAGTCCAGGAGAAGAAGGAAAAAAAAAAGAGTATAAGTTATTTTTTCTCGCTTTGAAAGAAAAAAGGGCAATGAGAAAAAATATCAGATTGTCACTTTGCATTTTTTTTTCTCTAATCGCACAGGATGCTGAAAATAGAATTTTGATGATTATCAACTAAAACTAGTAATATTCAAAATTTACTAGTTTTTGTTTAACTTAATTTTTTTAAAACTAAGTAGCTGTTATGAATGTTTGAAGTTTTTAGACATATTTTTAGAAATTTCTCTTGTTTTCTTTTTCACCTCATATTTCCCACGAATTTTCATTTTCTTTTTGTTGATTCGTCAACACCCTTTCTATGCAAATTTTTGTAACATTTTTTATGCAATTTAATTTTTAACATTCTTTAGTAATTTTTTAATTTCAATTAAATTTTGCGCGATTTACAATCAACCGATTATTGTAAAAGGAAGGTATTGCGCATATATTTAAAAATGATTGTGTTGAATCCCTTTTTATTTAAAGTGTGACCAAAAAATTTAATAGAGGTTTTTCTATTAACCTCAAAGGTCTATGTTTAGTAGTATGTAGTTAGTATTTTATTATGTGTTTAAGAATGTTTTTTGTCATTATAAAATAATAATTCCAATACCAATCCTGATTTATATATATCCTTTTATCTGATAATTTCGAAAATTTTATAAATAGACAGTAGTGGTATTTGAATTATATATACTTAAAATAAATATTATTTTAGAATTTTTTCGTTACCGCTAATACATGAGCATGTATTAGCGGTAATGTATTACTCATTTTACATGGGAATGTATTACTCATTTTTAATATGTAAGATTTTATAAAGAAACTTTAGCATAAAAATTTTATGTAGAGATCAGATATACAGACTATAAATGTCATTTCTCTTTATGCATTATTAAAGCATTTCAAGAAATTTAGATGAGAATTTACATACAAAGAGGAGGTTATTTTTATTAGTAAGATTTATTTTTATTTAATCAAAAGGAGATAAATCTCTATTTAGAACTATTTTATTTTTAAAGCCCTGTAATGATATATTAAATATAAAAGAATAAAAAAAAGGAGTATTGAGCTAAAAATAACGCTTAACATCATCCATAAATGTTAAAAACCGAATAAAACATCAAAAAAATTCAAGCGACACTTATTTTTTCAAAAATAATCCATCTTTTTCAAAAGAGGATAAAACTACATGTATAGCGATAGCGACATTTCTTTTATTTTTTCAATTTAAAGATTACTACTCAAATATAAAATTTAGCTTAGCGTACCAACAATCATAAATATTCAATAGTTAGCTGAGTTTTAATATTTATTGAAAAAAAACCCGAGCATATTTCAATTTCTAGTTTACTAGTACTTTTCTCCAAGACTATGGTAAACTGTGACAAATAAATGAGGAAAAACATCATTTTTTTAAAAAAGAAGGTAAGCTCTTTACAGTTTACTTCACTAAATCGCTTAAATAATTTCACGGTCTTTTAAATAAGCGTTTCACATAAAGAATAAGATATTTTAAGGAATTTTATCCTACGAAGTCAAGACTGGTTATTCTTTTTATTTTATTTCTATTTTTTCTTGCTGGCTACACAGATTTCAAATGAGCATTATTTAACGTGCCAAGGATTTATATACAGAAAAAGAAAAATAGTTGTCAGGACTCTTTGAAACGGCATCATTTCAGCTGTTGCTTGTGCTCTCCTAGGATTTAAATATATCAAAAACCACACCAATGACAAGCTAGAAAAGGTACTCCCTCGCTTTTTTTGCTACTTTTCCACTTTCTCTTTGGTGTCCTTTGCTTTTTTAATTTTATCTCTTTCCTCTCCTTCTTTCAACTTATGTTTATCTTAAAAAGATGAAACGGCAAACATCAATGCGACATAAATAGCAGCACTTTCGTTTCTTGTAATGTAGTTACGGTTTTGAGCTGCCTGACTGCACGCATGGTTTACTGACTAAAGGTTACCTTGGATAAGATTCATGAAAAGACAATTTTAAGACAGGTAGATAAAAATATACTCTTCATAAAATACTTACGATATTTGTTGGGGACACTTGTGAAAATTAACATTTTCAATTAATTTTACCGCTTTTCTAAAAAATTCTGAAGTATTGATTTGAAATTTATATTCTGATAAATAAAAATAAAGAGAATAAATTCACAAAACTTTTGATTTAAAATAATTATCTTAAAATAACCTCAGTAGCAAATTTCTAGTGTGTAATTCTATGAGAAAAATTATTTTCTCTTACTTACATTATTCGTGGAAATAGAATCCCTCCGAATTTTTCATTGTTGTATAATACTGCATATTTGTAGGCCATTGTCCGAAATTCTAAATATACTAATGTTATAACAAATAAACTATACATATGCCTCACAATGGGAACTTATTAATTAACTTTTTATTAAAATGAAAAATCGATTTACTCAATGTTAAACTAAAGAGCTTTTTTCTACCTGATTGTAAATTGCAGTACCTTATTAAAAACCAACAAAAGACAAAGTCTGTTATTAATAACATTAGAGTAGTTATCGAACACGATACATGACATTTGTACATAATTTATGAACTAGCCACGAAATATTGAAATGAAAATCATGTTTCTCCATGCTCATCATGTCTGTAAACACAATATGAAATTATATTTTTCAGAAAGATAGTTTCATTATTAAAATACTTTATATTAAATTTTCTGCTTATTTATACTTCTCAAATATAAGTACCCACTGTCAAATGCAATATTAAATTATCAAAATCCTTTAAATTTGAAAGCATATAAATTTAATAGGTTATATTATATCAATGAATTAGATTTTAAAATATCGAAATTAAAATTTTTAACGTTAAGTTATATTGCAATTATGTTATTTTGCAATCAAACGCAGTCATTGTAAAGAACTCTGAATAATTAAAGCCTAAATATTTAAAATTTAAAAAACGCAGCAAGCACTAAAATTTATTTCAATAATTACAGATAAGATAATTAGAAATAATTTATTCATTGTTACTAATAATTTTAATGATTACTAAGAGCATAAAAGTTTTTTAAAATCAATTTGTTCTTAAAATGGTCTCATACTTAAACAATCCTCATTAGGAATGAAACTATAGTAAATAAAACGAAACACAAAATTCTTCTTAAAATAGAGAAATAAAAAATTTGAAAAAGGCATTGTTATTACATTATCTGTCAAAATTGTCTTAGAAAAATTCCAAAAATTTTTTAAGGTTTGCATTTGCATTTTTATAAAGGAAATAACTCCATTTAAATAAAGTCATTGAGTTTAAATACATATTTTCCCTACTGTTGCTGTATCTTGCCATGTAAACTGTGATGATACAGGCATACATTTTTTTCATTTATTTGGTAATTTTAATTCGCATTGAATAAATTATTCTAAATACTTCTTAATGCTTTAAAAACTTTTAAATGTACAAGAAAACGTGAAAGTGAAGTTATGAAAAATTTTTTAGATAAAATAGAGTTTAACATAAATGATTTTTTATATAATTGTCCTATGCATGTAACCATATAGAGGGCTTTTTGAAATTTAATGACGCGCGTATTTTTATTTGATAAGCATTCAAATAAACAAAAAATGTTCAGAAATGTTTTCTTTGTTCCGTAGTAAGTAATTAGATGAATATATTTATATCAGTCATTGAAAAAAATTTATAAGAATTTCTTATTAAAAGATACTCTGTCTACAACCCCTTTAGTTATTGCTGAATAATTGACTACAAGAAACTGTTATTATATTTGCTAAGCGTAAATTTGAAAATGTAGCTACAATGAATCCCTGTTATCAGCGAGTGGGAATGATTTTTCAAAACTTTCAACCATATTTTCTAATTAAACTGCAATCTCTTTTTCTCGCATAACTTTGTGGACCTTAGATTAGACTACGAATGCTTTGTACGGCTTTGGCAAACAATAGTTTTGATATGAATGGAGCCTTTTTATTGTATCTATTCTGTTATACTTGGTGATATTTTTGACGAATAATTCCTGGCATTCATTAATAGGTGCCCGAAAATTGAATTTGTGATTTAAATGCGTTGTTCCCAAACATATATATTTTTTGTCAGTTCCCAAAGAGACAAACTATTTTGACAGATAACTACAATTGTAGTCATAAAATAACATATTAAATTTCACTAATCACATAAAATAAATGATTTTGTTGTCGATTTATCACGTTACATGCTTGTGAAAGTATAGATGACCAGAAAAGTCGAGCTCTTGACGAATTTGGTTCCAAACTTGCTAGTATTTGCCATTTAGACAAGATTTTGTATCTAACTTTCTTCGTTTTGTATTACTTCATGTTACATTTAGTTTATTAGTTTTTTTTATGCTATAGTGTTATATTCAGGTGGCTAGACAGACAAATTTTCCCTAAAAGAATTCCGATTAAAATTTGATACAGACATACCACAGCAAACATATAGATGGACAACAGGCAGACAGACAGACATAATGTTATAAAGGTGCTTTTAAAACTCAGGGGATTTTAAAAGTGGAGATTTATCAAAATTTCGAGTTCGAATTCTTAATTTTGTATAAAACTTTTTTTATATACTTTGTATATGAGAAAATAAAAATAAGAGAATATGTACTATAAAACTTAATTTGATGCTTTTATGCTGCTAATTTTCATAAGGGATAGCTGCTTTTGAATCGCAAGGTATCTTTATAATAAAGCATTCAATAAATATTTTAAGTTGTTGCAAGTATTAAAGTTAACATAAACTTTCTAACTATGCCTTTGTAAATTCATGGCAGTCAAATTTTAATATTTATATTTTATTAAAAAATGCTTCTGTATTTCAAGGAACAAAATAAACAAATTTATTCAGAATAAATTTGTTGATTTTTTTTCAAAACAGGTATCAAAAAGTAGTAAAAAGTATAAAAACATATGCCTTTTGAAAACTGGAAATATTCCCACATTTAAAGTAATTTGAAACAGAAAATAGGAAAAAAAAAATTCATTTCAAGGATGAAGTAAATTCATTTTATAAGCCGCATAAGTTATCGGCTACTGAACTAATATCTGCTAACTGCCATTCCTTGCTTTAAATATCTGCCAAAAAGTACAAAAAAATAATCATAACTGCTCTTCTCTATAAAAAGAAACTTCCAACAGAAAAACAAATTTAGACTAAAGGCGTCAGTTTTGGACAAATATCAAAAATCCTCTTGAATGCTAAAAGAATGATGTACTCTTTTTTCTTGTGAAATAAAAACGTATTTCAAGAAGTTTTACTCTGTATAATATATGAATGGCAGCTTTGGACTATCTGATACTTTTTAAGTTTGTTCCGCGTATTAAGAAGTAATGGAATTTAAACTTTCAAATAAATTAAGTCTTTATACGTAGTAAATTGTTTGAAAGAAGTGTCTATAATTTCGATTGATTCACCATTCGTCTTTATGTCTGATTATGATAAATTAGCCTGATTCTGTCTAAGACAAATAATGATGAAGTTCTTGAAATAACAGGTTACATATATGCTTACATTCTAATGATTTTATTCAACTGACATAAAAATAACAGTTTTAATAAGTATTTTAAACTTAAAGATATATAAGATATGAATATGCACTATTATGAAATATTTATTGCAGAATGATACTATAGAATTTATGTATGTATATGCAATATAGCATGTATGTGTTATGCTGGAATGATTTTTTGTAGTAATTTAATGTGATCTTTTTTAAAACTAACTGTCTTTCTTCAAAAGCAGAAGGACTAGGTACTCTGAGTCAATTGACAAAAAATGTTTAAAATTATATTTGGGAAATTAATTTTCACTTCGCAGTTAAATTACAACTTGAATGATCTCTAAATATATTATCTGAAGAAATATTACTCTGTAATTCGATTTAATAAATCCAATCGTAGAATTCCTTAATTTGCAACAATTTTCTTTGTTATGCATTATAAGAATGCATGTACAAAAAGTATTTATTTTCTGAAATTTTCTGAAGAAGCACCAGTTATTTATTTTAGTTTAATTACAGATATTAAATATAAAATTCTTTTAAAAATAACATTTTGTTTTTATGATTGTTTAACATTCGGTGTAATTCAGGCAGAATGAATTTCTCCAGATTCGAGTGATAATAATTAATGCTCAATGAACACTATTTGCATTGACAGGATAAAAGTTAGGAAAAATTTTAACCCATGTTATAATTTAAAAGACGTTCTGACAACACTGAAAACAACATTAAAATGAATAAAAAATCCTATAAAGTTCAGTTATGTTAATTTTTATGTTAATGCTAATTTTTAGCATTGCCATTTTAAAAATAAAATTTGACAAATATGTATAAAATAGGGACATAATTTTATTCTGAAAAACTTTTATTAAGAAAATAATATTTCAAGAATTAAAAAAAAATGTTGCAAATAATTTAAAAATAGTTGAAGAGTGAGTTAGTTTTGAAATTTAAACATTTATCCTAAATTGTTAAATCTATACTTATAATAAAGCTCAATGTGTGTGTGTGTGTGCGTGTGTGTGTGTGTGTTGGCGCTCTACAGGCCAGACCGTTGGACCTACAGCTACCAAATTTGGTACATGTATACCTTGGAGGTCAGGAATGTGCACCTCGGAGCCCTTTTTTCGAATTTTTAATTAGAATTTGAATTAATTAAAATTTAAGCGAAATTTTGAAGTTTTTCCGCTATAACTTCCGAAAATATTATTGCACAAGCATGATTTTTATATCAATTTAAAGATAAAAAAATTAGCTTTCTAACGGTATCAGTGTTTTTAATTTATAACGTAAGCTTCTATTTTTAAAGAAATATTTTAACCATGTTTTTATCACGTGACTGGATGAAATAAAAGAAAACAATGACGGAAGTTCAAATAAAAAAAAAACAACTATGATCGTAAATCAAGTCTATAGAAATGCAACTTTTAGCACGTGACTGGATAAAATAAAATAAATATAAAATGTGATATTTTCTTTAAAAAATAAATGCAAAGCAAAGGTTTCTACAATCGTTTGCAATATCTATATCCTTAACTCAATAAATCTTTTTTATTTACGGTAAACCTGATTGAATTTAGACAGGATATGCATTGAAATCCCGACTTAATGGCAAATTTATGTAATCGTTTGCAATATCTGTATCATTAATTCAATACTTTTTTTCCCTTTCTCGCTTTCTTTAAAAAAACATATTTAATATTTTGGCAACATCATTGAATTTTTTTTAAATATTTTGGAAGCATAACCGATGGTTAAAACTGACTGATTATAAAATTAAAGAATTTTATTAGGAAAAGGTGTACTTTTAGAACTTTCCGTCCATCATCTTAAAGAAAATATTAATTTCAGGTCAATCAATGCCCGGAATTACTTCAAGGCTAATGAATATCTGATTTAATTGAACATTTTAGAACGCTTTACTCATGGCGAACCAGCTGGTCGCCAAAGGCGGCTAGTATCACATAAATAAAAGAGATCATCTCAAATTTGGGAATAAATATAAAATAGAGTAAAGAGCATAATCATGCATAAATAAAATTATCACATCTTATAAATAGGGGTTTAATTTAAGACCCCATGCCATGAAAAACTTCTTCATTTAATAGTTTTGACTGTTTTAGATCTTTTTAGCTAAAATATTTTATTTCATTTACTATCAAATATCTTAAAGTGATACTTATTCTTTAAAACTCGCAAATTGTTTCAAAACGCAACATTCGACTAAAAACATTTGAAGAAAAAAGAATATTTATAAGCTTTACTTTTGTTTAATTTTTCTGTGTTACAGTATCAGAATTTGGGGTACTCAAATAGAATTATCTCTATTACTGTGTCGAAGCTTAAATTATATTTTACAGAATAGGAAGAGTCCATTCAAGTTATCTATGTGCTTTTAGGCAATGCAATTCATAAAGGCATATCTTATTCTTATTGATTTTAACAAAGTACCTTCTTTCTATAATTAATTTCAAATTATCATCTATTGGCGTTTCTATAGGTTATATGATATTTGAATATTAAATTATGATAATAATTAATAATGGTTTCATTTCAATGAAATTTTAGCAATATTTAAATTTTAGGGTATTTACTTTATTTTTTTAACATTATTAGTTAGACACATAGTGTATTACTAACCGATGAATATAAGAGAAAATGATTTCATGATATATAGTTTCCATTTAAATTTCTTATTATTGTAATTATTCTTTGATAACATAAAAAATTATTTTAACAACTAATTGTTAATCGAATCAATAATTTGGTGCAGCATTTAAAAAGTTTTTTCAAAAATACGTTCACATAATGCGATTCATACTAGGTGAATTGTACAACAGCAATAATTTAAAATATTTTTTACACATAAAATTTCATTTACGAAAGAAAATATGTTCGACGTTTTCACAAATGCATGCAGACTTATGAAACAGATTGAATATCATTCGATCAATTCGCATGGATTTTGCAACATATTCACATTTCATTTTATTATTTATTCAAATTTAATAAAATATCTCAAATGAAGATTATCTTGTTATTTCCTTTTACTAATTCCGGGCAGCCAAATATAAAATAAAATCTTTCAACTCTTTCAAGAGTTTTATACATACATTTTTCTCATGGGATCAAGAGCTATAGTTTAAAAAATATTACTTTTATGACAAGGTAATAATAATTATTCAAGTCTCTGTTATCATTTATTCGAATGACAAAGTAAGTATTGTATGAAATATTTTACTGCTCAATTTTATTCAGTAAATGTGGATTCCATATATATTAGGTACCAATGCCTTGATGTTGATTGAAGACCAAAACTTTGTTTGATTGCTGACAGTTGTATAAAACGCAACGCATATCACAATCAAATTTAAATAAAAAGAAAAAAATATTTTGTCTTAATTATACGTCTTTATACGACGCATTTATTGAAATAAAAAGAAATATAAATAAATATTTTTTAAAGTTCAAATTGAACACATAACTACTGTTTAAAGAGATAAAATATGTTTCTGCACATTTGGTATAGGATGTATCAAATTAATTCTAATGCTTTTAATTTTTAATTTAGAAATAGTTGAGATTGCTCTGAAATTTTAACATTTTTTCGCTACTCTAAATGTATTCTGGTGGAGCAGCAGTGTACATTTACTGCCTTTGAAAAGATTTTGTTCCCATATTTGAACCCTTAATTTTTTTGTTAACTATGTTATAATTTTTTAAACTGACGGTTTCATTTCCCATATGCCTTTTTGGATTTAATTTGAGTTATTATAGATTTAACTGGTGTCATTATGACAATTTTAATAGAAGAAAAAGCATCAAAATCCATATCGGTTTGAAATTATTTCTAAATCCATATTTAAAATCAACAAGTAAAATCCAATGTCTGAGTTGCATAAGAAAGGAATCGTTTAAATGGGACTTTTTACTTTCTTTTTAAAGAATTATACAAATACTTTCAACGTCTAAATTTTTTAAAGAGATTTTGATGAATTTATATGATTTAGCTTTCCTTCAGTCAAAGAAACTCCTTCTTAGAGTCATGTTCACATGCTTGGCAAGTCATCTGCTAGTATCTATGCGAAAACGATAAAAGCGCAACAACTAGATGAATGAGGTTTGGTTGAGATGGTTACTTTTAAATTATAGATCGCTATCAAATTTTATTAAACACCTATGTGCATATTATTCCCAAAACGTATTTCATTTCATTTTTTCCAAAAACATATTTCATTTTATTTTTTCCAAAAACATATTTCATTTTATTGATTGTATTAAAAGACTACACAAAAAATATGTCATATATGCAAATATATTTTATATATGTATTTTTAATAATCCTTATGGCATTCATATGTAACTAAATAAAATATTAAGTGCATTTTTAATCAATTTATTTATTTTCTTTTATCTTTGCCTACATATTCATAGAAAATATAATATTAATTTTCAATGAAATTTCTCATATTCCCTTTATGTCAAAAGAAAATATTAAATTCATTTATTAGCTTTTATATTTTCGATGATAAAACTAAAAATACTTTCAAAAGTTAATATAATTTATTTATCAGAGCCGTTTTATTCTAAAAGTTAATTCTAATTTTCAGTTTTGCAGTTACATTCAGTAAAAAAAAAATTCTTTTTAAAAATATGAGAAGTTATTTTCCCAGAATTTAAATAATTTCTGGAAGTTTTAAATAATTTTTTGAGTAAGTTTATCAGTATGCTCCTGACTTTAAACGAAATGATGATCCAAAATGTGAAAAATGGGTTTTCAACTGCTTTGAAGAAGAGCTACATTGGATTGAATCGTATCCTTAATCACTTAATTTAAGTCTAATGGAAAATATGTGGGATCGAGTCGGATCTAGATGAAAAACCGTAATATAGAAATGAACAGGTGCTATGAATTCCTGTTCAAATAATGTAAAACAAAACCACTTCAAAAGCATAAAAAATTAATTATAGTTTCATGAGAATGCATTCAGAATTATAAAGGATTTATAAAATTTTAAAATAATCTCATCTATATATTTAACTATTTGGTGCACGGCGCGTTGCTGCCGCCAAAAAAATAATATTAAGTGATATCAATTAATAATTTTATCGAAACAGGATGAAGGATACGACAGTATATAAAACATGAACAAATATCCTTTTATATACATTAGATTTGAGTATTCTTTTAGAATTATAAAGCTTGGTGTTATTTAAGAATGTTAACGAAAGAAACTATTTATTTATCACTTGATTCGTTTAATATTCGTTCAGAATTCTTAAATTTAATTTTAGAAAATGTGAGTAAAATATTTTCTTTTAAAATTTATTAAACATAGAAAACATATTTATACCATAAAATTGTTAATATAGTTGAAAAGATAATTTTTGAAAATTCAGATGGTGCAAAATTATTTGTACTACAATATTTTTGGTGGTGACTGCGAAAAACGCGCACATTTAATTGAAATATAAAACCCCAGGGGTAGTCTCTCCAAAACTTTCTCGTATAATCTTTAATAAAGTTGTTACCTCTGAGAAAGACTTACAAGACATTTGCGTACTGTAGCTACAAAACATTAACCGTTAACTTGGATTTAGCATTTCTACAGAATCTATTGTCTCCTCGACGAGTTATTTGGAGATTAATCCTTGGTAAACAGATGCGATTGATATTCAATCTTTTTTTTAATTTTAGATGATCGTAATAGATTGATTGTAGATCTCTATAACCATCCTGTAGGTGTAAACATTAAACTGACTTAGTTTCATCGCAATCGGATGAACGGTTGAGGAAGACAAAGGAAATATACAGACAAACATTCATTTTTATTTACATGGATTATGTTAAAAAATAAAATAATTAATATTAGTTACTACATATTAACAAACAGATGCGTTTCTAGCCTCGACTTTGAGTAGTTACGTATTTAATCTCAAATAGAAAATATTGCAAATTTAAATTTCTAAGTTTTATATGATTGCACCTTTTTAATATATATGAATCATAGAATTAAGTCTATATTTTATGCTGAAATGATAGTTCTGGTAATTTATTACCATATTTCCAATAATTAAATCTGTATTTAAATAAGAAAAGAAATTAATTAAAAATAGTTACTAGAATATACTTAAATATCTTCTACCCTTATGAAAATAAAAATGATGATAAAAATCGATAAAGCGTGGCATAAAATTATGGTTTCAAATAAGTTCAAATAAGGGTCTAAGAAGTATAGCATTATGATAAAATTAAAATTTATTTATAAATTTTTAAATACATAAATATAAACATGTTATTAATTTTTATAAATATAAATGCAAGTAAAGATATTTTTATAATGATAATTAATTTCAGTCCACAATTTGCATAATAATTACAAATTTAACATCGACTTTTCATAAAATATAATTACTCAATTGAATTACTCTATTTGAATCTATATTTTCTCAAAAATTAGTTTGCTATCGATGTCAGTAATTTCTTTCAAATTCAGATTAATTCAACCTAAGAAATATATTAGAATAATTAAGATATTATCTTTTAAATAAAAGAATTTATATTTATAAAATGTTAATGCTGTCTCGTTATTTGAACTTTGACAGATTTTTACCCTTCATGATTAGGTAAATGTAGCAGTTATTTCTGATTCAAATAATTTGCTCTTTCTTGAATTTTATACGAGAAAAAAAACTTTCAAAATTTTATGGTCATTTCAGTTGCTCTCTTACTAATATATTTTCGTGTTTAATTTACTTTTAAACTAAATTCAACTGAATTTACTTTCAATCCATTTTAAATTTTGCACATATTTAATTAAATAAATTATTCAAAGAAGATAGGAACTTTTAGATGTATCTGTCTTAATTCACATGCAACCATTAATTGCAACAATATTGTCAGAATATTTTAAACTAAACATTTAATGATTGTTCAACGAGAAATAAACTTATACACCATGCATTTATTTATTGAAGTAATCGTTTGTGTTCAAGAATGCTTATCAGTTTTTCATTAGGATAGTAAGCAATGTATTGAATCTTAAACAAATAAAAGTAAGTGCATTAATGTACCAGAGCATCGTTCCTAGCCATAAGAAGATTAAATGGATTTTATTAAAGATGAATGTAAATTTAATATGAATTATTAGTAAAATTATGAAATAATTATAATCCATATCAACTGAAATTCCTTAAAAATATTCTTAGTTAAGATATTGCTTTCATTTCAAATTTTATTAACATATTACTTACATACTGAGGGAACAGCTTATGAAACGTATTTATTATCAGTGTCATAAGTATATAGAATGAATCTCTCCAACTAATTTTTAAAACAGGACCCAACTTTTGTAGGATAGAACAGACACGACAATCAACTGGATATTGAAATTATATTACCCACCTCAGGCAATATTATCTAAGTATCTATGCAATTAAAATATCTCTAAGAGAAGCAGCTCCAGGCATGTTGCCAGTACTTTAATCTCATGATTACCCTCTTTTTATTTTATTATTGGAAGAGAGACTCTCTCATACTAAGAAAAAAAAAACAAGTAATCACTGAAAACTAATAGTTTTTTTAGATAGAAAATAGCATTAGAAATTTTTTATAATGGGATACTTAGTTGTTATTTTTAATTTTATGAATGAACAATTGAAAATTCAAGTTAATATTTTTCAAATTTGCATGTTTTAACTTTGGCATCAAAATAAATAATTCTACTTATTTGTCGTATATCGTCATTGCTTTATCAAAATTTCGTATATCTAGTCTGACAGATCATTTTATTGATTTATATACTTGTGTAGGATAGCTAAAACTCTCAAGTTTTTTAACGTGATATGTAATTATTGTATATGCGCAAAAAATACCATTCACTGCTTGTCTTTCCTGTGTATATATGAGCATTTCGTGTAGTTTATTGTGTATGCGTCGTGCTATTTATGCTTTTTTTCCCTTCTTTTTAAATGTCTATTCGTTATACCTTTCTTTTTATTACTAAACAGGAATGATAATTTAGAAATATCTCTTTAACATTTCAAAGAATTGAGAGTGTTGCAGATTTTTGAACGAATTTGCATTTGTAATACACATGTATATAGGAAAAACCAGACCTTTTTCTCTAAAATGTTAAACTTTCTCTTCTTGAGGGGAATTAAGATTAAACATCGTCTTCCCTTAGTCATAACAAACTTGTATTTTTCCACTTTTTCCCTTCTCTTCTCAACCAACATTTCACTTTCTTAAATTAACTTGGCTTTTCTGGTCTCGCACGCGATTCTAAAGCGCCGCAGTTTTCTCGTCAGAATGTAGGTAGCGACCCTATACGGGTTTGTGAACATGGCATGTAAGACTTGAGGGAGTGTTTATGCGTCATTTCTCGCAGAAGATGAAGAGAGCGAACAGAAATGAGAGTCGAAGGGACGACCGACGGAAAGTTTGGACTCTTGCCATCCCCCGTCACTGGGTTCACATACTTCAAAGCTCTCATTCAAACCTTTTTGTCAGCAAGAAATTTAAAACTTAAGTGCTTCCATGGGCTTTTTAATCAACTGTAAAAGTTATATCTTTAACAAATAAGTACAAGACCTCTTTAAAAATTTCGGTGCACGAAAAAAATTGCAATTGTTTTCAAGGAATACTACCTTTATGTATGCATTCTGAAGGAAATTTGTTCAATAATTTTAACACTATAAAAGAATTTTATATAAAACTTAATATTATCGTAAATTTAGTGTTCGACATTTGTTTTTGTTTTAATAATCCTTAATTTTAGTCATTTGAAATGTTTTATTTAATTTTTTGTATAAAATAATTTTTGGAATTTTCAGGAAACGTCTCATGTAAAGAAAAAGAAATTAATTTTATAATTATATGAAGGTTTGTAATACTAACTTTATTTATCTAATTCAAATATTATTACAAATATTTCTCAGCTTTGTTTCTTTTTATCAATTTCCAGTCTGAAAAAGCAGGTAAAAGTTTGCACATTTTAAAACATTTAATTAATTATTATTATATGTATCTGACCGAGAAATGTCACTATTGTATTTTATTATTTATTTTAGTTTATTTGACTATATTTTTACCAGTTGAGTAATATTTTAAAATATTTTCAGGCTAAAAATATTTTTAAAACGAAACAGAATTCAAAAACTTAAAATTGTCTATTATTTTATGAAAAATGAACTTGGATTTTTAGATAAGGCTAAAAATTTTAGCCTTTTAAATCAACTTACCAGGGAGTATCAATTTAAATTACAGTACATTACATGAGAAATTACATGAGAAAATGCTATTTCAGAGCAACGATAATCTAATTTAAAAAATGGTAGTTTTGGCCTTCGGTCTTATGTGTCATATTTATTAAAATATTGGGGAAACACTAACATTTAAAATAAAAAGAGAAGTCCACTCTACTGTGAATAAAATTGAATTTGTAATAAAAATATAAGTATAACTTTTTTTTACAAAAACGCTCAGTTTTAGATTAATAAAAAACTAATAAAATAGATTAGACTAATAAAAAATATGATTTGATTATTCTAAAATAGTGGTATTCGGAACTTTTGAACTTGATTAAATTTCGTCTCAAAATATAGAAAAAGGTTTTTACTATTTAAAAATAGAAGTGCCAAAAGCATTTCATTGAATATAATTCAATTAGGACCAAAAAATTTAATAAAATTTGGAATTCATCATTTTTTAAAAATAATTTTATTGTTTGAAACAAAAGGAAATATTGCTATTTAAGAGATTTAAATCATTTTGAAGATCAAACTAAAAATTGAATTTTGAGGTAAATTAAAATTTTTATTAACGAATAATTCATTGAAATACTACTCAAATTATTAAAAAATATTCTGTAGTGCATGGGCAATTTCAGAGCTGAACGAATTTATTTTTTGTATTCATAGTTTTAATAAATATGCTTGACTTCAGTAAAATATTTTCAAATTTAAAGTTCAAATTTTACGGGGCCTGATAGAAAATTTGAGAGAGGTGCATAGCGTTATAAACTGAACGGCGTAACTGCTTCTAAAGTAATACGAGTTATATGAACATAACAACTTAAAACTTTTAATATTTTGCTGGGGAATCTATTAAGAGACTAAATTACATAAAATATTTAATAG
>JAPMOQ010025968.1:1334755-1347642 GCA_026543055.1 Argiope trifasciata
AAGAATGAAAAGAACTTAATGTTTTATTGAATTTCTTTAAAATTCAACTCTAGCATTAGTCGGTTTTGAAATAAATTTAGCAATTATTTAAAAGTATATTTTTTCTATTTTTTCTGTTATTGGAACAAATTCATAAGTTAAGATGAATAAGACATTGGACATAAAAAATAACTTTAAAAAAATCTTTGCCTTATGAAAAAGATATTTGTTTCATAAATAATTCCAGCCGGAGAAAACCCTAGAATTTTCTAGTATCTAGAAATAGAATCATTCCCCAAACGCGTCATACCGGAAATGTAACACTGCGTCAGAGTAAATTTGCTACATTACACTTTACGCCAGCGATTCAACTTCTGCCATTTTACTAACCTTGCGAGAACCCAGTGAGTAGAAATAAATGGCTCAAGTCACACCGTTTTTCGAAGGAGACCATTTTTCTTGTTTCGTTTTCATTCATGCTGCATGAAAGGTTTAAAAAAAAAATCTCCTTTCATTCCCAGATTACTGGAATTTAAACATCTTCTAGAAAGTTAAACATAAACTGCAGTTTGAAGTCACTACTCTGAGTTATCTCAAGATAATATTAAAAATAGATTAAACTAAATGCGAAAAATAAAATTTTCTTTTAAATCATTATTTGGACGCAAAATAAGATGGAAGTTTGTTTTTTAAAAAATAAGATAAAACTATTATTTTCATAACTTTAGAGAAATATCTCAAACATTTGATCTAATAATGTTTCCAACCAACGGCAAATAGAAAAATAAATTAGTTATATTTTTTAAAAAAATATTTTGCATTTATTTGTGCTATCGCGTTTTTGCTAATTATTTGTCTAATTTTAATTCAACATGATGAAATTCCTTCATATTAAGCATCAAGGGACAGAAACTATAAAAATATTATTTTCATATAACGTTTGTCAGTTGAGCATACATATAACAATGTTGTGGAATGTAATTTATTTCATTTCATTTATTTTTTCTGCCTTTTTGTCTTTAAACCGAATATATGTAATAAATGATATAATGATTGCATATAGATATGAAGAAAATACTATTTAATTGTATTTTCTTGGCCAATACATAAATAACACGCTAAAGTTAATAATGATTGATATGTCTTTCTGGGTTTTGCTCTCATGTCCCATTCAAATATAAATTATTTATAGACCCTTTAATGTTTTCAGAAATAACTTTATTAGCCATGTAGTAAAGTGCTTTTTAGTATTAGACCATTAAATAAAAGCATTTACACCTATTTTGCACTTTTTATAACTTTTGACAAGTGATTCCTGTTTATTTCTTTTAATAAACCTTCTTCTATATACACACATAACGACTTATTTCAAGTTCCCCTATTCTTGATGCTTTGCATTATTAATAATATTTATATTAAAAACATAATTTTCTTATTTTAATTGGATGGAATTCTGTCACGTAAACTGAAAATAGCCGTTTTCATTAAATTCATTGCATTATTAAGTCTGTTACAGTTAAAACATTACCTTTTTGGCACAATGATTTATGTACTGGTCTTTTTCTTTGGAAACTGTGACTGGAGCAAGAACTTTTATTCTTTAAGTGGATCAAATGATCATTCTGTCTACATTTTATTCTTAGGATATTTGAACCAAAAGGTGAAGTGTAAACTTTATTTTAGGAAAGTTCAATTTTTATAGGGTTATTATTTGAATTGTCGAAAATTTCTTAGCCAAGATTATAGATATATAATATGACTACTTCAATTATTCTTAAATTAAAAATAAATTCTGATATCATTAATTCCATAAGAAATTTGTTTAACCTTCTTCACATCAAATATTTATCTTTTTCAATTCTTTTTAATTTTGAAAGTGGTGAGACTCATAGTAAGGGATATATTTATGCAGATTCTTATCGTTTCTCCTTTATAAAGGCAATATTCCTTGTTGCACTATCAAGCAACATGGGTTTTCATATATTATAAATTAGAATGTCACAATTAATTCGAACATACTTTGTTGGATCAATCAATTTATTAAATAAGGAAATAATTAAAAACATTAAAAAGCAAAAATATTATTTCATTAACTTAACTGTCAAAGATTTTGCAATTATCTAATTAGCGATAAGTTCAGTTTCCAGAAGCAACAGTAGACTGTATGAACAGATTTTAGAATACGTTATTTAAATTTATCGTTACAAATAGTTTCAAAACTATATATTCAATTAAAATGCTCAATCAACTACAAGTTACATTCTAATTTATTTGAAAAATCTTTCTGTTTTTAAACAAATATGTCAAGTATATAGTCTAGCCGTTATAACAAAATTCCCATAAACATTTCATAATTAAATTTTTAAAATAAATTACCAATGACATATAGAAATGGATTTACAACTCCCATTTTTGAATAAACTCTAATTCTAATAAGGTAAATACTACATCTTCAAAAGTATATTAAGATATTAATAGTTATCTAGTTGCATAAGAACATTAAAATACTTATACGTAAAGATAGTTACTTTCACTCTGTTAACTATAACTCTTTCATATCGAGGAAGGATTTTAGATTAGTACATCAGTGATATGCATAGATCATCTAATGCATATATAGTTTGAGGAACAAACCTTGTCTACTTTTTTTATATTGTTACATTATATTTGTATATTGAGACATTACTAAATTTCATCTCCACTTTGCCAGGAAAAAAATGTATTCAAGTACTTTCGAATCTGTTGAATGAATACTCAACACTTACTTCTTTATTCTGCTATGCTTATTATATTTAATTTTTTGGAATACTTATTATTTAAATCTTATTTTTATGTCAATATTTTTAATTTATTGAGAGAGGGGTGGAAGGATATATGAATCGGTAGCTACATGCTTGTGGTAAATATAATTTTTACCAAAGGCTATAAAAAAGAATGATTTAAAGAACTATTAAAGATAAACTATATACAATCTACTTATAATAAAATGACAGTTTCTCTCTGCAATGGTCAGGAAAAACAATTCTTTTATGGAACTACTTCATGAAGAATTTATCATGCACATTGTATTATTCATCAGAAGTATTATATATATAAAAGTAAAAACAAAGGAAATGAATTAATTTTTTTAAATGGGCCATTTTCATGAAATTCAGAATTTAGATCAGAAATTGCTCGTTCCAAGAATCTCTGAGAAATTCCTGGTTTATTAAATGAAGTGAAAATTCTGATTTATATTATTACATCGAAATACAATAGTCTATAAAGTTTAAAATTTAGACTGATCACGTATTTCTAAACTTCAAAAAGAAATGTTTTAAGTTTTAACAATTATAAAAAAGTATAATCTTGTCTTAAGATTCAGTATACTCTTCATGATTAAACTGCACAGGTTTTATTAGATCTAATTCAAAACAGCTAATTAATGAAAATTAAAAAAAGAATTATGCATAAGCAAATTAAGATATTAAAATTTATTTTAAAAATTGAGTCGGAAATGCTGATTTAGCACATTCACATTATGCAATAACAATAAAACAGGCCTAAATAAAAATATAGCTAATCATAACAGATTATTAATGTTTTCGAGAACTAATCTATGAACCTTAAATTTTAGAATGGTTTTTACTATTTTTTCTATTATTTTTTTTCTACAAATAAGGTAATTATATCTAACACTGTAAAATGAATCGTCTTATTAGTGGAATCGTCTTATTCTTTTAAAGGAAAAGAATATTCGATTAAATTCAGGATAATCAATATTCACAATGGATTAGCAAAGAAAGCAGATACTTTCTGTATGAACTTACTTTGAGATCGGAAAATTGATTGCAGTGAAGATATTTCAAATAAAAAAAGAAATAATTAAGTGTATAATATTTTTATTAAGATTTTCTCAAAATATCTAATCAAAACTGTTTTTTGCTCTCTTTCGTTCTTTTACATTTTTTGATTAAAGATTTAAAAAAATTCTTGCATTTTGTATAATTCAAATATGAAAACAAAATAAGTTAGCTTTTACAAATGGTCTACTATACAAGAAAATGCTCAGGGATTGTATGGCGTTTGAAAAAATTAGAGCTCTATACTTTGACTGCAAGTTTACCACTTAGAGTTATACCAATAGCAAGCAATAAATTAACACATTACAAATCATAACACTTTGAGTTTCTACATAAGCTCTTTTTCTTAATTCTCCCTTCATCTTTGTTGAAAGAAATTTTTAAAAACGTCAGTTGCTCATTGTTGTCATTTGCCCTAAATTTAAAAACTGATATTTTTCATAGGGAAATTTCAAGGAAGTAATCATTAATATAAATTTAAATAATGTTTAACTTCAGAAATATGCAATAATTTTTTTGAAAAATCGAACAAACATATTTAGCGAGAATCAGCATCAATTGTTTATTAAGACTTCTTTTTCTATTCTATAGTGTTGACAGGTAATTATTTCATTTTTTTTATATTTATTTTCTTGAATATAAAATTTTATTGCCGCAAATGTCAATTAAAAAACTTTTTTTAATGTGTGTTTAGATTTTTTAAAGTAATCATGCAGATGAAATTGCTTTCATAAAAAAGTATTTGTCGAAGTAGCGATCAGTTTATAGATATTTAAGCTATTAAGGCGAATATGTCATTAAATCGCTTTGTTTCCCTAGAGCCAGAATCATTAGTTAACTCACGCGCACACACATTCTTGCATTTCGAAAATGTTGTAGGGGATTTCTACACATATACTTAAAAGTGAGATCTCTGCTGTTGTTAGTTTTTTTCAATAGTCTCTTACGATAATAGTTCTTATATTAATACATTAATGACTTATGAAGTTGCTATCGATGCTCATGAGTTTTATTAATAATTTTATAATCATTCATGCTACTAAAAGACACGTTTCCTATAAAAAGTATGCTTATACATTTTCCAATTAAAATGTAAAAAAAAGTAGATGAGTTTTAAAAGTGACACACGGACAGGTTATAATGCTCAAAGAATATTAGATTTGTTCCTAAATAAATACTGAAGAACGATATTATGTTTTATTTGCTCTTTTAAAACGACGATAGTTTTCACTTATTTTATTTGAATGATAATTCACTTTGTGCCCCCAAAGAGTATTCGAAAAATACTTAGAAATACAGAGTTCTTCTGTTAATATAAAGTTTTGAAATTCATTTAATTGTTAGTTTGGTTTCAGGCTTTCCTTGTCACTTAATCTTAATGCAAAATCGCGAGCTTCTTTATGATTAGCTGAAATTGAATTAGTTCAATTCAGAATATCAATAATAAAATTAAACTAGAAAATGAAATAACTTCAAAAAATTCTACTGCGCAATTATTTGCAAGTCATTTGGCTTTTGAATTTCTAAAATTACTTCTTAGGAAACTATTTAATTTAGAAGTATATACTTTTTCCATTGTAGGACATTTCACATAGCTTATTATGCATAAATAAACGCTCTAATTGGCTGGGAGTGTAAAGTCTGTTCTATTGATTTTCGAAGAATATTAATTGAAAGAATTGCGAATATAAATAAATAAGTTACATTTACATTGTCGGAACACAATGTAAGAACAGATGGAGAGACATTTTTTACATAATACATGTTATCAAAGTGCACAAAGCATGGAACATTTTAATTTTTTTCTTTGCATTCGGGGTTCATAGTGATTCGGCCAAATGACATGAATATTTGTAATTTCATATTTAACACTATGGAACATTATATACAAAAAACACGGTAACTTAGAACTGTATTGTCAAAGTCCCAGTTCATAAATATGTCTATTTATTCTCTGAAAAATTCAAAGTTATTGTTGTTTTATAAATCTTTAAGATGGCATAGATGACTAATTCGTGTAAAACTTAAACGCATTTTCAACCATCCTTTTTTTCAAAGTAATAAATATCCAGAATTCTAGTCTAGACTTCAATGACGCATGACAAATTTGCGTCATTCTGATTCACTTCCCTGGAAGCATCTGCGGTATGTGCTTTTTACACATTTTTCAACATAACGTTTTTTGTTAAAAAATATAGCTTCTCTTAGATTATTTAAGTCCCTCTACTTGATTATATAATCTGGAAATTAAAAAAAGAATTTAAAAGTATTATTCATTTATAAAACGTGTTCTTAAAACAAAATAAACTTAGCCTTATAATAAAAATTTCGCAATTTTTTTTCTTATTTAAATTGGAATAAAATATTCCAGGAAACGATAATTTAAGAAAAAGAACATCAACTAAAATTTCACTGAAGAATTATATACGAATTATAATAAAATTAAATCAGAAAATAAAAAAGTTTTATTACTACTTTCACCTACTACTGTCTTTTTTTACCCCTAAATTTTTACTTTCAGCATTTTGTAAGTAAAAATTTCATGTTAGCACTGCATTAATCATTCATTTCAATAATACAAAAATCTCACAAGTGTGAAATCAATTAGTAAAGTATGAACTATAATAATGTGATTATAAAAGAAAATTAATTAATTAATTTTGAGGAAGATTTTGTATTTCTATAAGTATTTTGATTGAAAAAAGAACGGTATTTTATTTTCGTTTTAATGAGAAAAACATGTTATAAACAATAAAAAGTTGAAGATAAAAATGTATTATTTTTCAGAGATAATAGCTGCAAGAAAATTCATTATCACCAAGTGATTCACAATTAATTTTGACCATTTGATTGCTTCATTTTTTACCATGATACTTTCTGTAATGTGTATTGGCTGTAATTTTTCTACCGTTTTGAAGTCGTTAAATTTCAACTTTTTATGGATTTCACGTAACTTTTGTGTAAAATTATAAGATCAGTGAATGCCTTAACTTTGGTTAATTATTCAAAAATATAATTCAGTTCGCATATGATGTACGGTTAAATGAGCAAAGTGGTTATAAAACAATTTTCTACAGTCAATATTATTGGTGAAAAGACAACAAAATATCGAGGCCTGAAATAAGAATGCACAGATGAAGCACTTCTGGCCTCCAAACAAGAGCAATATCTTTATTTATTGCTTCTAATTTTGTTATCATTACATTTACTTTTTATTGCTTCTGATTTTATCATTACATTTGATGATCCTTCCTTCGTACTTTAGTACTTGCTGTATATGCTACTAAATGATTAACAGAATACAAATTCGATGACCAATATAAAACTTTTGAACCGGACGTTTCGCAATTTTTGCACCTAACTGAGTTATATTTTTGATGGTATAATTTGAATGTAATTTATGAGAATTTCGACAACGTCATTTTAAATAAATCAAAAATTTCAAACAGCATGAAATGTGACAAAAAAAAAGACAATTACAAGAATGTGGAAATATGAAATATACTGAATGGCGATTTAAGGCCAACTGCTTGCGTAAAAAATAATTCAAGAAAAAAATGGTTTTTAATATTTAAAGAAAATATCTTTTAATCAAATGCATATCTAGAAATTTTTAAACATTTTAGTTTAGCTTGAATCGTTTCTTTTGTTGTGACAGATTTGTGATGGGATTTTGTAACACATATTTCACTCTTTGAAGTTCTGGAATTTCAAAATTCAGCATATTTGTGTTGCGCTGTTTTAACATTTTTACGGATTAATTTATACTTAATCCATAATTAAATCAAATTTGGATTCCATACTAGAACAACAATCTAGGGAAAAAGTTATAGAAAATCGATCTCAAGCTTAAAAAGAAGAAAATATTTAAAATAAAAATATATATATACAATTTAAAACGCTAAATATTTTAGTAAAAAAAAATATTTTTTTTGTTCAATGAATTATGGAATAAAATTTACAAACATTTGAAATTGAACATGTTGTATTTGAATGATTATGACTTGAAAAAAATATTTGAGTAAAAACTTTAATATATGCATTAGAATTTCATTTTATTCAATCTATTTTTAACTTACTACCTTAAAAAGTATGTAGAATTACAGCTTCTTATCACATATGCTGTATTTAAAAGATGCAGTGCATATGCACTCAACTTAATCTTGCCAAAACTTTAGATTTATTTGTACATAGAAAGATACAAGTTTCCTTCTTTAGAAATTCAGTGCATTATTCATTTACATTAATTTGCCTTACGTCTTTTTTCTGTTTGAAACATTCAGTTGTCAGACATTTAATTGTATGTTTCGATTGCTGCATAAATTATCGCAATTTTAATTAAGAATATTTCAAAATTTAGAAATATCTAGAAAGGATCGATATCGTCATAATTTTAACAATAAATAATCGTAATATCATAATAATTTTGTATTTATAATAACTAAAATTTCACTGCATAGTTAAATTTAAAGTACAAAATATTTAAATAGTGCATAGTTAATTGCTACCCTAATTTCTATCAGAGAAAATGAGAGGATTATATAAAAAATTAATTGTAAATGAATTTTAAAATTAACTTATTACTATTTAAGACATTTAAAAATTAATGTTAAAGATATAAAGTTATAGTGAATAAATATTTTTGCTATGAATAATATTTCATCTTTTTTAAAAGACATATTTTAATATAAAAAAACGCCCCCTCTAAAATGTAAAAGAATAATTTCATTTGTTTAATGAATAATTTTCATATATTTTATCAATGAAAAATAAAAAGCGAATTGAACTTCAAATACATGTTGTTGACTTTTGTTATCACAACTGAAATGGCGTATCATCGAAGGGGTGAATGGACTTATTCATTTGAGAATGGAAAATTAATATTGGTGATACTTACGGTCCGAGATTTTTGCTCAGATGACCATCGAAGGGAATCAGAAGAACACTGACCTGGGCACTGCTAGAGGGAGGGAGATCTCCCAGAAAGTCGTCTGCAGGCAAATGTCCAAGACAGAGACAGAATCGTGGGAATGTGCCTATGACAACTGATACTAGGCGCGATGGGATGGGGATGAACACATGATGTGAGGGTGGCTCTTATTGGACGACAGGTCGGCAGGGAAAAGCGGTGTATCCGTCCCAAAAAGGAGGGGAATTAGGCCACGAATATGAAGCATGGGGGGATAACCCTACCGACTCTGATGGGGTTTTCTCAACTCTTTCTCTTTGATGATGAGCATCCTCTGAGTCTTCTCATTAACAAGCCAACCGCAAACTTGTCTGGGGAATTTTTGCTTCATTACCTTTTTTAAGGAGTATTTTTAGATGACTTCAAAGTCTACAGATTTGAGATTCTTTTTTACTTGGCAGGCATTTTAAATCTTTAGAATATACGATTTTTTCATAGGTTCATCTTTTCTTTTTAAGTTTAAAACGTCACAAACCATTTGGTATGGATCAGAAACTTCTGCGTAACATTTTAACAAATTTCTCTGGCAATTAAAATACAAAATAATAAGTTTAGAATTTTTATTATAACATTTAATTCGTCTCGAATTCGTGTTATTAGTATTTTTTTTTTATTTTAGTGATTTTACAGTAATAGAAAAAAATATTTAGGAGCATTGGAATAAAAAGAGAAGTTCTTGATAAATCATATGTCTGTTCAAGAATTTAATAGCAGAAATATCTAATAGCGTTGTAGAAGTTGACAATAATTTTTGATTTTTTTTTGTATAAAGATATTTAATATAGTAGGACTTTTTGCTTTCTTGAAAGTGATATAGTATTTTGCTACCTTTAATTTTGTATTGGCTGTTTTGTTTTTATGCACTGGATTTTAATATTACATTTTCGGTATCTATATTATAACGCAGCTTTGTTTAGCTAGATATTTTATCTTGTTTTGTTATTAACATAATTAGTTTTATTACTGTAAAAATTCGAAGTAAATAAGAACTAAAATTATCGTTTCCTATAAATGTTTGATCAAAAGGATATTCTTTGAATGAGATTACCTTAAAAATTCAAAATATTTTAGAGCCTTATTTCCTTTTTTGGTTTATATTCTTTTGAAACCATCAATTCGGGGAAAAAAAGTCTAATATTCTTTTAGGGGTGGCAGATTGAATATATATAAAAGAATTGGGTGTTTTAGGATATAAAGATAACAAATATATTACAAACATCATTTCAATTAATGAACTCTTTCACTTCCTTTTCTTATTTAGTTTTTGCATTTTAAAATATTTTGCTGTTTAACTAAACTAATTAAAACTAATCTTATTTAACCAAATGGATTTTCTTTTGATAAAGTGTACGTTGTAAAAATAAACATTCAATTTATTTCGCTTTAAATATCTTTACCCGTATCTCTTTCTTCGAAGCTTGTGCATTACAGGCTTTATAGTTAACATTTTCCGTCCGTCTTAAATATGCCAATATTTTTCATATTTTCTAGGAAAGCTTTTGAAAAACTTCAATTGGATTTTCCTTCTTTATATTCCTATATATCTTTAAACTAATGAATTAAATATATTAAATTATTTTCCATACAATATATTTCACTTTAACCATTTTCTTCTATAAGAAAAGCGAATTTCAAATGCTAGATGTTACTGATGATGTGATATAAAGTTATTTGAAGAAACAAAACAACATATTGAGACTAATGTAACGAAATTATATGATAAACGCAGTTTTCAAAGGAAATTTTAAATAAATAGCGTTATAGTATTAAGCTGTGTTACAGAAAGCAGGAAAAAGAGTTTATTTTCATATATGTTATCTTATATTTTTAAATTATAGGATGATATTTTGATAACATTTTGAATGTTTGCTTATAAAACCTATTATTATGTAAAAATAGACATGACACTTTGATGACGCGTTTTGAAGAAGTCTAATGTCAGTTAGCTATTACGTGATTTTCAATTAATTTGATAACTATATTGTACGTTGAAATTTTAGTTAATCATTTCGACACAGTCCTAGCGACCTATATTTAAAACACACAGCTCTTTAACTCCTACTGGAATGCAACGGCTGAAAATTATATTCCATTTCCCAAATTCTTTAACAAAACGGAGAACAACACCAAATATTTCCCCTTCATTGAACTGTGGTACATAATATTTATTATGTCAGGGTGAATTTCATAGTAATCTATCTTTGAAGTGGTAAGCCATATGATTTCTGAAGATTTATAATCAGCATAAGAATGCTTTTAATGCAATTGGACGAATATTCAACAGTATGGAATTATTTTTCAAACTCTTGCCACCTCCCTTCTCTTATAAACCAAACAACTTTTTTTACGTGTTGAAAAGCTTAAGAGCAATGAATTAAAGACAACGAGACTCTGAAACAAGAACTTGGAACGATGCCGACGGTTGATTGACAAGTATGTTGTTTCAAGTGGCTATTGTTTGACGCCTCGTTTGTAAGTAAGTTCACACAGTGTTAAGGAGGAACGAAACCATTCTCCCCAAAAGCTTGGTAGATCAACTCAAAGATAAGAGCTTTAGCTACACGACATTGTTCAGGTTATGCTACATTGCTTTTGGCTCCTGATTCTGAAGTTGTTACTCTGAGCATCAAAGATAGCTTGACATCTCCTCTGAGTGAGTAAAATATCTATCTTTTTTTCAGTGTCTATTAACAAAGAAAAGAAGAAACAGCAAACGTTAAAATATTAGCTAAAAAGTAATATTTAAACTGCTCTTCGAAGGACAGGTATCCAGAACTTTTGTTAATTTCTTTTGATAATAAGTATGATACATTTGATACATTGCCATAATAAGTTATTTTTTAAAAAGGTAAATATTTTACTTTTAAAGAAATGCTATTCTTTATTTTCGCAAAGGCATCATTGTTGAATTATTAATACAATACAATTTGCTAGATTATTGTTTTGAATTAAATCTAGATTTTTTCTCAGAGAAATTTAAGTAATTTACTGAAGTTTTTTTTTTTACGCAAGGGAAATGAAGACTTGAATATTATAAACCTTTTAAATTGGTATGTAAAAAAGGCTTTATCATGACTTTTATTTTAGTAAATAAAATTTAATTTTTAAATTGAAAAAGTTTCTAAGGAACACGAACTGTTTTTTGAAAATAATTATATTTCATTTATTCTATTGAAAATATTTTTTTTTCCATTAAATTAAAATATTCTTCTTACCTAAAAATAACTTTTGATTAACTTTGCTATTAACGTTAAACCTTTTAAAATGTAATATCACATACATATAATCTGAATGAATATCTAAATTTCCTTTATATATTAAAAGTATTACAATCTCTAATTGAGTTAAATCATTCGCTCTTACTTTATGATCGAATCCTTAACTGGAATTATCATTGATTACGATGCCAGATTTCCCGAATTTTTAAAAAAATGATTTAGAGAAATAATTTTAAAATAAATCTTATGAAAATACGGAAAGGTAATCATTTAAAAGATAAGAAATTGGGAAATAGACGTTATGCCTGAGTATTAATTGTAAATGATTTTCCAATACTATCATGCAACGAATTTAAATTTATATTTTACTATCATAAAAAATGTAAAAGATCCGCTTTGAATGACCAGTAAAGAGCATAAATATTTTTTTCATAAGTTGTGATATAAATTAAGAACCAAATATTTAATTAATTAAAACATTATAACTTCATAGTAATCATGAAAGTAGTTATCTGATATTAAAAATCTGGTTTCGAAAATTAGTTTTAATTATTTTAGGATTCTACATTTTTATTAAGTTAAAGAAAATCGTAATAATTGAGTATTTTTAATTTAACTTTAACATAACACTTTTGAGCCAAAAACTTTTTTGGAACTACCTTACAAAAAACAAAATGTTAGTTTCAAATTATCAATGAAAATTTAATTAAGAAAGAGTGAAATAAAATTGTAGATAAAAAAAAAGATTGAAAATACATTCTTTATTTTTATTAATGAGGTGTATCACTTTCAGCACATGCGGAATAACTTATGTAAGTAATAATTCATTTTTGATAAATCCTCTTCTAAAATAAATTCAAGAACATATTTTTAAATTTA
>JAPMOQ010025968.1:1347652-1395528 GCA_026543055.1 Argiope trifasciata
TTAAATAATTATAATGGATTTTAATTTTGAGTTAATTAACATGAAACTTATTGTAAAACATGTAAATAATAAGCAATGTTTACATATTTTTTAATACGAAATTAATTTAACTTTTTTACATAGGCATTTGATGGCCAAATTTTTTTCTTATTGATATCTAAAAATATAATAAATATTTTTTTCTTTACCTTATTTGCCAAAATCTGCAGACATAAAGTATTATTATTTCATTCCTCTCGTTCCTTTTCTCTTCCTCTTTATTTAACTTACAAAGAGACCAATGAATTTAGCTGTTCCAAAGTTATGACCGTCACATGAAGAGAGAGAAATGGTTTTAATATTTAAAAGATAAAACTATATTTGTTATTGTTTACCGGACTAAAATGTAGGATTACATATCGAACTTATTTGTCATTCTAGGCAATATATGTTTGATGTCATTTGTCCCAGAATTTATTTAACTTCAATATAATGCTTTTAGAATTTTAAGCTATTATTTCATCTTAAAATTTTAATATTAAGATAACAAAATCGTTATGATTATCTGTGTTCCCTGTTATTATTTTCATTTTAAAAATAACTATAATTAAATATAAACCAGTACACATATTATTTTAATTGGAAAATGATTGTTAATTTCTTAATTAAAGAGTAAGAGTCATACTATTATTGCTTGTTCAAAATAGCGCGCAATTACAATTTTATTGAATTACAAATGTTGCCATTTTTTAATTAAAAATTTAAGCTCAGTATTATTTTAAAAAATTATTTTACCCATTTAATGCATTTTTGTTCATATTGCTTTACATAACTGCTATTGAAAAAAGATTTTGTTATTTGGAACAGTAATGATTTACATTTATTGACAAAACATTTTTTTTTTTAAATATCATGTTTACATCGGATCATAACACTGATCGCGTTGAAATCTGACAACAATATTCTTTTTTAGTATGGTGAATGTTTTATTTTTCGATAATGTCTTTGTTACATGTATAGTATATGATAAACATTTCCTAATAATAAAATTTTAAAGCTTAATAGATCATTCGACTTTTAACATGAAACTCAGCGAAACTATTCATCATTGACAGCATCTTTGATTATTACATATGTAGCTTTAAAAGTTTCAGCAGTTGTCGTTTTCTAATAATCAAAAACGAACAATTTTAAACATATTGTATATCATACAATATTTACTTCTTCATGAAAACGTTAGGAGTGATTTAAGTACGGTAAATTATATTATGTTATATTAGAAAACCTTCTATTTGAAAAATATTTCAATTAAATTGATTATTATTATTATTTAAAAAATGTATGTAAAATGTGAAATCTGAAACTTGTGAAAATTTATGAGTTGTATCTGGTAGGTATGCAGATTAGTAAAAAAAATGTTAGTGAGATTACTTTTTATTGTATGGGTCATGTATAGTTACAAAATACATTTTATTGCCAAAGACCAATTATTTTCGGATTTACAAGAAAAAGAAGTAAAGCATTTATGTAATCAGTTGGAAATACTAAGGGAAAATGTAATGATTAATCATCATATGTGTACTGGTTACCATCTATTTATAGTATGGCACTTGATCAGGTTTCAGAACTGATAAAATATTAAATGAATTTCATACTTGCTATGTTGGGTGGATTTCGTTCAGTGTGAAAATTTTTATTCTTCATATAAAACTGGAGATGCAGATCAAATATTTGCCTCATTTATGGGATGGACTCAAAATATAGGAGCATTTAAAAGACAAGTATCAAAAAGGGGATTTCAGCGCATGGTTCAGAATTAGCAGCTATATTGGACAGGGGTCGATCTTATTTTAGCCCATCTTTGGCGAATAATAAGAATTTTTTGGCGAAAGGTAAGAATTCTTTTTTTTTAACCTTTTAATTAAATACTTTCGATTTGGCAAGATTTTGAAAAAGTCGCCAGAGGTGGGCTAAAATAATAGGATTTTACCATTGGACAGAATGTGTGCAATTTTAGTGGATCGATTTCGAGAATCACGGTATTGATTTAAACCCTACCTAATGTATTTAATGAGAAGTAAATATTTTGATATGAAACTTTTTATTTGTTATTATTTTTTTACAGAAGAAAAGCTCGCAGATTACGTATAAATGCCGCATTAGCAACAGAAAGTTCGTTGATGTAGGATTTGTATTATACAAGGAGATGAATTATGTGATTGTCTGTAAGGTCACCATGCGTTTTATAAATATTCAGTTCCTTTACATTATCAGAATTTAAAGCGAAAACTATTAAGGATCTTGTTAATTTTTTTACAAGAAAATCGCTTTCTGAGATTATTTTAATGTGAATAAATAAGAAACCAAGAACTATGCACACACACACACATATATATGTATTTTTACACTATTGTTCTCTATTTCAAATACTGAGCAGAATATAGTTTGATATTTTTGTTTTATTATGGTAATGACTAAACACTATGTTGGAGGGATACTTTAAGACTCTGAGAGGGTAAAATATTTATGTGATGTACATCACACTGATAAGATGTTAACGAAATTATAACAATGATTGGAAACATAAAGGACATAAAGAACATTTGGCTCACTTTTTGGGCCTCTTTTCAAAATCTCCCATTGCACTCCTTCACTTTCTCATACCAGCAAATTGCTCTTCCATTCAGTGTTTAAACTTGAAATTAAAAAAAGACTAGTCTTTCAAAATAAAGTCAAGGAATTCTTCATTAGTTTAAAACCCAATAACTCATCTTGAACACTATTAGACAATAGGTTTGAGGATTGTTTTCGTCTGCCAACATTTTGTCATTTAACATCTGTCAATTTCTATTCTTTCAGAAGGCAAGGACAATGAAAATTGAATAGAATAAGGCTAAAAACGCCGATTATTTAATTGCTGTGCTTTGAGGAACAATTCAGATACTTTTATATCTGACTGCAATTCTAATGAAAAATTTTTACAGTATTACCGGTAAATTTGGAATTAAATTCAAAATAAGCCTAAAGAATTAAATTAATACTCCTTTTTTTAATAAATATTTTTATAACGTATATATATTAAAAGAGAAATAAGAAAAAGGCATATTTTAATTTTGAAATGAAAAAGTAAGAACTATTTTTTAAAAAATAGAAAATTAGCGAGCGAAATTAATTTAGCCTTTTTAATAAGCCTTATGAAAAGATAAATGTATATTATTGGTAATAACTAAAACTGAGATTCATTTGAAAAATTGTTTTGAATTCATTATTGTTCTTTATTAACAAAATATCAATATTCCAATAAAGACGAAATTTTCTCATTTTTTAAGGCAGTGATGTAAGAAAAAACAGAAATAGTAATTGATATATTCGTGCCATTTGCTTCTAAAAATTAAGTAAAAAAATAATTAAAAATATCTCAGGTATAGAAATATTTAGTTTAAAGAATAATTCTGCTATTATTTTCATACACAATTGTATTTTTATATCAAACAATAAGCTTTTAAATATATTTATCGCTTCTGTTCCATAAAAATAATGAATATCCATGTTTGCAGTTGATTTCTAATAATAATATTTATTAATGGATTAGTAAGATGCATGCAAATGTCGATTACCTCTCCCAATAGTATATTGTAATATTTTGAATTTTCGTTTAAAAATATCCCAAAATGTATACATATGCAGAACAAAGAATGAGACTACAAGAATGCTTTGTATATCAGATCATTTGTAAAAAATGAAAAGCCATTCAGATAATTTTGAGATAAGATTTTGGTTGTTTATGAAATACAATGATTATGGTATTAATGATATTTAAAAAAAGAGAATAAATAAATATATAAGTTAAATACAAATTCGTTATAATAGTAAGATTGTAAATAATAAATAAAAATTTAGTATGAAATGATGAGAATTAGAAAATTTAAGACCATAAAAGTTGTTAAATATTTTTATAGATAAATGCGAAACAGTTGCAGATGTCAAGAGAATTGATTAACTTTTCGAATGGAAATTGTTTTATATTTATTTGTGTGAAAATTTTTTGGATCCGTATAAAATTATTAAAAACATTTTCAAAATTAGAGTAAACTGTTCAAAAGGAACATTAGGAACTCGATTACATTAAATCATGACTACTTTATCTTCAAAATGAATAAAATCTCATTAATTTTTATATAATTATTATTTTGAAAAGTTTTTTTAAGGTTCCATAGTATAGCTCTATAATTCTAGTTCATTGTATTTCATTCAGGTATGAATTGTTACAAAAGCAAATGATAATGAAAGCTGATATCGATTTCATGTATTTAAATTTTACTATCCAACATTATATTTTTAAGATACAAATGATAAATGCGAATGAAAATGAATCGCAGAATTCGAAGAGAATATTTTTTTAAAAAAACAATATGCGTCTCATAAAAAATCATTCAGATATAGAACTTGTAGTTTTTGAAGAAGTCTAAATCCCCATAAGAATTTACAAAGTTATTTATAAGGAATTAATACAATCTTTTAATTAAAAAGAAGTGTTAGAAAAATAAACAAAACTATTGTAAGATGATGCCTACATTTGTTTTAAATGATATTTAAATATTATTAAAACAAATTTTATTATTTTACTTATAAATGTCAGTTAGTAAAAGAATATTTATATTTCCTAAAGTAAGTATGATTTTCCCTTACGTACATCATCATTTAATATTTTTTGCTTTTAATTTTTAAGAAATTTCCTTCCATACCTTTTTTCTAATATAAAAATATAACTTTTATTTAAAGTGACATACTTAATTAATTTTTCAATTTAAAGTTAATAGATTTAATTCTATGTCGTTTAAGTCCTTATTTAAGTGCTTACTTTTAATAATTTATATGCTCATCAGCTATTTGCTAAACTAATCAAATGGATCTCACATTTGTTTGGTTTCGTGGCATGCTTCTTGATGAATGATTACATTGAGTCATGTGTTTGCAAAAAACGAGGCAGAAGGTCATGAATTAAGGTTAATGCAAAACTGGCTCTGTTTATTTGTTTAAAAAAAGCAGCAGAGCAGAGAAAGCAGAAAGCAAACTGCAGAACTTTCTCCTACCGAAATCCAGTTCATCGACGGCCAGCTCTTCGGTATTGCAATGAAGCGACATTTTGTCACAAGAGATTCCAAAGCACTAAGAAGTATGGATTGTGGCACTTCCTCACAAAAAGGCGTCAACTCTGTCCCTTACCAAGGAGCGAATGACGCCCCAGTCGCTTTTCCGTGGTCACACGCCATTTCGCAAATAAGAAACACCACCTTCGACTTTTTACGTCATTACACTTAATTTACTTTTCACTTTTCTCGCTGATTCCTCCCCATTCCATTTTTTCCACTTGTCGTTGACTGCATTAGGAGATAGGTGCAAGATCTTTCTGGTTTCAGATTCACGTGCTTCCAGCTCGTTTCTTTTGCACCTTTTATCTCATTTTTATGCATCCAGAGAATTTTAATATAAACATGTGAATGATTAAAAAGATTAATGCGTAATATCTACCCGATGTCTTCTGCCTTCTTGCGAAATGCAGTTTTAAAGACGGAATAATTTATTTAAACTTATAGTAAGGTGGTAAACCTTCGCTGTTGACATCTACGTTTCATAAACAGAACGAGGTGAATATATGTCTGTATCATGAAAAAAAAAAAGAAAAAAAAGACAGTTGCCAGTTTTTTCCAACATTTTGTTTATCCACTTAGTTGCAGAAGCAAATATTTCATCAGACCACTTGCTTTATTTATTCATTTCAAGATATATTTATTTAAATTCTAATTTAGTACATAAATGATTAGTTCTTATATGAACTTTAAATCAAGGACATATTAAAGGAAGAGCAACAGTTTAATCAGCGGCTCTTGATTGATGCGTCGAACTATTTATAAATTGCAGACATAGTAAAAAAGCAATGCAAAACTTAAGCCGTTGGAAATGGTCTCCCCAAAACTTTTTCTCATATGCTTTAATAACAAGACCGATAAATGATTAATCGCCCACTGGAGTTGGCTCAAAGTTTGATAAATATCTACAATATATTTATATGTCAAATCTGTGTAATAAATTTCATCCATCTGTATGACTTTATTTTGCAGCTATTGCGTTCACTTATATTCAAACAAGCGTAGAGACAAATTTTTATAAACAAATTTTGCTTAAAATTTGTTAGAAATCTCTAAATTTGCTGTAAAGACGATTTGTCAAACTCAAAGCATTTTTGAACTATCTTTTTCACAGACAATTTTTAAAATTGTGTTTTTCCATCTTCATTCGAACCCAAATCTCGAGTTCGAATTCATTAGCAATACTTCTCATACGCGGAAATAATAAACAAATGTATCCAAGTAATCTGAACCTTCCGCTATGCTTACATCCATATAAAGTTACGAAAAATTATAAACAATTCATAATTGCCTAAATTTATGTGACATGTCAAATAACCACTATAAATGAATTTACTAGATTTCTGCTTTAAAATTTTTGTTTGAGGCAACGACACAAATACATATCTTTTAGTATAGGGGTACATCTACATGATATTGTTCAGCCTAATTGCCTCATGATTACTTTTTTACAAATTATATCTCGAAATCATTGTAAGAAACTTGTTAATTGTTCAATTATCTTAGAGAAACCAATATCCTACGCTACACACATATGATGAATTGCAATTTGAAACGACTAATTTTTAGAGACAATATTATCATCAACCAACTAACTAATGCTATCATCAACCAAAGTGCAAGCAATATCATTATTGCTTTGAATTTGTAGATAATAAAGGAACCAAGTGGGAAATAAATTAATTACGTTCTTAGTATAACATTGCATTGTCATATAAAATGATTTGGCTTATGAATGGTATGAAGTTATAGCGAATGTTTTTATGTATGTTACTATAAATTCCCAATAAAAAACATACGAAGGAATGTAAGCCAAATATAATAAAACAGAAAATAGAAATAAGAATCAAGTGCATCTTGCCTTTTTGCAAATTAGCACAATGAAGATAGAAATAGGGATTAATGTTTCTAATAAAAATTCGATTCATCAGCATTTTATTACCTCGAACATATATAGCAACGAACCTATCAAAAACTAGAAACTTACATCAAGACTATATAATTAACAGGACATTAAATAAATTTTAATGATAATAATAAGTTCTAAATGAGTTTAGTACACTTAAATACAAATTAAATGTACTCATAAATATAAATGAATAGAATGGAACTAAAATTTTATATTAAAACACAAATGATAATGATTTAAAATTAAATGTTGATATGTTTTTTATCATCTGAAGCAATTGAGAAACTTTCACCATATATTTGAATTATATGTATCCTTGCACTGATGCAAACACTTTTGGAAATAGTCCCATCTACATAGGTGGTTCTCAACATCTATCTACATGAATAGCTTATCCAGTCTTAACTTTCTTTCGTGGTTTCATCCCTTAAAGTGCTTGATTTATGAGAAAGTGTTGAAGAAAACTTCGGCTCTAAGTTACGTAATTTCGCAGTCAATGGCCTTTTACTAGACTTTCTATTTTTTTTCCATCCTAGTCTGCTAGTCGCATTACACAGATTTAAAATAATAGTATCTATTGAAAATGCACATTACATATAAACTTTAATAAATTAAGATAGCTAATAAGATAGCATTATACAAAGCAAAAATTAAAAACTCTTTGAAGAATTAAAGTATATAACTAAATATAGTTTCTGCTGGGGTTACACAAGAAATAAAAATAATATTTTGAGATGCATCTCTCTAAAAAAATTCTTGATTTCCAATTGATTTATCTTATCTAATTTGTATGTTAATACTTCGCACTTAATTTAACCCAAATAACGTAGATGTTAAATACTGCTTTCAATTTCTATCATTTTTCAGAGAAAGCAAAATTTCCATGTCATTAAAATATATGTATGTTTTAAACACAATGAATTTAATTGGTTGTTTCTAGCCACATATTCAATGCAGTTTTAAATATATCCATAAAACATTTTCTAATCTTAATCTAATATTTAGTCGATATATTTCAAAGGAGTTAACTATTTAATGCTGTATTTTATTTTTTCAATAAAATGACTATCATAAATTGATAATTTTTTGAAATGTTATCTATACTACTAATAAAGATGAATGTGTATGTATGTATATGAATATATGTGTTAGCGCTCTACAGACCAGATCGTTTAATCTACTCTACCAAATTTGGCATGGTGCTATAATATTGGAACTGATCTCTATTAGAGAGGTTCACGCACGCAATAAACCAAGCATTTGTAAGAGACAAATCTTTAGTATTTGATAATTTGGCTGACCTATGGACATGAAGTTATCAATATTTTTTATCTATCTCACATATTAAAATTTTTTTAATATAATCAGTATTCCCAGGGCACCAACAAGTGAACATCAACATATAGTCTATACTACTAATAAAGATAAATATGTATGTATGTATATGTAGGAAAGTGCTCAACAAGAAAGACTGTTTGACTCATAGCTACCAAATTTGAGACGTGCATACCTTGGAGGTTTGAAGCTTGTACGGCAGAGCTATTTTTAAAAAATTTAAATAATAAAAAATTTAGCTGAATGTTGGTGTTTTCCGAGATAACTATCGAAAATACTGTACACATCGAAAATATAATTCAAACGTATAAATTTCGAAAATATTATTGCAAGGAAATAAATTTTATACTGCTTCAAAACTTTAAAAAATGTCTTTTTAATGGTCCCAATTTATTGATTGTGGCTAAAACTGAGTTAAGAAAATTTTAATATTATTTTATTATAAAAATAGACAACTTCAGATCATCTACCATCTTAATGAAGATACGCCAGTCAGTTACATGCATCTTTCTGTTTTGAAAATGAGGTTTTTAATAGAAAATGCTATTTTATAATACCAATTTTCACCTTCAAAGCGAACAGAAGAATCAAGACATGTTCAATCATAAGCTGGTAACATAAAGGTTTACTGGCAGAGGCAGTTTTTTTTTCCTTTTGTGTGAACAATAAGATTAATGCTAGAAACTTCGATAATTTGTTAAAGGTGTTTGAGGACCGATAGATATTCTTACCATATAGCTAAATAATACTTCTTCTAATCTTAAATTATGATCTTTAACCAAGCAAAATCACGGCCTTCCGACTGTTTCGTATTTAATATAAAATATTTGTAAGCAAAGAAAAAAAAATTAAAAGCGCATTTAATCCTTATAAATACATTGATACAATGGTGTTTATTTAATTTTTTCTTTCAATATTGTAGAAATGCAGAGTTTTAATTTTACATACAATAAAATCTGTTTTTATTATTCATGATGGATGACACAAAAATCTTGAAAATTTTGACATAGTTTCGCAAATATAGTCTTATGTATAAATTTTTTACCTTTGTTTCATTTTTTAGATGAGTAGACGCACACACAATTGTAATAAATTCCATTTATCCCTTTATATTTTTATAACATTTATTTAAATCGTTAAATACAATTATCTTCAACTGTAAACCTTATGCTTCAATTGATTTCTCAAATCTCATTCGAGTTCAATAGTTGCAGATGAAAAGGATAAGTAAAACCCTACCACCTCGACCTGATCACCTGCTCAAGAGAAATCCTTTAATAAAGGCTCTCACCGTATGCTGACATTATAGAAATAATAATTCTGCTGTGAATATTATACTCTCAAACATCTATTGAATGCATATTATAACGCATTCATCTCACAAATACAGATAAATATTATTCTTTATCGCAAATAGGATTTTTTTTTCAGTCAATGAATTTTTTTCATTTAACTTTTGATAAAGTTTTCCTGGTAACTTTTAAGTTTCCTGATTTAACTATTCGTAGCTTACATCACACATTTAATATAAATTTAATGTATGTATATTAAAATTGGCAGTTCTTGTAAATATATTAAAATACAATTTTAAGGCATACACAGAAAAGTATCTTATGAGTTTCCTTTTTAGAATATACATTATATTATACAATATATATTTCATTTACACACATGCAAGCCCATGAATACGCACTTTTTTAAATGCGCCTTTTACGTGTTTCCTTACAGCTCTGCTGTAACAACAATAGAACAGCATTTACAGAATAAATGTTTCTTCGCAGGTTTTCCTTTTTTTTTCCTCTGCCCTCCTTATTACTTTCTTCCGCCAAAAGCATTTCGAAATCTAATAGTTTTGGGAAAGTCAGATAATTGAGATAAAACAAAATTTACTATTGATATTTTATATAGGCTATTCTGAAACTGGGCGATTTTATGGGGTAAAAATCATACTTATAAAAAATAACAGAAATGTTTTAAATACTGAAAGAAAATTCATGACTGAATATACTATTAACTAAATATAAGAAAACCGACGATCGAAAATAAATTTTTAAAAAATGCCACACAAAAATATGAAAAGTGAAAATATAAAGAACTTCCTTTTTATTCTTTCGTAATTGAAATTAAACGATTTTTACAAATGAATAACTATTGAAACGATATAAGTCCATTTACAACCAATAAATATATATATATTTTTATTTTAGCTTAATTTGTCTAAAAGAAATTTATGTAATCAAATTTTCGTATTGATAAATTAATTGAAACATTGCCAGAATCGATATAATTAATTAATATTTCGGAAGTGAATATTACGATAATCTCTAATTTCTTCGGAGCAAGGAAAAAAAATAGACTCGTGCCATTTTAAAACTAAGTTATCCAAACTTATTATAACTTTCACGGCCCTTCTCAAGGTTTTCTATTTTATACTGAGTAGGGGCAGGGGTAGGATATCCTACTATAATAGGGTATGCAAGAAATTTTTGGGGAGATCACTCCCATTGTTTGTACTGCCATTTGCTACACCAGTTTAGTACAGAAATATAAAGACAAAAGAACTTCCTAAAGGTCTGTGGACGTTAAGTGCAATTTCATTTTAGTATTCTAATAATCTATTCTAAGAATTTACGTTGCACGATTTATAAAATTTCTTTTAGGATTCGAGACAATAATTTTTTTGAATGGCTGATTAATTTGTAGAATTAATTGGAAAGTTGAAAGCTAACTGATAATAGGATTTCAGAGCCGTAATAATCAGATATTTTCCAAAATCAGATAACTCTTAGTTAGCTAATAGTAAACCAATACAACAATTAAAAAAATTTCAATAACGGACTAAGTATTTAAAAACATAATTTTTGAATTTTCACTGTAAAATAGATGCAATGTGATCCATAAAATATAATTTTTTAAAAAAAAATTAATTTCTTAAATATGTTAAAAAAATGAAACCCCAATACTGAGCTTCTGGCAAGAAAAAATCAAGTGAGCCAGAATATAAAATAAAGAAAGAAAAGAAGCAGATGCAATACAAAACAGAGTTTCAAGTTTAATAAAATATTGTGAAGATAATTCTTCTACACATTTAAAGTCTTTTCTTTTACCGGTGAGCTGGCAATAAGACGCGACTTCTAAATGGATTAGTAAATGTCTGAAAAAACAAACAATTTAAGTATGAAGTTAAAGAACTCGTGTGAATTTCTTCAAAAAGGAGACTTGACAGTAATTATGTGATGGGGGTTGTTATTTTATAATTTATAAAATGAATTTTATTACAGAAATTAGGAACAAATATGTGTATTATTAATACTAAAATAAAATGCTGTCATTGGTCATGCTTTCTGTCTTTTAACATGAGTATGACGCAAAGTCTTCAGTAAGGATTTTCAAATTAGCTCTGTTATTCAAGGACCATATTGATTGCAGTTATTTCTAAAATTATTACAGCTATATTATATGAACTAATTTGAGTCCAAAAAATAATGAAAATAAACTTATTTGAAATCCTTACTTCATCATCGTTATCAGTCTAATATATATTTGAGGAATGAATTAGGCCAAAATTTACAGAGCGATGAATTAGCGATCACGAAACAGAGATTAAAATTTCTTTAATAGCAAACGAAGTATAAATTGAAATCTAAATGCTTAAGAGAATTTGTAAATATCTTAAGAAACCATACCTGTCATAAAATTAAAAATCAAATTAAGAAAATTAAATGAGTTCATATTGTTTCCATCACAAAAAGTTTTGGATCTTAATTTCTGATATTTATAAATTTGGTATCAAGTGAAAAATATTTTTATTTAAAATATCCTTTGTTTATAAAAGTATGATTTTTAATGAAAACGTTACTAGTTTATCCCATTTATAAAAATTCAGTTGTGCATTTTACATGATACTTTACGTAGTATGGAGATTTTTTTTACCTATAGAATATGTTTTTTGATTTAATTTATCGAAATTTAAAATTCAGTATTGGAAATGTGTAATAAGTAACGAGCTCTTTTAATTGAATTTTAGATCAAAATTTAAAGAAACTACATTTTAATTTCCAAAAGAAGCTTCTCAAAACTATATTTAAAATCCAGAAGTTTATTTCTATAACATATCAAAGACAGGTAACATTTACTACAACACAAAAGGAAGGAAAAAAAAGATTTAAAGGCACTTTCCATAATGCTAAAAAAATAGAATAAAAAATAAAATTAGGAAAAAAAAAGTCCTTTTAAAAAATAAGATTGTGAATGAGAATTATTTTATTTTACGATTTCCAGGGGGAAAAAAGCGAAAAACCCATTAAAAATAAAAAAATAATCTAGGTCAACATGGCCGGTTACTCTTCTTCAAGAAATCTAAACATACGACCTTGGGCACTCTGTCTGAAATGGAGAGAACGCGGTTTCCTGTTTCTAGATTTTATAAATAATTTCTAGTATAGTTGTGTAAATATCAGAGCGGCTTTCTATTTTAAGGTCCAGCCGACCCTTACCATTACATTTCTCTCTCTGCAAGAATATCTACCCTGTTAAAAGATGATCGTGTGGCCCTCGTTCAGTTCTTGAGAGTGCTGTCTCTGCAAAGGAAGGCTAATTGAAGGAAATATCTCACAGAATTTTAGTTTTCTTTTTATTTCCTCTGTCGGCTTGCAAGGTTCTTCAAAGTGTTACATCACACAAAAAATATATTATGTAACGTATATGAGGGTGAGAAGGGTTAAACATAACTACCAGCATTTAAATAGATATTTAGAGTGATTGTTTATTTTTGTACCTTCAAGGATAATTTAAAAAAAAAAATTTCATATAATATATATTTATGAGGAACTAAAAAAAATGAGAGGGCTACATTATTTCTTCCTGTGTTATAGCTTTCTGCATGGAAACTATTTAACAAGTGATAAATGGAAATGCATGAACAAATGCAGTTTGGTCTATATAAGTGACTGCAGCAAAAACAAGTCTATTTATCATTGAAAATGAAAAGAAAAATATATATGAAAAATGTACGTATTCATAAAAAAGAAATATGAAAAAATTGAAATTCAGTTCAATATTCTATCAAAAGAAGTTTTAATCTATCTTTACAGAAGAAATGTAATTTCTTTTTTCTAATTATTTTAACGAGTAGAACTTCAAGAAAAAAGTCTACAAATTGTACTTCAAAATCCACCATTGCATTTTTTGGGGGAAAAAATGAATACAGATACAGACACTGCACATATGGGTAACCCCCAAAATCTGGAAAAAGCATTTATTTCCTTAGTTGTTGAAATTAAGACATTTGCTTCCGATTGGAATGCCTCATAAAATAAACTACTCAAATCCAGAAAAATATATCTCCTGTAAAGGAACATAATACAAAGTAATAAAAAAAACTATGTGGTCCCGCCGCACAAAAGTGTCGATAAGTGAAATTACAAAAATAACTCGTAATATACTTGTATTAATTAACTAAAAGCAAACTATACTTGTATCATTATTTAACACTTAAAATAAAAAATGATCATAATTACAAGTTTAAAAGTTATAAATAATTAAATAATTTTTCTATACCTTTGACTGATGTTAGAACGAGATTTTCGTGGTAATTTTCTGGGATAATGTAGAAATCATGAGAGGTAATTAAAAGGATGGATTCAAGCCATCATAACGCTTTTATTATCGTACATTATATTTTAAAAATGCCAAGATAATGCATTAAATCAAACATTTTCGGTTTTTGCAATATTGCATCCTTTAACATCCTTAATATCGGCGTTGTTAGTTTAATTAAAATTTGAATTTAAAAAATAAGCATTTAAGTTTATATTTATTTTCATTTTAAGAATTAAATTATAATTCAAGTATTAGTAAAATATTTTTTTCATAACAAATGACTAACATATTATTAAAATTATCTGTAAATATAATTAATCTGAAGTAATTTGATTTGAAAGAATGCATTTATGTTTATAATTATTTTTTAATGAAATACATACATTTATAGTATATACATTTATTTTTGCATAAATAATGAGTAACATACGAAATTAAACTATCCGCAATTGTTAATTTAATTAAAATAATTCTGAATTATGCAATTACATTTGCATTAATTTTTATTTTAGAAATAAAATTATAATTAATATATCATAAGAATACGCATTTATTTTTGGGTAAAAAAGCAAATGAATTAAAATTATTTGTAATTTTCTATTTTAATTTGAATAGCTTTGAAAAGAATTAAAAGGAAAGAAACGATGCATTGAGGAGAGATCTCTGATCTATCGCTTGTAAAGGGATTACCTTGGCAACCACGCCTTTAGGTCACTGAATGCGCAACCCAAGTTACTAGGATTTACAAGTTACAAAGAATTTGAAGACTATTTTCTTGGAACTTACTGACTGTTAGGCTTAAATTTTTTAACGAATGAATTGCCATTGTACTAGATGTAATCCTAAATTCAATTTTTCAATGCGTGTCCTCCTCTTGTTAGTTGAGATATAATGCAAATCAAAACTAACTTAATGTATGGATTCTATGAATAGAAATACATAATACATTTATAGGAAATTTTTCCCGATGATGAACTTCTTGTTCGGAAAATGGAATTTTACTATTCCAAAGGTAATAGGTTTGAAGATTCATATTTCTATCCCAATTAAAGCAATTGACAATTGATTTGTCTATCCAGTTTGCATTTTTCAGAAAAGAAATATTTGATTTTACCTAAAGTAAGAAGTTCCTGGATGGCAACTCGGCGAGATCCAAGCACCATGATTCCGGTATGGTGATTGGATCTCACCAACCGGGTGGATACAATAAAGGTGGAGAATCTGGCTCCTCCCATCGATGACGGGACGTACTTCCTACGGGGAGGATTGTATCGTGGTCTGTGATGGCTCTTAGGACTCAACCACGGTTCCAGCCAGTGTTGCTGTAGAGTCGGTCCGATCATTCAGTATTTATATCTGAGTGCCTTCTGGCGGGACGAAGAGTCAGTAATATGGCTTACCTAAGGTAGGGTCCAATAGTAAAATTTTAGATGTCAATTGTGCAGCTTTAGACACCATAAAAACTGTATAAGTGTCAGTGATTTCGTTGGAATATTCTCACTGTCGGTTTTAAAATGCTGAGTTTTGGGTTGACTGTTTCTACATTATTATGAGATTAATTTGAAAAATAAGCCAAAATGAGTAATATATAACCTTTCGTCCACCTCATTTTTCTCCAGAAAAATAAGGAACCAGTAGTTTGCAATCACTAAATTGTATAAAAACATTTGTAGAGAATACCAGTATTTCAGAAATTATATTTACATTTTTCTATAACTGGGCCGATATTATGATTACATACAGTATAAATTCTCAACATATTTCAATATTCCTTATTGGTGAAATATGGTGAGAATTTATTTGGGGGCACTTGATTTTCTTCCCTTCTTTATAAAGACGTAGCTACAACTGTCAACCAATCAAAATGAGCAACATAATGGGTGAATAATATTATCCAGTTTCTGCAAAGATTGGGTGATATACTGTTACTACCACATAAATAACTGTAAAGTTTTCTATTTTGTATAAATTTGCTATTCTGAAAGAAAAGTTTTCATATAATTTCAAATAAATAATAAATTAGTCTCCCTATATTCAAAAATAAGCATTATTAAATAAGCAGTAAACTGTGTAGATAAAAATGAGAATCTTTCTATAAGTACAGACGGATGCAAGAGAAACATTTTATTAATTCATTTTTATGGGGAATGTATACAAATTCAATTTCTGAAAGTTTTTTGTTCCCAATCCCCACAGAAATCAAAATACTTTCTTAAAAATTTTTCATCTTGCTTAATCAGACTTTGAAATTAGAAGTATATATCTGAGTACAATATTTAGAAAACTAAAAGCATCGCATATTTTTTTTGACATCTTGTATATATTCTTCACGTGTTCTTATGAAGTGTCTTGGCATTCCATTTTAACTGTTGGGCTAAAATGAGATTTTTCTAAGTATCAGTCCAGTACGATTGATAGAACCTGAAAAATAATAAAAAATAAAAATCTTTGATAATTTTGTGAAAAGTTCTTCGATCCTGTAAATCATGATGTAAACTTCAATCTAAGAAAATAAAAATAAAAAGTTTAGAAAATAGTCTTTACATTTCATACATTAATTCAGCTGGTTCTAAATCATTCTAATATTATGTAAACACGCTTTATAGATTTTCCAAGAGAGTGTAATGTCTTCGAATTTATTAAGAAGCGTGTAAAATAAAAATATTTTTATGAAAATAATTCAAATAAATTTGATAAAATAACTTTATTTTCTTTCATATTTTGGGATTATATAGAAATTTGTTCAACCCCCAAAAAGTGTTTAGAAATACGGACGTTTTTATCTATTATGATATACTAGACGCTTTTGGTGACCAGCTGGTTCGCCATGAGTAATGCATTCTAAAATTTTCAATTAAATCATGTATTCATTAGTCAAAATTTAAGAAATAGTTAAAGTTAAAAGATTCAGTTATTAGTAGTTACAGAGTCGGTAATTTTATTCGGAAAAACTTTTTGATTTTAATGCTCTAATAATTAATCAATTATGCTTCCAAAGTATTAAAAATGTTTTTTTCGGTGATATTGCCAAAATATTAAATATGTTTTTTAAAGAAAGCGAAAAAGGGAAAAAATTATTGAATTAATGATACAGATATTGCAAACGATTATAGAAATATGCCATTAAGTCGGGATTTCAATGCATATCCTGTCTAAATTCAATCAGGTTTACTGTAAATAAAAATAATTTATGGAATTAAAGATATAGATATTGCAAACGATTGTAGAGACCTTTGCTTTGCATTTATTTTTTAAGAAAATATCACATTTTATGTTTCTTTTATTTTATCCGGTCACCTGCTGAAAGTTGCATATCTTTAAATTTGATTTGCGATGATAGTTGTTTTTTTATTTGAACTTCCGACATTGTTTTATTTTATTTTATCCAGTCACGTGCTAAAAAACATGGTTAAAATATTTCTTCAAAAATTTGTTAAAAATAGAAGTTTGAGTTATACATTAAAACACTGATACCATTAGAAAGCTAATTTTTTAATCTTCAAATTGATGTAAAAATCATGTTTGTGCAATAGTATTTTCGGAAGTTATAGCGGAAAAACGTCGAAATTTCGCTTAAATTTTAATTAAATCAAATTCCAATTAAAAATTCGAAAAAAGTTCTCAGTTTTGTACATTTCCGACCTCCAAGGTATACATGTACCAAATTTGGTAGCTGTAGGACCAACGGTCTGGCCTGTAGAGCGCCAACACACATTCACACACATTGAGCTTTATTATAAGTATAGATAAATTTAATTAAAAATAGAAAACATCTGTAGCTTTAAGGATAAAAGAATTTTAGCGATATCGCACATGGTGTGAGACATTAAATTATTAAGATCACCTTATTGATTTATACATTTATATATATATCCTGAATTATTATCCTGAGTTATACATCCTAAAAAAAGTAACAATGACCCGATGTTAAAATCTCGGTTTTGTACTAAAGAAGCTCATATTCAAATCCATTTTCTTCGAAAAACTGAGATGCAAACGAATATAATGACTTCTTAGTTCATGGAATTCAAATATTTCTATATCTGAAATACACAAATCAACAACCCATAAAAAAGTTGTTAGTCAAATCACTAAAAACATTTGTTTTAGGATGTTAAGGAGAAAAAAAGGGGACCTTCGAGACTTACATTGCTTAATGAACCCTAGAGGGCTTAATCCAGCTTACTGCCATCTTATGTAAGTTCCATATGCCAAAATATTTTCCTACCGTTTTTTTTACATCCTGATAGAATCTTCCTTCTGGTTTTTCAATAAAATGACCCCCTCAGGGGCTCACCTACTATAGGTGATTACAGGTTTCCCAATTCCAAGGTACCCAGGGATCTTTACTCCCTTTCAGTTTATTCCCTTCTTCACCTTCTGCTGTTTGCTTGGTCCTTCCATCCCTCATGGGTAGGTGAGGGAGCTCTCCATGAGAAGTGGTCGCTGCTCTGCTTGCTTACTGCTTCTCATGGACAGCAAATTTCCCCACTTGTTAGCTATGCGTGGTGACCCATTAGACGGGTGGTGCACTGTGGTACCCGGTTTATCAATCGGCCTGTTACTTAACAACCCGAGTGGTTAGTTTGCTAGGGATCAAACGAAGGGGTTACTTCTTGGGCTTGGTGTTAAGGGTGGTCATTGTCCCTGGGGAAACTTTGACCGTACAGGTTCCGGCTAGCACTAAGGTGTATGCCGAGGCTGGTAAATGTCTTCCCTTGTTGGGCTCCATGGTGGGCGTTGCCGTCGGGCCTGAATTGCCCCCAATATCAAATGGGGTTTTCTAAAAAGTGTCCCTTCAGTGGGCATCATAAACCACCAATTCCTGTAAACAATTCTCACCATTTCGACAGATTTTTTTTATTTTAAAGCGGGTCTCTAATGCTAATGAAACATTTCATAATTTATCACCATTTCTTGTTCGAGCTGTAACGGGAACAGTTGGAGTGGTAACATCAATGAAAAAAAAAATGCGCTCTGGTGATTTGCTTGTTGAGGTGAATTCTCGAAAGCAAGCCCAGCAGATACTAAAACTTAAAAATTTAGCGACAATACCGGTGACAATAAATTAACATCAATCTGAACACTTCGAAAGGTGGGATTACTTACGGAGAATTGCTAAACGTTCCCCTGGAGATAATTATATCTGAAATGAAACCGCAGGGAGTCACAAATGTTCACCGCAACACTCTTAGGCGTGATGGAAAAATCCTTGTGACAAAACACCACATTTTAACTTTTAATACACCTAAATTGCCAGAATTTACTTATGCCGGCTACATCAGACTACCAGTCCGCCCATACATACTAGGCCCTCTTAGATGTTTTCAATGCCAGGGCTTTGGCCATACTAAAATGTAATGTCGCGAGTCTTTACCCTACGACTGAGAATTTGATTGCTTTTAAAAGAGCCAAGGCGCTAGCCCACCGCATTCGGCGTCGTAGCCAGAGAGAATCATGGATTAACTTTGTTTCATCCATTACCTTCGGCACTTCCAGTACGCTTTTATGGAGAAAAGTAAAGGCCGCTAATGAGATCTATAACGAAACCTCTATTCCTGTTTTAAAAACTGGTAATGGGATGTACTCGAATCCATCAGACGTTGCTAATCTTCTCAGGCAAGCGTTTTTACAAGTTTCCGCAACTAATTCTTACAGCCCTGAATTTCTGGCAATTCAGAATTGAGCGGAACGGTTGTCTTTGCGCTTTAAAACTAGAAGAGACACTCCATATAATTGTGAATTCAGGATGTTTGAATTGAAAATAGCTTTGTCTCAAGTTAATGATATTAGACCTGGACTAGATGAAATTACATATAAAAAGCTTCACTATTTGAGTACCTTTTCCTTTTCCAATCTGTTACTACTTTTTAACAGAATATGGACTGAGCAGAAATACCGTTCACAATGGCGAGAAGCTATTGTTATTCCAATCTTAAAACCTGGCAAAGAACCATCCATCCCTCTGAATTACAGGCTTATTGCTTTTACAAACTGCCTTTGTAAGACTTTCGAGCGCATGGTCAACGCTCGTCTAATATTCGAATTGGAGAAACAAGGATGCATCTCCCCTTTGCATAGTGGTTTCCGTAGAGGTAGATCTACATTGATAACATCTTATCACTGGAAACTCAGATACGCAACGCGTTTGTCAAAAAAAAAAACCCTTGTCTCCATATTCTTCGACACAGAGAAAGCATATGACCGTACATGGCGCTATGGCATACTTTCCACATTATTTAATTTGGGTTTTAGGGGTAACTTACCCATATTTTTAGAAAACTTTTTAACTCAACGTTTTTTTCTTTTCGAGTTCGAGTTGGAAACTTTTTTCTAATAATTTTATTCAAGCTGTGGGAGTTCCTCAGGGAAGTGTCCTCAGCGTGACACTTTTTATCGTTCACTTGAGCTAAATTTTAAACCAGTTGCCTTCATCTGTTGATGGAACACGTTATGTTGACGATCTGTAGATTTCATGCCAAGGAAGTAGCATGACACTAATAGAGCGACAACTGCAAAACGCAGTAAATAAAATCGTAGCTTGGTGCAATAACAATGGACACACTGTTTCCCCGGAGAAGAGCAGTTGCATGCACCTTTGTCGCAAGAGAAATATTCACCCCGGACCCTAATATTCAAATTAGAAATGATTCCATTCCTGTTGTGAAAGAAAAACGATTTTTGGGAGTGATTCTTGATCAAAAGCTCACCTTCCTTCCACACATTTTATATCTGAAGAAGAAGTGTGAGAAGTCATTAAACATTTTAAAGGTACTCTCCAGAACATCTTGGGCTGCCGATTGAACCCCCCTTTTCCGTATTTATCAGGCAATTATTCTCTCTCGGATAAATTATGGGTGTGTTGTGTATTCCACCCGCCCGTTTGTTTTGCGGCGACTGGATACCGTCCATCATTCTGCATTGCGCATTTGCTCTAGTGCGTTCCGTAGTCTCCAGTTGAAAGTCTATATGTTATATGTCACCAACTGCCACTTTGTTTAAGGCAAAAGAAAATGTCTGCATTATTTTTTTTACAAAATAATTGTTTACCGAAACATCCATTGAGCCAAATATCAATGCCAGTAAGTCTCCGTCGACTTTATAACGCCCACCCCTTTCACATCCTTCCATTTTGTGAGAGAATCAAATTATTACTGCACGACTCGGACTTTAATACGGTTCGTGACGTTGTTGACGCCTTTAGTATCCCACCCTGGGATATCCTGCAGTTTTCTTACTTGAATCCTTTCATTGAACTCAACAAATCCTCAACTTCACTGTGGTTTTCCAACAGCTCTTTTTATATCATATTTTGCGATATTAAAAGGTCCATAAATCATCATGTCTGTTCTAACAGGCAAAAATCATGGGATTTGCAGATCCAAAATAAATTACATTTTGTTAAAACTGATTATTTTCCTTGGCCTGTTCATCCTATACTTGAGATGGATGTTAAATTGACTTGTCACCGTATAGGACAGTGGCGGGGAAACTTTTTTTTAAGACTGGCCATTTGTAATAACTAGACGATCGTAGCGGGCCAAAGAATAGTGCTTAATCGTTAAAAAGTTTATGTGTTCTATAAACATATACATATATTATTACATACACTTATTATTTTAATAGTAAAAAAGCAAAAGGTAAGAAAATTATAAGCCCAAAATATAAAATGAATTTAGTGTAGTTCTTGATATGAAGTATTATTACTTTATTTTCTGGTGTCATTACTGGTTGATGGTGCATGAGAAAAATGAAATTGAGACTGTCTTATCAAAATTTCATCATAGTCCGGATCCATTTGCGAAGCAGAAATTCTTAAAACTGATGAAAGGTGCTCATCTGTAATTCTGTTTCTTAAAGAAGTTTTCCTAAGCTTCATTGTTGAAAAGATTTGTTCGCATATTTAAGATGAGCCGAACATTGTCATTATCTTCTAACTAATGCTCTTGCGCGGGTGGTTGTTGAGGCAGTGGGAATTCGGGGATTACACAAACAATTACTCGAGTCACAACAGGTCGTTGCAGATGACTGACTAAGTCGCTAACTAACTGATCTTCGGGCGGCCTCGCTTGTATTTATACCTACCTGCAAGGATTGTTCGGGAATTGGAATTTTGCGGTTCTTTCGGAAAAACAGAACAATGAATCGAAAATGCGAGAGTATCTGGAAGTTTCGAGCGAAGAGGAGTCAGCTGTTTGGGTCGGATGGATTTGTCCAGAATATTATTGTGTTTTGAATATCGCCGCAGGTAGTTTTTATGCGGGTCGTCACATTACGAAGTAAGAATGCGTTCAAACATTCTCACGACGGCACTCTTAAACGGGCCGGATGAAACCTTTCCGAGGGCCGTAGTTTCCCCATCACTGGTATAGGACATACGCTTTTCGCCCATAACCATCTAATTTTCGGAGAAAATCCGCCTATGTGTAACAGCTGCCAGGTTCAGTTTACTATTCACCCCATTTTAATTGACTATCATGTCTTTAATTCTTATCGAACCCATTTTTTTACCTCGTCTTCAACATTACAAGACTTGGTGGGTGAAAAATACCACCCAAATATTTTTAAATTCTTGAGAGCTATTGGTTTTCTTACTTGTATACAGACCTTTTTTTATTCTGTCTGAGTTGAACGTTTCTTTTCACAATTGTTTCATTTACTCATGTTTAATTTTTAAGATGTTAAACTCATTTTTACATGAGTTTCTGGATTTTTTAAATTGTTTCATAAATTGTTGTTTTTTAAAATAATTTTATACTTTTATTAGATTGGCTTCAGTACGGTCAAATATGGCTCTTGTGCCAAAAAACCACACAAAACAAACCATCAATAAAATGACATAAATTTGCCCTTCTGACTAAGAAAATGCATTTTTTTCCCCCTCAAAATAGCAATAATTTTTTCAAATCATCTAAAGATATTGTGTATCTATTCTTAATAGTTCTCTATGTCATGGCTATTCAAAAAATTCTCAGTAACTTAAATATAATGAGCGGATGATTCAATATTAGACATAGATGTTTCACATTTCAAATTTTTAAAAGCAGTTAAAAATTTAAAGACCATTAAAAAAATTTATTTATAGCTAGTTCAATAGCTGTCTTCAAATTATTTGTATGGTGGAAGCACTCATAGTCTGTATTGATTACCTTACGAATTATTTTACCGAGAAAAGGAAATGTGAAGAACTGGGAGAATTATTTTATTATGTTTACTGCATAAGCACTTAATATCGACAAAATACTATAAAAAAAACTTTCCTAATAATCAAAATACTGATACACCAGATTCTTTTAATCCATAAAATTGATATAGAACTGGGAAATCTGCTAGTGTGACATCTAACGCTCACAATTGTAAGAAAAGAATTTTAATAAAACTAATATTTTTTAATTTAAAAAAAAGTTTGGAATTATAATTTTTTAAAATTATCACTTGCGTTTTCTCCAGAAATCATTGGGTTGAGTTGCTTAGATCAAATCATGTATCCGACAATGTTGACTTCTTGAGAGCATTCCTGTAGCCTGTTCCTATCAATAGGTATAGCAAAGCTGGCTGTTTCGTTCACAGAAAGACGATTATACTTTTTCTAGTAATTTTTGTGTGTTTTTACTTCTTACAAGCAAATAAAACGGAGACACATCGAACTTGTACTAATTTGTTGTCCGAATGATAAGGCGACCCACTCTAGATTCATACAAAAAAATCCCTGATGTTTCTAATAATGTAACTTCAAAACCATTTGATATTCATTTTAAAGTTCTACAGAATAAGCAATCCTAAAGGAAACATTAAAATCTTCAATTCACATGGTAAGCACCAGTGAGATGCTGAAAATTTGTATTATATGAAAAATTAGCAGCAGATTGAGCAGGTGCTTTGATAGTCTTGAAATCAGTAACGTCAATATATCTTAAAATAATTCTAAATTCAATTCAAATTTCTAAACAACTTTTTCTTGTTAAGCATCCTAATCTTAGTACAAAAAAGTTTGATTACATAGCATTAAATAAATCTTTTTCTAAATTTTTATAGTCTTAATTCAGTAATTATTCAAATTTTTTTAAAAATTATTTTTTGAAATTTTAATCTCAATTTTATTCCGACAAAAGCAGTCGGTCAATAAAATGATTTGATATTGAAGATTTTAACACGAAAAAAACTGCTGTATTATAATGCTATTAGTATAATAGCAAGTCTCTATAAACTCGAAATTGAAGGTCGAGGCCTTTAAAATCCTGGAAAGTATTCTTATCAGCAAATTAATCAAATTTTAAATACATATGGTAAACTATTCAATCCTTTATGGTTAATGCTAATGCTTCATCCATATAATCGATAGAAGTACAAAAGAAAAAAAATTGAAAGATTTTAAATACCCAATAACGTTTTAATAAAGAAAAAATATAGGATTGGAAAAAAATAGCCCATAGGCAGATTAAATAATTTGATTATAAGGCTGGAAGTTTTTTTAATTTCTAAAAAAAAAAGTAAAACAATTCTATGATCAGGTTAGGATAATATTAACATTTTGTCCAACATATCAAACAGGCTGCCATCTGTTTCATTACATTTACCTTGTAATTACATATTTATAAATACTGAATGTATTATATTGTGAATATTTACAATTATGATTCAAACTAAACGTATAATATATAATTTCACTAAGATACTAGGAAAAAAATGAAGCTCAAACAAATCATAATGTTATTACATAATATAAAATAATTAAATATGAAATTAAAAATGCTTCAAAAATGAGACTAAATCAATCTTTCAATAAGAGGGACCTTTAACATAAAGTGGTTAGGATAAAAATAGTCTAAATCTGTGATCAACAAATAATGTTGAAAAATATTAAGATGGCTATACAAATAAAAAATAATTTTATTATTTCTTTTTGTTTTATAAATATAATTACACTTTCAAAGTAGATCATAATACATCAAAGCTACTCAAACAACATAAGTTTATTTTCTATATTAAACCTGCATTTTTTTTTTTAGTGTTGCACAGACAACCAGTTATCAAGTCCACAAATACACATGCATTTTGCATGATCAAATAAAATAATGAGTAATAAAATATAATCCAGTATATTTTATAAAGAATACATTTTCAAATCTGCAAAATCCTGTTATAAATTTGTAAGCCACAAAATATCTAGTTACTTTCTAAATTACATCAGTAATTAAATGATAATTTATTTGAAACATATATTTGAATTAATATGTCCAAAAATAGAAATCTTCATTCATAAATTAATTAATAAACAAAGAAATCCACAAAAAAATTCACCACTTTAATGATTTTACAATTTATTTCATCTGTGTATTACTTGAGATGCAATATGCCTAACTAATTTTCACTTTTAAATTTACTGTACACAATATACATATATGGTGCTATAAGAACACCTGGATTGAGAATCAGTAAGAAATGATACATCTCTTCTGATAACTCATGAAAGACAAATAAGATGATTTTTTAAATCATCTAGAAAACTAACATTTGAATAATTTTTATTATATTTCATACAAAATAGATATAGCTTTCGATTTTGATGCAAAATCATTAAGTTATATAGTAGCAACCTACATCAGTTTTACAGCAGTCAAAATATTTCTCAGATGGGGAGAATTTTTTTTTTCATGCAGCACTTCAACAAATTACAATAATTAACATAAAATAATATTCCAACAACTATCATTACATTATAAATACAGTTGAGAGTAAATTCAGGTGTTAAGACCTCTAAGAGGAACCATGTGCAACTTTCAAATAATAATGACAAATACAAAAATATTTTTCATCTATTAACTGGCATATCATATAATTTTAAAAAATTACTAAATGTATCTACATTAATCAAAGTCAATGTGCAATTGAAATTCATTATTCGTACATTAGTATGCAGCAGAGTTAAATAAAATAGCACATTTTAAAAATGCTTGTTAATTTTTTTCTTAAAATATTTAACAATTTCTTCCATAGCCATATTGAGTTTCAGAATAAAGGATAATATTCAAAAAAGTTTCTTTCTGGTAGTAGGTTTAAATTCTTTCCCAAAAATCCTAGATTTAAGTGAAGGGAAATCTTTAAGCTGTGAAAGTCGATGCTTCACAGAAGAACTAAAGGAAGAAAGAAAAATCAAGTTTTTAATTAAAAGATTCAAACAATATATGAAAAACAATCATTTGGTTACAGGCAATCATTCCATTGCCACAGAACATAGCGATATATATATATAAAAGAGTTTTTTTGTGACTGACTGTAAGTTTATTCACTATTCAGCTATAGTGGCAATCAACTTCCTGGATCATAGTATGTTCCTTTTTATTTTTTTAAGCATAAATTTTTTTATTGTCAAAACAAATTTTTAAGAAGCATGCATACACACCCCAAACTTACCGTTATTTAATAATTAAAATCTTTTAAAAGCCTAATTTTTAAAGTTTTATTTTTCAAATGTCAAATGTTTTATTTTGAACTCAATTTTATATAACATTCATTTGAGAATAACTATACTTAACTAACTATTAAGAATAATAATTATATAACTAACTATATTACTACCAAATCAATGTTTCTACATGTTTTTTTTTTCTTTCAAAGCTTTTTTTTAAAAATGGTACTGAAGTTGTATTGCTGTAAAAACATTTAAAAAATGAACAAGCATAAAACATTCTGCTTTTCCTATAAAAAGTTTTTATTAGTAGATCTATCTATAAACCATATTATTTGTAGATATTTTTAATTAGGTTTTGTTTTTCTTCAAATATTTAAATTTTAAGTACTAAATAAAAAAAGTATTTAGGTACATAACAATTTATATTTATATACCTAATATAAATAACAGTTTCTATAACAGTTATATTTATATTGGGATATAATTCCTCACAAAATAAATTTAAAAAAATATTTAGATTTTATAACAGTTATTATTGTAATAATATTTTTGACAATAAAAAATGGTTGCAGATTACAACAAATATTTCAATGAATTCAAGAGGTTTAAATAGTTGCATGAAAAAAAAAATTTAAAAACAACCACAACTTCCTTTGGTAAACGTCCCAAAATAAACTATTAATAAAAGACATAAACAAACATGATTTCATCTATAATGTCTAGAGTGGCATTCCAGCCATTTAAATCATTTCTGCTACTTATCTCATAATTAGAGAATAAAAAAATATTTTTTTTAAACATAGAGTTTCGAATGCAGAACTTACCAATTCTTAACCTCAGTTGATACCAAAAGTTTCCACTGAGAGACATTAGGATAGTCCTCCTGATCAAATTCATAATCCTGGATTGCTTGATAAATTTCACGATCCAGTTTTGAGAAAGAGGAACTGTAGCAACAAAAATATAAAATGCAGTATTTTCATCAATAATAACAATAAAAAAATGCCTTTTATTAATAAGAAGGGAAAAAACCCAAACATGTTTTGTTTGATTTTTGTTTTGTTTAATTTAAATGTTTTGATTTAATTAATAAAAAATCTTTCTTTGCACATACACACACATATTACACATATGTAATTTTTTAGATAATAGATTTTAGTGCATATTCATTTATTTTTAATATTATCATGATGGAGGAATAATCAATAATCATTAAGGTTAATGAATCCAATTTCAATTGACTGACAGAATTAAAGTGAAATTAAATACATAATTTTTTAATTTAAAACAGTCTTTTTGGAAATAGTTAAATAATTAACACTGAGTGATAAGAGAAAACTTATAAAAAATTTTAAACATCAATCTTCTGAATTTAATTGCATAATATTTTCACTTTAATTCTAGAATGGAAGATAGAAAGGTGTGTCATTCAATGGTAAAGAAATATAAAAACTGTCTATAAAATCACAGTTGATACAGTATTTTTTTTAATGAATTATGTGGAATAAACATAAATTTTTGATAACATTTTCTTTAACTGCTGAAAAAAAATTTGAATATTTTGTATTAAATTCAAAACAATATTAAAAAATACATACATTAAATGTTACATTAATCAATTTCTTAATGATGAATTTTAATAATTTTAAGGCCTTTGGAATATTACATATTTAGTAGCTTCTGGAACATTAAATGTGATAATTTTTGAGAATTAAAAAAAAATAAATTAGTTTTTAACATATAATTTCTAAAATATTGCACTTATAATTAAATATATTAAATTCCATTGCCATTTTGTTAGTTAATTGATTCCAACTTTTTATTACAATATATATTATAATATTTATTATATATAATATACGATATAAATTTTAATCATAATTTGATATGCATTTTTGAGAATTGGGAATTTTTCTTTAATGATAAATCCACAAATTCCAAAAATTTAATAAATTATTCACAGTTAAAAATACTTCTTGAATTACATTATCAAAGAGTATTATTATTATATTATAGTATATAGTGAATTTATTATAGTTTGCCCTTTATAATAGGTAACAGAGATTTTAATCCAATATTTTCATTCAACATTATTAATAGAAAATTTTAAAAGATATTCTAAAATATAGTGCCATTAATGCCTATTATAAAAGACAATTTTTTTCTCTGAAAATTATGCATTTCACCATTCCTTAGATATAGAAGGATTCAAATTTTTAAAAAGAACATAAATAGCATATTAGTGTGTATTATACAGTTTTCTTAAGTGCACAGATAGCTAAGATTACAACCAAGTAAATCAAAAAACACATACCCATTCAGAAAAACAGGTTTCATTAATTCACGTTCTGGAGAACCACAAGGGGATGTAGGAGGAGTGATAAATTCTGGTGAAGAAGGGGGAGTGTCAAAATCTTCATCTGAAAAAAATAAAATGAATGAGTTATATGTTGCTTACCCTTTTTCACATTTATTCATTTATATACATATAAAAAATTATTCTTTTCATTAATGTAATTAAGATATACATATATGGCGAGGAAAAATATAGGTAAAATATATTATATAATCTTTAAAAGTTATAGAATTAATGAATAATCTCACTAAATTCAACTAGTGTGGTAATAATAATAATAATAATAACTGACTAATTCAAGCATTTTTCAAAAATTGAATTTCTATATTAATTTTTATACAATTATTTAATTATACATTTTCTCCATTCTAAAGATTCTGCAAGGTGAACAGAAAGCAATTCTGAAAGAAAAAAATAATGCAAGCATATTTCCAAAATATTTCATTTGTATTACTTTTAAAGAGAGACTAAAACTAGAATACATATTAATAAAATTTAACATAAGAGCTTAAATTTTTTTTAATTAAGAAAGAATGCTTAGAATATCATTGCACCATGGTTGAATATATAATTATTACAATAAAAAATAGAGTTGCATATCAAAATGATTTATAAGGATTAAAAAAACAAAAAACAATTTGTATAAATTAGTCATCTTCATTATACATAGATTAAAAGAAAAAAAAAACAACTAATTACTAAATTTTTAGAAAATATTTAGTGTTTGCTGATTGAAAAATACAATTAATATTGTATTAATTTTAGTCTTATAAAAATTGAAAAAAGTACCTTTACTTTATATTCAAGTAAATAAAAAAGGAATTAAATAACACAAAGAGTTAAATATTACTTCATTCAATTTTTTAAAAATCCAAAATGTTGATATTTTTTGATTTTAAAGTTTTTATATAATAGTGTAATTAATACCATAAGAGACCACCATCTATATGGCTAAGAAAACATGTCTAAATATGCTTCTTCACTATATACAAAATGTAAATATAAATGATCCAATACATGAAAACTTGATTTACCTTTTTTAGTTTTCTCTGTAAGTGAATATAACACATTGACTCGATGTTTAAGAGGATTAATGTGAGAAGGAAACTGATGTACTAAGGCAATGCTCTGTTCAGCAGGTTCTTCTGCATTATATACAGAAAAGGGTTCTCCATGCCGAAGTTTCTTCAACCGAGTTTCTAGAATATCTAAACCTTCCTTTGTAGCAAAATTAGCGAACACATTAAAGTCTGGAAAATATTCTTGCCAATCAACTTTCATATCCTCTGCTAAATGTCTGTCATAAAGAATTCAGCAATCAATAGATATACATGAAAAAATAAATATATATATGTGTATATATGAAAAAAAACTATAAAAATCCTTAACATAGTTCTGTAATATGCATTTTACATAAAAAAATTATGTTAATAAATATCATAATGTTGAAAAAAAAAAAGGAGGAAAACATTCATGAAAATACCCTATAAATGAAAATATTCAAATTTAATACAATTTTTTTTCAATCAATTATCTTGCTAGCATTTTTTATCAGATTTTTTTGTTGTTGTTGTTTACCAAATTATTATTTAAAGTCACACAAGCCCAAAATACAAATTCCACCACGATAGACAATATGAGACACAAAACACTGTGATTTCTGGATTTTTTTTAAACAGAAAAATGAAGGAGATTTAACAGCAAAGGGTGGTAAAAGACTACCCCATTTCCAGCAACTAAATGTGAAATATAATAATGTTTTAAAGTATGATTCTGAATTATTATTCATTATCATATAAAATAATTTATTATGAAAAAGAAATCTTACCGCCCAATTCTTTCAACACCCTTCTCAGGATCAGTACGTTTAATTTCATAGATTTCACCTTGCTCCTCCGGAGTGAATGGAGAATATTTTGGAGATGATGGATTTTTTAAAGCTTTATAAAACTGCTGTGCCTAAATTGAATATTGAAATAATTAATGAGAATATTCAATTTCTTGAACATTAGCAACACTTAAAATTATTGATCTATAGTTTATATCCATACACCACATTAAAAATAAAAATAAAAAATGAATAAATTATAAAGCATTTAAAATTTTATATAAATGTATAAGTACTGTACCATTTTAGGAGACATTGGACCAGCAAAAGCTTTAAGACACAATTTTGGATCATCATCGATCAAAAGTGATGCACATCCGTCAATATCTTTACAAGAGCATGGTTTCCCAACAATGGGAGGAGAAACATCATTACCCGATTTTAATACTGGGACATATAATAAGCCTAAAAAGAAAGAAAAAAAGCAAACAGAATTATTGAAAAAAAAATTAAAGTGCAAAAAATTATAATTATCAATGGATGAGTTATCCAAAGTTGACAATTAAAAATTAACAAATGAAATTTCAGTCACAAATCAAAAAGAAGTGTTTTTGCATAAATAGTCATACTCCTTTTTATATGCAATGTATTATATTTTTTAATAAAAAAGTAAATAAATTTCAAAGTGAAAAAAAACTACAGTTTATTAAACCTATTGTTGCATGCATTGTGTAGATCCTCATTTCAAAATAAACATTGTTTAAAATTTTTTGTTGTTGTTGATTTATACTTTTTTGTGAACTTTCTGTGGTTGCTGCAATACACAATTTTCAGATAATAGGGAATTTATAATAAAGAAATAGGTAAAAGTTTCTTTTGTATTCATTTTTTTTCTTCTTCAACAAAATATACAATGAAAAAAATGTTGGGAATAAGTCAAAATTCTTCTATTTATATCGGCAGCATCCGCAATTGGGTTCAAATTTTTCGAATCCAGCTAATTCGATGCAGTCGCACAAGAGCAGAAATTTAAAACGATATGCTAATAAGTTGACTCTTATTTGCATATCATTGAAGAAGAGGAATTTTTGTTTATCGCCATACATGTAAATAAGAAGTTAAATGTTTGAAAAAAAAAAGATCGACTGAACTTTTAAGATGTTGTTGTCATGTGTATTTCAAGTAGATGTGCGTCATTTGATAAGTATGTTTTTACTTTTCGTTCTGGTTACGAGATGTTACCACGTTTAAATAAATTTAAAGTTATTCTCTAATCGTCATTGCATGGTTCTCTTTCTTAATAGATAAATGCAATTTGCTAATTAGGCCATATTTATCTCAAAGAAAAAAATGCTTCATAAATTTATATTTTAAGATTTTAAAAATTAAAGAAAATGTAAAGAAAATTTGATAATTTCATTTGTATACTATTTAATTTGGAAGCAAGAATAAGAAGAAAGTAAAAAATCTGAGCAATAATTCTAAGTAATAATATTTCTTTATCGCTAAAATAGACAGAAATTTCATATCAAATTTTCTACATGAACATAACCACTTTTAAGTACAGTTTTAACTACATCTTTTATAGAAGAATTTAAATCAATATATTGCTTAAAATATTTTGTAAGCAAATTAATTCTACATTTACATATTCTATAGCACAAGCTTAATTTTTTTAAAGCTATTTTTGAAATGACCAATTTGTGTTTTAAATTAACAAATGCTCATCTAAAAAACAACTTTGAAATGATAGAGCTAAATAACTTTTCTTAATCAATAATCAAATAAAATTACCTTCTTCAAACACAGTTTCCATTTCTTCTTTCAAATTAGATGGAACAGAACTTGATCTACTACATATAGTTTCTCGTGCAGTAAAACCATCCACATTTCTTTTATTAACATCACATTGTGGATGTGACAATAAGACTTTGCAACAATCGATACATCCAAACTTAGCAGCGTAGTGTAGTGGAGTATCTCCTGTCTGTCAAAATCAAAATTAAAAGCTTTATGCTAACTAATTCTATCATGTTTTAATATTTTCTTATTATATATTTAATATATTATTTATAAATACCTTTAATATATCAAATATATATTCAGATAATAGCTTTCTTTAAATTTTAGAATTTTTTAGGAAATGCTCAATCTTAGTTTATTACAGCAAATGATTCTAAATTAAAATATTTATGCATGTAGACATGCTATATTCAAAATTTTTCTTAAAAATACTTTAAAAAATAAATTAAAATATCTCAAATATTATTTTGCAATAACACATCTACAATACTAATAAAATCAATGTTTTCCAAATTATTTTAAAATATATCCAAATTACTATATGATAACTACCTCAAAGATTCCAGATTTATTACCAATTGTATAATATGATAGTTTCATCTTTTACACATTAAAATTACATTGGGTCTGAAATCAAACACTATGAGCAATTTTATATTTGGAATAGCTTTTTTACTGTAAATGAGCAATTTTGTAAATATAAAAATTCCTTTAAGAACTATAACCACAGTAAATACACACAAATAAAAATGTGTTATTTTAAGGTAAAATGAAGGAATCTTACAAGTACAAATATGGAATGTTAAAAATAAAAAAAAACCTTTTGAGTTCCAGTATTTAGGTATAAATCTCTGATTTGATACATCCTTTTGAAGCGCATAGATGGAGACTCATCTGGATAAAGCGATTCAGCAAAATGAGGATTTTCAAGAATATCTAGGATAAGTTGGCAGATTAAAGGTTTGTTGCACTTTGCTGCAACATGTAAGGCATTGAATCGAACTCCATGCTGAAAAAAAAATGTATAAATAGTGAAATTCTAATTTAATATGCACAAAATTATCTATTGTAAGTACAACTCATAACCTTACTTGCATTACAGTTGGAATATCAACTTCTGCAACTAATGTTCTAGGATACATCCAAACTTCTCGAGCAAAGCCAACTTCATCACCACGTTCAATCATTTTTCGTATTTTGCATAGTTCTTGACTAGTACGAAATTTCAAACGGTCATCTTCAGGTGATTCTAAGAAGCAAAAACCAAAAGTAAATACTCACCAGGAAATAAATGTTTAAAATTATAAAGAATACACGAACTCTTTAATATAAATACTGTTGAAATACACAAAAGAGCAATTAGTGTTAATAATTGTTTAATTCAGAATGCTTATTTGATTCAGAGCAAACAGAAATAAATATTTTATCTTGAGATAAGTATAATACTCTCATTTAATAATTTTCCACTTTCCCAAATGCGATTAAAAAATAGCAAGGAAAAAAACTAAACTAAAACAATCTTTCATTTATTAAAATAAATAAATCTTTTGTATAAGAGAAAATTAAAGAAATGTAATAAAAATTAAATTAAAAACTTGTGAAATGCAAAAAGTGAACTACAATGCCAGATATAGAAATATAGCAAGTTCATATTAAAGATGAATATAAATTCAAAGTGTTATGGGCACTATGTGTGTAATATCAACAGATAAAAATTTAAATGTGATGATAACTGTTGTCATGTATTTGTTTTACACTCCAACAACAGTAAACTGGACAATTTCAGAACAAATAGTGTATTAAAAAGCTAAAAATACAGAAAAGTCCTGTTGCTTAAAGATATAGTTTCAAAAATAACAGAAAGCATACAGAAAAAAAAAAAAAATTAATACTCCAGTGGCTGTACTGCGTTGTGAAATTTTTGCTTTGGTAGCTACGAAAGAAATAAATTATGAATACAGTTTGAAAGATTTTTTTGTCATAGTCTCCAATACAAGAGAGATGCATAAAACTGAAACATGTATTTCAAAAAGGCTTGTTTAGTATAAGATGGGTAATGAAAATAGGTTAAGCGGCAGCATTCTCATGCAGCCAAGGGTTTTTATACAAAACTGAAATACTCTATAAAAAATGAAAGAAGTAAAAATATTTTATAAAGAAAACATTACATAAAGTGATTCCTTACTTTTTTTTTCAACTTTCTCTAAAAGTTCAAAACTATATTTCAATGCTTCATCTTTATCAGTAAATTCTTTAAATCGTGCACCTTTGTATGTTTTGATGGCTTTTAATGCATCTTTCAAATCTGTGAAAATCAAAGAACCTATAAAAGAAATAAAATTCTCTATTATAATCAGTATCAAGCAGTTGCTTAAATAGAGAAAATATTGTAGTTTTGCATGTAAATATCCCCTCCCACCCAATTTATGTTATCACCAAAATGTTACATACAATTCAGACAAACAAAAGTTTTTATAATAGTAGATATAACAATCCTTTAGATTAATAAAAGTTATAGTATAAATTACAAAGCACAAAGGAAGAAATATGGAAGATTTATTATTATATAATAAAAGGCATAATATACTTTTATTTTCTGCATGCTCAGTAGGTTTCCTTTTATTCTACACTGTATTCTGTATAGTATAGAGCATTTTATTACTAACATCTGAAAAGCTTTCAATTAAAACTCAAGTGTTTTGAAAGATAGCAATGTGTTTTTTCTTTTTACTTCATTAGAATTTTATTATAGACCTATAAATTCCCAACAAAGGAAAACAGAAAAATATTTTATATTTAAGTCATGCACAGAAAAGTTTCCAACACATTCAATGATAACAACTTAATCTTTGTTAATGTTTTTAATGTTAATTAAAAGTGTATTGAATGTAACAAAAAAATTTTTTTTAAAAGAGTAATTGCTGCTTAAAGTTAAAAAAAATATTAGATTTCTTTCAAACCTTCTCCAGAAAACTCCATTCCAGCTGGCAGAGCTACAGCATAATACTTCATACTGTCTTTTTTTGGCACTACTTCTGCAAAATAAGGAAGAGAATTATTGATAATATTTTAACATAAAATTTAAAGAGATAGAGAAAAGCAATGCTCCTAAAACAGTGGTTGCACTAAAGAAATGGTTATTATCATATATCAAAAAATTAAATTTTGTTATAAGCCAGCAAATCTTAATAATTTAAGTCAGAATATAATTTAAAAATAGATGTTAAACATGCATAATTAAGGAAAAAGAAAACACACACACATTTAAAATCAAATGAAAAGACTTAATAGTTATAATCAAAAATGAAAATCATTACAACTTTTTTATATGTTATTTTCATATTTAAATTTTTTTTTGCATGAATGAATAACAAAAAAGATGGCAACTAGAATGACATTTCTCAGGGTTCAGCTAAAATATAATTAATAATTATTATAATTATCACAATATGTACTTATAAATACAGATCAACATTATTCACTAAAGAGTAGGGATAAACATTTATCTCGACTTATTTTCTGTTCCTATATTACTGAATCATAAATCAAATAATGCAGCTTTTATATTAATAACTATTTAAAGCATTGCAGCCATATCAGTGCTTTAAAAATAAGTTCATAAGCATGGTAGATAATTTAAGAATAATAATCATGCATAATATAATTATTTAAATCTGTAGCTTTATAAACACAATGCAATTATGAAATTTTTTATCAGAAAACAAACATGCAATTTTAATAGAAAAAAATCAGTAGATTTTAAAAATATAATAAAATTCTTAATTTTTATTAAATATATGCATGTAATATTAGATAAGTAGTCATTTATTTTTGCACAATTAAAAGTCTATAAATTAAGAGATTAGAGTTTATAAAATTACTTTAAAATTTCAATATTAATAGTTTTCTTGAAAACATTTTTTAAAAAATGTATAACTATTTACCTGTTTTTTGCTCCATCCCAGTATCACCCATAGCCAAATAGGCTTTATTTTCATTATTAAGATTTGCTTCTAGATTAGAATCCAAAAATCCTTTAGAATCAGCAGAACTATAACTATGGTCAATAAAGCTGTTTTTCTTGTCAATGAAGCTACCATTATATTTAGCGAAATTACTATTTTTGTCAGTGTTGCTATCATTATTGTCAGTAAAATTACTATTCTCGTCAATAAAGCTATAGTTAAAAAAGCTACTTTTCTTATTGGAAGTGTTATATCTTTTGTCAATGAAGCTGTTTTCTTTGCAGATAGAGAATTTATTTGAGCTATCAGAAAGGCTAAGCCTTGAGAAAAGGTCTGACAAACCCAAAATATCTCCATCTGTTTGCAAGGTCATGGTGTCTCCACAAGATTCTGAAAAATAAGATAGATAAGATAAATTCATAAACAAATCAATCATTAATCACTTTATATAAATATTTTAATAATTATTTGTTATGCATAGGAGAGAAATAAAATAAAATATTTCCTAGATTTAAATAACATATTGAAATATTTTAAAATTTAAGAAAACTAAAATTTTAATTTTAACAAAAGAAATATTCTGATTTTTACAAATTCATTTGTTGAAAAAAATACATTCATTATGTAAAAATAATTTAAAATTCAGTAACATTAATTAACATAGATAAGTTTTAGAAAAAAATATTGTTGAGTTGAATAATTATCACTTTTCTTAATGATGTGGTTTATATCAAAGTTTGTGTATTTAAATGCTTTCAATCTTATTTTTGCTGGAAGCCAAGTGGCATTAGAATTTACAATCTGATTTTTATATATTGAATACTTATTTATACTGTTCTCACAACATAATTAATTATATGGAATCAACTTAATTTTTGTTATTTATGAGTGAAATTTTATACTAAGTGGGGACATATGTAAATCTTTGAAGTCTGCTATTTTAGTGGATGGAGGCTATTTGATTAAAGTTTGGAATAGCTTTTTATTTTTTGCTTCACTGAGGTTGTAAATTTAAATTATAACAATAGCTATACAGTTGCATATTCACATGTTTATTGTTATCACTAGTAATTACCCGCAGCTCTGTTCGCATGGAAATTTTGATTTATAAACTGTCAAACAATGATAAATAAATAATCTAACCTAAAAATGATACATTTAAAAGTATAAGCATGTACGAAAAATATATAACATAAATACAGTTTAATAACAAAAACGCACAACTAACATAAAAACAATTTATTTACATTGTATACCCAATATAAAACAAATAAAATAAACAAACAGCAAATCCATATTTCTTTCAAATCAGGTCAAACCCATTTTATTTAATTATTGAGATTGAGATAGCTACAACAGTATTATACACATAATTTTTAAACTTTTAATTTAAATGAAAACACAGTTGTCAACAATCATGCACAAACTTTCAATGCCATTTGGTGTCACCTATATGTCTGACTTCCCTGCGCCAGTTGGGGTAACACAACGCTGATTAGAATTTTTTTATTTCCTTTATTCTGTTTTATTTTAATTTAAAAGTACTTCAATATAAATCGAAAAGATCGATTTATTAACAACATTTAATATTAAATACATGAACACTAAAAAACCAAATCGTTTGAAATAATTGGTCGAAATTCTGCTAATCCTAACTGGATTACAATTGAGGGAAAAAGAAACCCCCCCGCAGCCTTACTCATTTTGGCAGGATTTGGCCTCAGCTTTTTGGTGCGAAAGTTAGTTTTTAATTAATAAAAAATTAAAAACTCAACCAGAAAAAACAGTAGCCTAGGTTCTATTCCTGAATATAATCTATCTTTGTGCTAAATTTCATCCAGTTCCGTTCAGCTGTTCTGGCGTGATTAAGTAACAAACATCCATAAAATCCAAACTTTCACATTTATAATATTAGTATAGATATTTATTATTGCATGCAACTATGAGGAAATTAATACATAATCAAGATTTTAAAATTAATTTTGATGTTTTAATACATCACACACCCTGTATATAACTTAGCTCAGGAGGGTTTCAAGTCTTGTTCTGATATTTTGTCACTAATGGTTAAATTGATGATACATGATCAATAACTTCATTGATAAAAACGTTGCTAACACTATACATAGCTTTAATTTGAAACCTGTCAGTCAATATAAACTTGTTTGACATGATATATTTCTTACTTTTGCTGAAGTAGTTCTCATAGGTTGGGTGATTTTCAAAGTAAACTATTTCTCATTGTCAGAAAATGATTCTGTTAAACAATCTTCCAGTATAAAAATAGGCTTCTTGGCATTTTTCAACATTAATTTGGATTTTTCCTCTTGCAAGCCAATTTTTCAATTTATTTATGGACCTACTGAGTTTTCAATGAACTAACCTGGATTTTGACTGAAGCACAGGTTAAGATGCCACCATAAAAAAAAGTTCAATTCTGTTTCACCACTTTAAAAGTTATCACTGGCACTCAAATTAAAACAATCCCAAGAGAATCAGAAATTTACATTATACTATCTTGGATTTTTTTGTTAGGAAAGTATTGTCTTTTTTGGGCTCATAATTTTTTTTCATCTATTAAGGAAATAACTACATTTTTACATCATTTGGATAGTTATTTCAAACATTTTGAAGGTTACTCAATGATTCAAACTTAGCCAGAAATTTCCAAGTAATAATTTCTGTGATCCATCATTGATGACTTGAAAATAACATGCTTGTTATTTCAGAAAAATATCAAGAACCTGCTACTAAATGAAAAGGAAAAATGGCCAAGAAATTGCTTCCATCAGACAGAATACACAACAACAACAACAATAATAATAATAATAAAATATTTCAAAAATACACATATAATATATAATTAATAAACACATATTGTGCTTTAAAATATAGAGCAAAACTTGCAAATATGTTCTAGCCACAGCAGTAAATAGAGCCTAAAAAATAAATCAAGGGACTGATACAGCAATCCATGTAAATATAAAGATAATATAAGTTTAAGTTTTACTGTATAATTTATTATTAAAAAAAGATTTATCAAGAAAATTTGATTAAAAAAAAAGGATGAAACATATTTATAAATATTATAACAATTTTCATGGATTCTAAGCCATTATGTCATCAAATAAGAAATTTTGGTGGAACTTATAAAACAAAAGACAATGAACTAAGGCATGCTAATGAAAGGTTTGAAGTTTAATCTAATTAAAATATATTACACAAGAAAATAACATACAATTTTTTATAGCTTTAAAAAAAACACCTCATTTTTACATTATTAAAATTACAAACAAATGAAAAATAAAACTCCCCTTCTCCTTGAAATTAATGTAAAATGTATTAGAAATTTCATTAAACATTTAATTATATTTATATATAAATGTAATTATTGCTTTAAATCACTTTTTTAATTCAATTAATTATACATTACCTTTTTATATAGTAATGTTCTAACAACTTATACAAACTTTTTAAACCATTAAAGATGGTAATTAATTTTTTTTCTCAAGAAGCTGAAAAATAAGAGAACTGATATTTAAAAGAGGCTGATATACGCATGTCTCTTTTAAAGAAAACAGAATTAATGGCTGATACTTATGTTTAGAATATTACCATTATGAAAAACTCTTCATTGAATACATGATTAATCTACATCTATATGCTTTATAATCTGTCCAAAAGCAATTTTAATTTGAAACAAATTCAGTTAAAAATTTATTGGTAATGTTGTCAATAGTAAAGTTAAATGAATACGTTGACATCTTATTCGTTTCTTTAATTAGGTTGACAAATCATAGTTGTATACTTAATACTCTATTATTATTATTTTTTTAAGTTTTACCTTATGCAATTTCTTAAAGTGTTTTTTATCTTATGCAGTTTCTTAAATTGTTTTTACCCTATGCAGTTTCTTAAACTGTATTCCTTCCAAGAGCTATATAATGATTATTATTGTTAAAGTACCTATAATCTTATACATATTTAAAATGTTTCCATTGCAAGAAATTCCTCTCCTCTAAATTAAATTATATCAACCTTAATAATAAAATAAAAAATTTTTTAAAGGTATCAGCTATCTCCAACAGATTTTTAATAGACATTTAATCTTTACATACAATAATCTACCCACTTTTGATACTTTTTTTATTTTACAAAACAATACAAATTTCATCATGCTGAAATTCTTTTTGCTGTTCAATGCTGTATTAATGATTATTTTCGAGATTTGATTTTACATATCAGATGATTAAAAATAAGATAGAACAAACCTATAAGTATGTAGAAGCAAAATTTTGACATGCAAGCTTTCAATGAATATTTTTCTATTAATACTTGGTCTTTTTGTAATAACATATACTTTACATTTGAATGCAATTATTCTACATAATCCATAATTGTAGCAGTCAAAAATGTCATTAATTGGAAGACACATATTAAAATTAATATAATTGGATACATTCTGTCTTAAAAATATTTTATTAAAAAAAAAACTGAGAGAAAACAAGATAAATAAACTTGTCTTTCCTGAAATTCATTAATAAATAAGTGAAATAATACATAATTTTAATTCATTAAATATGCATAAAAATATACTAAAAAGTACATTATGTATGAAAAATATATTGAAGAAACTAGATTCAGATACAAGAAAAAAGCAAGGCATAATTTGAAAATATTATCACTAGGAAACAATATAAATATATTATTGAACACTCTTAACTTTTAAAAGATGCTTTTCAAAATATTTTTTTAATAATTACAAGAAATGAAACTGATGCATTTACAGACATACTTTTTTTTGATAAAAATTAACAAATTCAAGGGAAAAAAATTACATACCATCCATGTTTGAAATATTATATCTATTATCTCTTTTACCACGTGCAGGAGTCATTAGTATTTTCTACAAAGAAAAGACCAGAATTTATAAGATGCATTTCCTGGAAAATCATAATGACTTCTAATATATTACCAATTAAGGTCAAATAAATTTTAGAATGGTAGAAATTCTTTCATTAATATATAAATTTTATGATCAAAGTAATTAATCAGTTATTATAAGCAATAATAATAAATATATATGCAATACAATAATTAACCGTCGATCACAATTTATTTAAACATAAAAATATGTCCCATTTCAAATTCAAACTTGAAATCAAAACAAAAAACAATTAGAAGGCATTTAAAAACAGGAATTATGGAAATGTAGTGGCTAACTTTTATATAACTTCTGAAATAAGTTGATTTTACAGTTATTAACATTATTATATATACATATACAGAAATAACCAACTCCTTTATTAATTTGATTTTACATATATTATTTAAATTCATTGTCAATAATCTCAGGTAAATAGTAAAAATCATTTATGAAAAGTATTTTTTGAGACGGACATTTAACAAGCTCTTTCAATCCTCCTCTATAGTTATGCAAATCTAGGGAAAGAATTTAAACAAAGTATTTAAAATAATTGTGATCTCAAATTTTTAATAAAACAGAACAGTTAAAAATTACAACCCATCTCAAAAATATTTGTCAATAATTGGATTGACTATATATTAAAGCAATCATGATTGAGGACAATACTGAATCACTGCATCATTGTAAAGTATCAAAAAAAAATCTTGACGTATCACAACAAATACAAGGGATATTTCTATTTTTATCCACTTTACAGTTACATTTATGGCCAATATACACAGCTACCTAGAGTTTTAAAGCCCTATTAAGAGGCCTTTTAAACATATGTTCATACATGTATCCTGGAAAAAAAGATCTCAAATTCCATTTTTGGAAAAAAATAAGGCATTTGTAAAAAAATAAATAAATCTTTGAAAAAATTGAGTAAGGAGATTGGATATCTATTTCTTCACAAATTATCTATTTCTTCACAACATATCCAACAAAAAAAAGTCTGTTAACTGAAAATTAAAAATATTATGCTCTGAAAGAAATATATTATATGGCGAAATTAATTTAACAAACCTTTTCTCTATTTTTTCTGTTTCTTTTTAAAAGAAAACAGTGCTACCTGACGTATAACAACCAACTTTGAATATTTCGCCATAATCCATGTTGATTGTTTTGATGACGTCATAGTAACAGGCAGTGAATCATGAACGGACCAATTTCTTTATCAACTGTTGCCAGCAGTAATTTTCATACTCTGTGACTCTTCTGTTTGAAACTTCAAGATCAAATTGATTTCCTTTATTTATATAAAAAAGCCGAATAATGTACTTCTTAAGATAAGTTATTTTTATCGTTTAGTTATTAAAATGATTAATAAAATACTTTAATAATATTGGGAGTCAATGCTCAATGAAAATAATATTTTATATAGCTGAATAAAGCGATAGCAAAATAATTAAAGACATCAGTGTGAAAAAAAAAACTATGCCGAAATAAATCAAAATTTTAATCAAAAGAAATAAAAATCATAAAATTAATGCCTCGAAAGTTTTTTAAAGTTACGTAATCTAAAATTAAATAAGAATAGAAATTTGAATATTCGTTTTGCAAATTTTGAAGATTTCCAATGAGAAAGAATATCTCCGGAAACTGAATTTGGGTACAGATTTTCATTTACTTAAAATAAGAAACTAAAAACTCATCCTACTGTATTACACCATTCAGATTAGATTTGAAAGCAGGAAATGTTAAATAGTTTTTAAAAGTTACTGGAACATAAATTTTGACGTGTTTTTTTTTTTTTTTTTCAATAATTTTTCCTTATATATCAGCACATTCCATTATTCAAAATGGCAATTTAAAGGAAGCGAGGGAATATTGAATTCGTTTCGTAAACTCATAAATAATTTCTTATAAAATGGATACGTAAGTTTTAATTTCTTCTGTAACTCATGGTGTTTGGCAAAATTAAACTCAGTTGTAAATTTATAAATGATTACATAAGATTCAAAGCTATAAATCAAATAACAACCATTGTTAAATTCTATGGCTTTTGATATTTTATCTATAGCTTTATTTCGATTGAACTTTTTTTTTTTCCAACTGTGTGCCGTTTTTTCATAAAAATTTAAATCGCTAACAAACTTTAAATATGCTTCCTATAATATCTATAAGTTTTCATCAAGTAATTAAATTTGTATTCTAATTTCGTGTTGTATTGAGATCAGTCACTTATCTTTATGATTATATGTTAATTCTAAATTTTAAAAATTTCGTTTCTTACATCGAAATATAATTTAAAGTTGCTCTAATTGTTTTAAGATTAATCATATAATTTTGAATTATCACTTATACTATATTTTTTAATTTTTCCATTGAAAACTTTAAAAAAAAAATAAGATTCAATATCTTACAAAATATCCATAATGAGGTCTTAACTATATAGAAAGATAACAGATGAAAACTTTTGTTTATGGAAATAACATTGGGTTATCTAAAAAACTGTATTAGAAAGCAGATTTTATATATATCTTACATGGTATGTTGAAGCATTTCATTTTGTTAGTATTGTATGAACTTGCATGAAGATGTCGTTGAAGATTTATAAAATTCTAGCCAGTGAAGTGATAATAGTTTATTTTTGATTTTTTAAAAAGTCATATTTTATATGTGATTATTTTGGTAACATTAAGTACTTTTTATAAATATTTAATGCATTTCATAGTACATTTTTTTAAATAAAAATATTTCTTAGCTATTCTTTTTTATATAATAAGATAATATAAAATACTTGGGACAACGAACATATCTTATTTGATCCCCATATTTAAGAAACGTTGAATATGTTCAGTACCCAAAAGTACAAACTTGGTAGCTGGCATATTTTCTCTGCAGTTGTCATCTGTATACTATCTACATTGAATCATGGCCTTTTTTTGGTTATTATATCGTTTAGTACTCTTAACATGAGTACTTAACATAACTACATATTAAATATTTTTAGTAATTAAAAAAAATAAATTGTCTATATTTCATCTTCCTGTATGCAAAAGAAACATTTAAGTATAAATTTCATTACTTGTCATTGCATTTCTTATATTAAAAATATTTGTGAGTGCTGTAATTGTTTTAAAAACCGTGATATGGGAATTTTGCCTGTTCTTAGGTGCTTTAAAACTTTAGATTTTTTTGTGTAAATATTATTTATAAATGCGATATATTCTACACAATAGGAGTAAATGAAAAGTCATAAAAATAAATATTATAACTTTTTTTAAATTTGAAATATTTGAAAGTATTAAATATAGTAAGAAAGGAACTTTTTTGAATAGATTATAATCATGTACAGTGAAAAAAAAAAGTGTGCATATTTTTTGTTGTTGTAATATGGATTTATATTTTCATATCTTATTCTTTTTTGGTGTAGATCATTTAATTTTCTATGATAAATTTAATTTTATTGTATTTTAATTTTCTGAACTTTTCTTTTAACAGTCCTCAGCATTTTGAGGCAAGCACTTCAGATTTGGATAATGAATTTATGCAATGTAAGTACACAAAAAAATGTTACTTAATCTGAAACTATATTTGTTTTTGTAAATAATTTTGGAATTCATTTTGTCAACCAGATTTAGATGTCAGATGTGAAATTTAAGAAACTTGTACTCCATTGTTCATTAACATTAATAACTTATTTAATTTTAATTTTGTTACTTTCCCAAATTTGATTTAAATACTATGTAATTAAATTTAATGACTGGCACATACAAGACGCTGACTTGTGATTTGAAATGCAAGCATTTAAACTTTATTTTTTGTTTTTCTTATAAGTTATTATAATTTAATATCTTATTAATGAAAGCCTTAATTAGCAAGCTGTAATGTTGATGCTTTATGGGCTATACTGACAAGGAATTGTCCATTTTTTGAGATAAGCATTATTTGAATACTGACTACAAAATTACAATTAGAAGTAAATAATATTCTTTTTTTTTTTTTTTTTTTTTTTTTTTTTTTTTTGTCTAGAGTGAAACCTTCAAAGAAATAACTTTTCTATTGTATATAATTGTAGAATAATTATGGAAATTCAGATGTCTTTGTTTCTATATCTTATGAAAAATCATTATTTTCAATTCTTAAGATTAACATAATAAAAATTGAATAATTTAAGATAAAATGATATGAAATTAATAAAATTATTTGTGAAATTTTGTTTTACTTAGTCTTATTTTCCGAATTTCCAACAAATATCAATGATTAAATTTTTTGTTGCTGTCTAGTTTTAATGAAGACCAAAGAAAATTTATCAAGATTGAGTCAAGAGAGGTAAATTAATAACTGCAGTTTTTTAGCATAACATTTAATATTTACTTAACAATTACTTCTATTAAAAATAATTTTGTACATTTTTAACTAACATATTTGTGAATTGATAATTATTTATTGTAGATATGATCACCTATTTGCATACATTTATATTAATAATATGGAAGAGGAACTATAATGCTGGAATCCATAATCTCTTAAATTATTCTTAAAATGGATATTTAAAGATTTATTTGGGAATTTTCTCTATTATTTATGACTACTTTATAATTAGTATTTTTTTAAAACTAGCTTGTAATTTTAACTGAAATGATCATATATATAACATCCATTTAATAATATATTATATATTCATATAATATTTCAATATTAAAAAATATTGTAATATTTTCTGTTATTCATTTTGCTAATACAGGGCAATTCATAAAGAACTATACTGTTTCAATGCACAATAAATCAAGAAGAAGGCAACATATCATGTTACATGTAATAAAATTGTATGAGATTATTTTTTTGGAGGCTCTGATGCTCTATGTGTGACAAGAGCTGACAAATCATTTCACCCAAATGTGTATTAGGATATCTGAATCAAGTCAATCTGCAACACTCTGTATCGCCTCTTCTACGTCACCTGAGAGATGAGGGACAAATACCTTGTACTTTATCTACCCTCACAAGCAGAAATTGCAAGGTGTTTTGCCAATACTTCTGGGTTGCCATTAAGTAAGTGTCATGTTGTTTGCAGCTCATCCACATTGGAAATGCTCATCTGGGGTAATCTTGCACATAGGCCAACTATTGTGGTGGTGCATCATCCATTTATAGAATGAAGTTGTTAATGTCAACTTGCAAGATGATATTAACAACTTCAGAAAAGAGTTACCATGTTCAAAAAGTGAATCTCGTAACAGTTTAGTAATTAAAAAAGGGGGTCATACACTTCTTTTTGGACATGGAATGGAATATATTCAAATTCAAAAATCTTGCATGTGTTATGCTGCGAGTTTGAGATTCTATGTTCTGTCAAAGTGAGCTTTGTTCTTGTGTGCTTTCCCACTGACATGAAAATACTTCATTGGTGAAAATTAATCAGTTGATGCAGTTATCATTTTCAAAATGAAGTTGCATAGCAGCATAAAACTCAAAAGTATTTTTGTTTGTCGAAGTTACTCAGAGTTTGCAACATCTCCACTTTGTATGGAATCATTTTCAGCCTTTTCTCAAAAATCTTCCAGACTGAGAAGTATGCCCTTCACATTTCACCATCTGCACTGATTTTCTTAGACTTCATTGAATAGCAGTGCAATCTGTGTTTGATTTTTTTTCGATTCAATCAATTGCCCAAGACCTTTATTACTGCACAATTTTCCTATAGTCTTGCTTTTATCATGCCATGCAATAAATTTTCTAGTTTGAGCTTCTTTTCAAAATCATGATTGAAATGCTATTATAGAATGGTTGCAGATTTTCATTCACTAAATTAAAGAACACTGAAAAAGTTCTCCACTGCAAGACGCCACCATTTTGATTGACTTGTCATATGATATACACATTATTGCCTATATCATTTCTGTAAGGTGAGAATATATCTATCTTACGGGTTGCTGAAATAGTGTGTGCCTCTGCTTGTTAAAATTTTATAACATATGGAAAGTGTATACTTCATCAGTACACCAAAATACTTGTACACAATATCTTGCAATTGATATTGCCAGTTAGATACTCCTCTGTCTTAATATATAAATATCTTTTAAAACTCATTAATTATAGAAATGAATAATGAAATGCCAATTCTTTTAGGAGTACATTGAGCATTTTAATGTATCTAGATAAACTATAGTAGTATAACTATAGTTTGTTTGATTAAAAGAAATAAAATGTTCAAGACAACATGTCAATGAAACAAGAAATAAATGTATTCCTACTATTTACACTTTTCCTATATATTTTTATATATCTTGTTCAAATTTTCAATCGTAATAAAATACTTTTTATTCATCTACTCAAGTCCAAAAGCATTTTTTAAAACTTGTAGTGTATGACACTTGATGTTAATACAGTTTTTTTTTTTTCTTCTGAACATTACATTTTTCCTGTAATTTCTATTTGGTCACCAAATTGCCAAATGAACGCTAAAATCCGCGATTACTGATGTGATGCCCAATCATAAATAATATAAGAAAATAAGTAAGAATTGAATTAAAATTTTTATATATTACTTGTTATTATTCTTTAATTTAATCACAATTTATAACATATGGAAAGTGTATACTTCATCAGTACACCAAAATACT
>JAPMOQ010025968.1:1395538-1483960 GCA_026543055.1 Argiope trifasciata
TAAATATCTTTTAAAACTCATTAATTATAGAAATGAATAATGAAATGTCAATTTTTTTAGGAGTACATTGAACATTTTAATGTATCTAGATAGACTATAGTAGTTTAACATTTTTATTAACATTTTTCTTCATAGTACTTTTATACTTTCAAATATCTTACATAAAAGTTTTCTTCCAGTGATAATGAAGATAATGGGAGTGAAGATGAAGAATCGGATTCAGTGTTTTTGAACTGTTAAGTATTGTTATATTCACAGTTGATAATTTTTCTAGCTTTTCATATGCACATGTTTATTTATCGCATTTGATTTAATTAATTTCACTGCTGTCACATTTATTACATGCAATTAATTAGAGTAAATCAATATTTGAAATATTTGTAAAACAATTTATTATTGTAATGAAAATATTAATCAAAATTTCTTTTAATTTTTTATTCAAACTTTTACTTATTGAGACTTTATTTTTCAAACAAACAAAAAAATCCTACATTTGAATAATTACATTCATGTATCTTTATAAATCATTTACTCATCGAATTATTTGTCATTTTATTTTTAGTCATAACTGAAATGAAAAAAGGATTGCCTATCAAATTTGAAAATGAGTGAGTTATTTTTGAAATTCTTTAAAAGATGTTTTTATGTGCATTTGTTAATCAAATGATTTCATTGTATTTATTTTGTTAAATGACTGAAAAATCTATAGAGAGAATTGTAGACATATTTTTATCAATATTATTTAAAATTATGAAAAGTTATTTATCAATCTGTATGAATGAATAAAAGTCTGTCTTCAAAAATAAAATGATTAAAAGAATAAGGTTATAAACTGTTAGGATTTGTTGGAGTACTTCCTAATAATATGATATTTATTAGATAAAAACAAAAGAATTGTATTTTTTCTGTTTTCCTCAAGTTGACTAAATGTATTCTTAAGAATGGAATGAAATTAAGAATTTGTGACGTAAAATGTTATTTGAATGCATATTTTTAAGTTTTTCTAATCTGATCTCATTTGAATGTATATATATATATATAATATACATACATGTGTGTGTGTCTGTGTTCAATTTATATGTCTTATTTATGCTTTTGGAATTTGAACTAAAAGTGATCGATTGCTTAACAAAAGCAATTTATCAAAACACATGCAAAAACATTTCTCTTTGTTTAATGATTAGATTTTACATATTCTTTGCAAATTTTGCACCATTATGTGATTTCAAAGATTTGAAACCTTTTTTTTTAATTACAAACTTCACTTGATAGGTTAATGGTTATTGCTTTATTTTATTAAAATCCTCAGATCTAATACCGAAGTATTCAAATATACCTAAATGTGTTTGTTTAGTAATTACTACATTGTTTATTGTTATTGGTTTTGAAGTAGAAACATATAGCATTGATCAAATCATTTTTAACCTGCAGTTGATATTTATATATTCTATGCTTCAATTTTAAGGAAAAATCTGGCTGTCATCCCCTTAGCTAAGGGAAGGGGTTCAATTTCGTTTGTTTAGATCTGAAAACTGCCTGGATTAATATAAAGGAATGGCAAAAATTCCATCACTGCCGTGAAATCTATTAAATAGTCATAAACTATTGTTATCTGCACTTGAATTATGAAAGGAAAATCAATTTAAAAACTTTATTTGAGTTTTAAAGTGAAAACTCTAGTTTTTAAGAAGTTTTGCCTAATAGTTTTAACAAGTATTACTTAAGAGTTAGTTTTTAACAAGTATTAGGTAATATTTGTTAAAAACTATAATTTTCACTTTAATTGTATCATTGCAATGTTGTTGCGTGTTTAAAAATTTCTCAGCCCCTTTGGGAAAATTCCAAATTTTTTATGAGCAAACTTTAATGATTCCTATTTAGATGAATATATAGAAGGGAAAATGCTAATGAATGATAAAGTGAATCAAATACTTGTTATTTTGAAATTTAGTGTGCATCATCATTCAATAAATTTTAAAAAGTAATATAAATATAAAATGTGTATAAATGAGTTGTCAAATAATAATTAGCACTAAGAAAAAAATTTAATGAAATTATTTATTTCTATTTGTTTATGTTATTGTTTTATTATTTAATTATTTTTGAAGTAAATTATAGGTAGTCTTAAGCCAATCATGTGCAAGTTGATTTTATCCAATTCCATTATTGTCATCAATAATCTTATCAAAATTTATAGAACCCAAATTGATTGCAATTAATGTATCTTAAATCCTGAACATTCTTATGTTTTTTCCTCCTATCTATAAATGACATTTTGATTATTCATGAATTAATTATCAGAATGTCATTTTTAAATGAGTGGTTATTCATTATGCTTGTTTATAAGATTTGTTACAAATATTTCCCATTAAGCATGTAAAAATGTATATATTTATTAGTACATATTATTTATGTAGACTGGAATATGTGGATTTATTTTTCAATACTCATCTGTGTACAGTATATTATATATAATATATGGCGGATTGGATTGTGGTGTCGCACCAATGTGGAAATTGAATTTCGTGAAGGATCAAACTCGTTACCTTTGCGATTTGTTGCCGCATATCATATCCACTTGACATAAGTTATCACTAATGTTTAGAGGTTATTGCTGGCTTACACTACAATACTCCTCCACCAGTAAGTTGGTGGAGAGATGAACAATTTATAGCGCCAATCAAGCATGCGAGAGTTATTACTGCTGCTGCATCAAGTGAGTCTGATGACTTTGGTTTGTTGTTGGAGACAGTTATTGTTGCCTCAAGGTAATCTTATGACTTTTGGTAGTATGAAGCGGTATGACAAGCAAAGAGCGTGTTCATTGTCTGAGGTCACCAATATGGTGGGCTGGAACTCAACTGCTGGTTGACTTTCTGCTGAACTTGTGGCTATACAAGCCTCGCATCCAAATAGTCTTCTCTGCATCATCTGAGCCAGTGGATAAGCTGACTAAGTAGTTGAGATTATGTCCCCTACATCGGTGTGTATTACTTAGTCGCCAGTCCCATCAATAGTTGACATTCTGACAAAAAAGCTAGAATAGCTGTCCTTGCAGGTTGCTGAGCTGTTCAGGGGCCGCAAATTCTCTTGGTATCAATCCTGCTGTCACTACCACTTGAGATCCTGCAACCAAAATCAGAGTAACCTGTGCTTTTACCATTCTTGATTTGGTGATTGTGCCAGGAGTTGTAAACCACCTTGTGACTTCTCAATAAAATTTGACCTCTCCATTTCAGTAGCTGATTTAATGGAGGCTATTAACAAAATCAACAGACTGTTGATTCATGATTGTAAGAGTAAACTAAAATATTTGGTGGATTCAGGAAGTGAAATATCAGCTTTGCCACCAAAACACAAGAAGCTATCCCCAATGGCAAACTTTGCCTTATTAGCTACTAATAATTCCAAGATCCCAGCTTATGGATTTGTAAATAAACAGTTGGATTCAGGCTTACGAAATTTTTTATGTGGACATTTGTACTAGCTGATGTAGTAACCCCAATTATTGGTGCAGACTTTTTAACCCATTTCAACTTGTTGATCAACTTTAAACATAAGAAGTTGATTAATCAGCAAAACTCTATGCACTCATTTGGTACTGCACGTCAGCCGTCTGTTGTCACCCTTTCTACATCTGTGCATTTCAACAATATTCTGGTAGATTTAAATGACATTACAAATCCAACTGCTATTGGAAAGATGACCCCACATGATACAGTCCACCACATTATCACCAAAGGCCCTCCAATAACAGTAAAGTCGATACCTCTATCCTAAGCTAATTGATACTGTGAAGGCTGAGTTTGAATTTCTATTTGAGCAAGTCATCATATGTGCATGTCGCTACATATATATAATATGTGTGTGTGTAATGATTTCTAATTAATCTATGTTCCCAAAATAATTTAATCTCTTGAAACCTATCCATAGCATGGGCTATGTATTCTCCCATGGAATCGAAATGCTGTCTTGACTACTTTTCTTTCAAAATTAAATGTAGATGGTATCAAAATGCTAGAAATGCCTATTAATAAAAGTGATATTTGAGGATTGCTTCATTAAGTATTAAAATTTAATCCTAACAACAAGTCTTTCTTTTAATACAAAATAATTTTAGTGAAATTGAATATGTCTTGCATTTTTGACAAAAGCATAAAATATTAAACCTTGTAGACTTTCAAAGAAGCAGATTGTAGGAACTAAACTAGCTGGAGCAACTGTGGCTGAAGCATGTCAGACTTTAGGCATTTTTAGAGGTAAGGTGTCTAAAGTGAGGATAGCATACATGCCAGAAAAATACTGAATGGAAAGAAAAACTAAGTGAAAGAGGTCAACAAATTTTAAATGGTATTTTAATGCCTAAAATAGAAAAATAAAAATAAATGGCAATCAAAGTAAGATGAATCAACATCTAGATTCTCCATTGTCAATAAATTCAGAAATAGAATATTTATGATAGAGCAGCAATTTCAAAACTACCTGTTGCAGATGTTAATGCCAACTGTCATATACAGTGTTGCCAAACCTGGTTGATTGATAAGTGACAGGCAGTTATTTGGTCAGATAAATCACCTTTTATACTTTTCCTTATAACAGGATGGGTATGCATTTGGAGGACACTTGCACGAGGGATTGATTGGGATTATTGGATTATCTCCTTCCAACTGTTAGGGATGGAAGGGATTCTGTCATATGGACTGCCATGCTGTGGTTTTCTGCTGCCCAAATTGTATCCCTGAAAGAATCATTGTGGAAAAACATAAATAAGTTTTAGCTGAACCGATCAATCCTATGATGCAAATTTTATTTCCTGCAATAGATGGAATTTTTGAAGATGATAATACAGTAGGACTTGTTCAATCATGAAATGAAACATCTACCTTAGCCAACATAGCTCCTAACATTAATATAATCGAAGCATCAGGATTCATTTTGGAGCCTTTAATTCAGAATTGAATCATTCACTGATATTTCTACAGAAATTTTCACAATATTCCATTAAATACTATTTGGCACATATCTGGTTCGATTCCTAGACAAATTCAACCTGTATTACATGCCAATGGTATCCCTAAGTTTTTTTTTCATTGAGTCTTGTATTTATTTGTGATGTTTCTATTATTTTGATAACACTAGTAAGCTCTGAATACATTCTCACACTCACTCTTTTTCTTGCTTTCTGCCTTCTTCATGTTTTGCTATACTATATTGGTTTAAGAATTTTTGACAAAAACTAAAAATTGGAGAATTTCTTTGGATAAATATTAATGAATTCAAAAGCTATTTTGTGAAAGAGTATTTTATATTTTAAAATAATACTAACAAAAAAAAGTCTTGAGATTTGCTTCATTTTGGTATTTGTCATGTTGATCACTACTGGTTTTCCTGAGCCCTCTTCTAATTCTTGTTAATTACTATTTTAAAAATGTTATCAAACTGTATTTCTTCCAAGTTGTGAACATAGTATATGAGAAAGTAAAAGTCAAAGAAAAATTTCCAATTGATTGATTTAGGAATGAAGATACTTTTTTAAAATTTATTTACAACATATTTCAAAGCTGCATTGTCTGTATTAAAACCTTTTATTATTATCATATCTGCATGTAAAATGTGTTTAATTAATTGATACAAAAATTTAATTAGAAAAATAAGTAAGCATTTCCAAAACACTTCAGAAGATGTAATTTTTTATCACTATTGTGTGTGTGTGTGTGTAATTTTACATATTTGAATATAAAAGTATTTTTGTCATTTATTGATATATTTTTGATTTTAGAGACACTTCAAAATCTATTTTATTTGCTAAAAATCAAATTCCTTTGAAAAAGCAAGCATCAGAAAGTGCTACAGTTGACGGTAAGCACTAGCAAATAACCTCAGAAGAGTTTTATCTGATTTATTTGACATTATTATTTCTTTTTTCAATGTTAAGTGTTCTTTTCTTCCTCTCTTGAGAATCTTTAAAAACTCTGTCATTTTAGATTATCTAGAAATTTCACCTCTTCCCCCCCCAAAAAAAAATCTCGATTTTTAAAAACATATTTCCTATTTAAACATTAATAATTTCAAACATTGATAACTAAGTTATCTGGGGGAAAATATTATGTGTTAAATGTTTTAAAAGGCTAAGTGTTTAGTTTGACATTAAACCCATATATGTAAATGAACTAGTTGCATCATCTAGTATATTTGAGAGTGTTATTATTATATAGAGGATTTCCCTAAATTTTTAATTAATATGCAAATATTTATAGAGCCATGATAGCCTGGTTAGTAGGGCATTAGACTCATGTCTGTTAGGTTGCAAGTTTGAACCCATCAGGCGAATATTTTCCCCATGTGTGGGGGTTGATGGTACACATATAAATCTGTCGTGGTCACAGATTCTTCCTTGTCAAGAGTAATACTACTGGGGGTTCTGGTTCAAAGGTGATCATTCTCTGATTCAAGTCTAAACTACAATCTGTGGATGAGTGAATGAAGTCCACCTCATATAAGGGGTTGTAATGCGGGAGTAGCTGACTTGTACTCTTGGCCCTAGTGAAAAAATAAATGATGTTCACTTGGCTTAAATCACTGATGGATAATTGTCAATGAGCTTGTAAAGTTCCATAAGACAAAACACAAGAACAAATATTTCTTTTAAATATTATTGATAATAATAATTTATTATACTTCATCATAAAAATGATAATTAAAAGATGTCTGAATAAGATTGATTCCATGTTTATAAATACATAACTTTAAAAATTTGATAAATTGATAAAAATTATATAAACAAAAATTTTTGTTGATAGAAGAAAAGTTGATGATACAGTATATATAAATTTTATTGTCAGTTGATAAAATTAAGATGAGTTAATATTTGATATGCCAAATAAGCACTCAAAGCTATGTTGTGATGCATAATTTATATTTGTAAACATATCTAGAAAATTGCAAGCAATAATTATAATAGAAACTGTTTCAACATATACTCATATTCGTTGAAAAAAAAAAAAGATGAACGTTGATCTTGTATTTTCTAGAAATTATTAATGCAAATTATAATACTTTCTTTCTTTTCATATAATCCCTTTTTATGTTATTTTACAAATTGCTACTTAAAATCGGTAGATTCAAGATAAATCTATATAATAGATGATAATTATGTTGAAAGTTTAATTTTTTAAAAATTAAAATGATATTAAAATAGATTCTGAAATTGAGGAAGTTCTAATTTTATGACTTATTTATAACCTCTTTTTATTCTAGAAAATTTGGAAAGACTTCACCATGTACAAAAAGAAAAGTCTAAATCTCTGTGTGATATATCCATTAATCTTGATGAATTGGAAACTGAAGCTCAAAAGAATTTTAAAAGAAAACGTGATGTCTTCACTCAAAAGTTATATCACTTTTTTAACAGAAAAATTTTCAATAACAGAGTATGTGTATTACTAAGACACAATGTTTTTATTTTGATATTGATTTGTTTTAACATATTAATTATAATATTTTATTTATTGCCTATTTTTGCATTTAGAAGGAAGTGACGCAAGAAATTTTTATGTCAATTTTAATTATAGCTTACAGGCTGTTTTTCTTACTTGAATTTTTATATATGTAACACATGAAAAACATATAATTCTTTGAAATATTGAATGTTTTCCTAACACCTTGACCTTTGCTTCCTTGAAAATATAGTTACTATTTTCTTTGATGTTGATCATTATTATATAGAGTTTTATGTACCTGTTCCTTTTCTCCTTCCTGAAAAACTAATAAATATTACTCAATTTTTCTTTGAAATTGTGACAATGGGAGTGGATAGTGCAATCGTAGTTTCTAAGAAGAAAAAATATTTAACCCATAGTTATCAGATATAAATTTCATTTTAAAATAAAGCATGCAGATATATTACTATTGATAAATGGGAACAGGTACTCTATAATTCATATTGGTAAAATTAAGTCATTTTTTTAAAACATGATTTCAATGTAAAATTCAGTGTGACAATTTGAAAATATTTTGAGAGCCTTCTATTTTTGAAAATGATCTGTGATGTGCTTTGACACACATCTACAATTCATGATTTAATGTTTTAACTGTGCTATATAAACCTTTTTGTTACTTTAAAAAAAGATTTGTAGTGCATTAAATGCATTATTATTTGCTCTCTTGTAATGTTTTTTTATTGTAAAAGCATATTTCTAACAATAATTTTTTTGTAAATACTTATGTAATGTTTAAAATTTGTACTTCCCGTGATGCATTCTAGGCTATTTTGCTAATATGTTACAATAATAGAATGATCTTCCTTTAACTTTTTGTTTTGTATTCATCAACATTCCCCTTGCTTGAATAAAATGATTATTAACAATAACAAATATTATTATCTATTATATTTATCTCATATGTAATGGTGTAGACATTTTTACTAGAATATTTTGCTGGAAGTTTTTTAACTGATCTTTTATTTTCTCTATTAAAAGTCAGTTAAATTATTCCTTGTTTCTCATAATTATATTTAAGACTTTCTTTTTCTGTTTTAGTTACCAAAAGATATGTCAGTTACCTGGAGTGATTATTTGCGAACTACAGCAGGATATACTCGTTGTTCAAGAGATAAACTGACTTATACATATTCTTGTAAAATTGAGTTAGCATCCAAAGTGTTAACATCATTTGGTAAACATTTTTAAATGTATTATTGGATTTTTTTCCCCTCTAGAAAACAACCTTATTTTAGTGCATTATTTGATGTATTTTGTATTAAATAGAACATGTAACAGCCTTCTACCATTTATAATGTTTCTTGTAGCATTTTTTAAAAAAATTGACAGAAATCAGCAATTTAAAAAAGTTTATTGTAAGGCTTATGGCACTTGCCATTCACAAACATTAGTTATTAAAGGTCTTATTAACATGAATCTTTGGGAGACCAATTCCTAATATACAGTTCATACCTAAAAGCCTAATTTTTTTACTGTAATAAACTTACACCATTTTGTTATCAGGAAAATAATTCATTATATAATAATGTTTGATTATATGTACTTATCTACCTTTGTTGTCTACTTTGGTCATTATGATTATTAACTTTTAAAACTGTTAAATGTATAGAAAAGCAGTTTTTTTTAATAAAATATTTTACCTTATTTATCATCCCCCCCCCCTCTTTAATTTTCTCCTTTGAATAAATGTACTTTTTGGTGACATGACGAACCATCTTCAGAACCATTTCTAATAATATTTTTCAGTTCCATTAATTATATACTGGAAGTTAATTAATGCAGTTCTAAAAGCGTTCATTGAAGAAGTCTAAAATTCATATAATAATTATTTTACATTTATCTGCTGTCATACAATAGTAAGTAATGAGTGATTTTTGTGCCATATACACTAGCATTTTATATAAATAGATAGTACCTTCTGATAAAATACACAGATACTAAATAAAGGAGGGGTCAGCTCCATTATTAAATAAATTTTTTTTTTAAATCCTTCTGAGGTGCATATAGCTGACCTCCAAGTTATATATGTACTTTTTTTTTTTTTTTGCTTTTGCTTTAAGTTAAATGGATTAGCTTGTAGAGCATCAATGTGCACATACTCATCTTTGTAATTAGCTTATTGTCTTTAGTAACCAATTGGGTTGCCAGAGTTATTGGTTTTCTTTAATTCCAGTTAAATTATTTATATAAAAAGTAAAAAGATCTTATTTTTTTTACTCTGGATTTTCCAGATGAGCTTTAGTTGTCATTTACCTCATCATATGAACTTTCTCATGGAAATCAGTCCTTAATGTTATTTGGTTATATAAAACATAAACATCTGATTCACTTAACTTCTGAATTTTTTGATATTGCAACTTTGGTTATGCAGATATTAAACAGAAAGTAGATGAGTAGATAGATTTCTTCAGTTTTTATGATGGGGAAAAAAACCCTCATGCAATTAAATGTTTGTTGAACTAGCGAAAATAACTTAAATTTTATGGCAACAATGTAAGTTTTGTTGGAAAGCTGAAACAAAAGGATTTTTTAAAAATTGCAAAATTTAGCACAAGTTCACCAATTACTGGACTAATATCATTAATGAGACAATTTAAAAATTTTTGAACAATGTAAAATTAATTTTTGCAAGATAATATTTTTGGTAATTATCATGTAATAGTGCTAAAATTCAGCTTTTTAATCAATTTGAATTTTAGAGGGGGGGGGAATTACCCTTAGGTGTTCCCATTTATGCCCTTCAAAGTATATGTGTGTACAAAATTTTGTAGTTGTGTGTCAGTCAGACTGTTAGAGTAGCAAGTCATACATACTCAGATTAATCTTTATTAGTATATTATATTTGATTTCTTTATTTTAGAAAACTTACACCAGATATAAATTGGTAAAATAAGTTCGATTTATCAGTGAGATATTCGTATTAATTTCGGATTTTAGAAATTTCTTCAATGTTGAACAAATTGTTCTTTAATACAAAGATTATTTCTTAAAAAAAATAAATGTCTTCAATGGTTTAAATCTAGGAACAACACGTTATACATCATAAGAGGTAAAAGATTAAATTTTGTGCATATTCAGTTTGGGAACCAACAAAAGTAATTTTCAATGAATTATCAAATTATTAGAATGGATGAATCAAATTATTCAATAAATTATCAAATTGTTATTAGCTATTTCATGCAGAATTTATTTTGCATGTGAATTTCACAAAATTTATTTTTTAAATGTTTTGGGGGAAAACACACATTGATGATTGGAAGTTGTATATAATTGCATATCAATTGAATCCTAAGCCCAATTTCTGCTTCTATATTAATGAAATTTGACTAACTAATAATGTTCTTTGTCTTTTATATATTTGTAAAATTATCTTTGGACTTTTCTGTATTTAATTATTGCAATTTATGCAGATCGTTTACGAGACACTTTGCTACATGAAATGTGCCATGCTGCTGTTTGGGTGGTGAACCAGCAAAGAAGCAACCATGGCCCTTTATGGCAAATGTGGTTTGTATCATCCTTGTTTTTTTTTTTTTTTCGCCCCTTTAAAATTAAGCTATTTAAATTCTTAGCAATGTATTTTTCCCTCTATTCAGCATGGGCAGCAAATTATAATGTTATTAGAAACTTTAGATGAATTAAAATTTTATTTGCATATATGCATTTTATTATTTGGTTCTTTATGAATCCATAATTATTTTTCACATTAATTAATAAACCTGGCATGTAAACATTTATGATAGTTACAATTCGATTTTGAAGTTTAAGTTATTTAATTCAAAAATATGTGTCATTTAAAAAAATATGTTTAATTTTATAATTCATTTGTGAATATAGTAATACTATCAATTTTTTTTAAAGATAAAATATGTATTTCTTAATATTGCAGGGCTGACAGATGTAAGCTTATACTGCCTAATGTTCAGGTTCCAACAAGATGTCATAACTATGAAATAGAATATAAATTTACATACAGATGTAAAAACTGTCCTTGGAAGTAAGTTTAATCAAATAATTAAGTTTTATTCTCACTGTATTGTTTTGATTATAAATTTTAAGTTTATTCCATTAATTAATATTTTCTTATTACTTTTGCCATTTTATCATTATTTCTTTAGTAAGTGATATTCTCAAATTATTGAGAACACTATACTTTAACACTTAATGATTAAACAGGTAGAAATATAATTTTAAATACAATGTCAAAATTTACTTAACTCCAATACTTTGTATTATAAATTCATAGAATTTGTTTCATTACAACCTTTTACATTGCTGTCCTGTGTAGAAATGCGTAATACAACACTTATTATTAATTTTGTCATTACATTTTAAAGCACAGCTAATTCTCAATTGTTATATTTTTTAGTTCTTTTGATGGTAAAATTATTTCAGATTCAATCAGTATTTATGAGTTTTCAAAAATAAATCAAACACAAATGATCAATAATAACCATAGTTTAATTTGCACTTTTATCTAGACTTATAATACAATTCACATGTTAACAACTGTAAATGATAATTACTACCTGAAATCTAATGTTTTAAGGAGCCATTCATTATTATTTATTTTTTTGTAATAACTTACAAGTTATGGTATTTAGAAGAGCAATGTACCTTAAGAGCTAAAATAGTAATATTACATTCCTTTATTTATTTTGAGAAATTATCGCTGTGGCAAATAGTCTTGGCTCTGTGAGTGGAAGGTTCTTTGTTCAAAACCCAATTAGACAAATCTCAGAACCACTATCTAAATGGTTCTGACATTTGTCTAATCTGATTTGTACTTTATCCTTGTAATATATGGGGTAGGTCGGAGATCGATGACAGCTCTGGTATCCACAATATATATGATTATAATTCAAAATTATGAGGTTTTTCCCAAAATAATTGAATTATTTAATAAAAGGGGTTAAAGCAATTAAACTGTACTTTTTCCAATTCTAGATTACTAGCTACATTTTCACTGTTTTTAGTGAAATTTACTCGTATGCATTATTATGTAGAATATTTCTATGCTTTTAAATAAGCTTTATTTCATCAAATAAATTTCCTTGTTGGGATTTTTTTCTTCTTCTTAACATAGTTGTATGTAATACCTTTTGAATGACCTATGAAGTTTCAACCAGTTTTTTGTACTATTGATTTCTTTCATGTTACATCATTGCAATAATTTTCGACAATAAAAAAATCAAATAATAATACCAAAGCATAGCTTTTTTTATTTTCTCACATTCAAAGTTTAGGAAAAGTATCATAATTATTTTTTAAAATCCAACCTGAGATTTTGACAACTCTTTATGTTTTAGATTTCCCTGAATTCAAAAAATACATGTTTGGCATTATTCTGCCTATCTGTGACAAAGACAGCTCAAAAAGCTGCTTTGAGCTAGAGGGATAAAATTTGTACTTTTTTAATACCAAATTTATAGATTTCTATCAAATTTGAATAAAATGCAGTCAAAGAAAGTCTGTCTGGCTGTTTGAATATAAGTTAACAAGATAATTATAAAACAAGAGCTAGATATATGAAATTCCATACAGTTTTAGCATTTACAGTTTAATCACTTATCAAATTCAACCAAAGCTATTGCCTAATAGCCTGTCAGTTTTTATTTTCAGAAGGATGGAAACATAATCCAAAATTATGTTAAAATTTAAATTTGTGGATACTGCTGTAGTTTTAGTTTCAATTGGTTTTGAAAAATATGCTTAAAACGCAAATTTGACTTTTGGATATCATTAACACATGACGGCGATTAATAAAAAAAGAATAACATGAGGGATTTAGTAAAAAATGCTAAATTTACACAAAAATTTAATATTTTGGAACTATTGTACACCAATGCCATGCAAGGTGTTCTCTAGTACAAGAAATTTATTAAAAAATATGTGAAAAAGTTTTGAGATCTCTCCTGCTAGTTTTAGCTATAATGAAACTTTTTCAATTTTTCTAAATTTTGTATAATTATTAATGTCTCATAAATGTTCTTTTTTTTTATGTGTGTATAAAATGGCATGAATTATACTGTCTTCTTGATACACATTGTTTTGTAAGAACTGTTCTTTCTTTTTTTCAGAATTGGCAGGCATTCAAAATGTTCAAGATTCTTAGAATTAAAATGTCCTAAATGTTATGGCTCTATTTATTGCGTGAAGTCATGAAATCTGAAGATGAAGTTGCAATAAATTGCTGAAGAAGCTGAAGTTTTTACTGACATATTTTTACTATGTGTAGAAATTTGTTTTTTATTCAATTTAACAATTTTTTAAGCATGGATATTCTCACTATGCTTTAAATTTTTTTAAATCTGTTTACATAATCTTGTGTATGTTTGTTTCTTGCAACTCTATACAATTATTTTGCATAGTCATGTATTTATTTCTGTATTTTATTCAACAAATATATTATAATTATTAAAGTAGCACTATAAATGGGAATTTTACAATTCATTTTTATCAATAAATTATTTTATTTAATTAATTTGGAAAAATGTTGAATTTATTTGTTATGTAAAAAACATAAAAGCAGTAAAATCAGAATTCGAAAGTGAACATATTGTATATTGAAAAAAGTTTGAATAATACTTTTACATATTAAAAAGCATTAGCACAAAGACCTTAATTATTGTACAATTTTTTGATTATAATCTTCCTGTAAAATTTTTATACATACCATTAGGACATATATATATATTTATATTTAAACAAATGGATTACATTAATATTAGTATGTATGGATAGTTATTGATTTTAGTTTAGAAATCATAATTCTAAAATAAATTTTTGGGAAAATATAGATGTTTATGCATTTGAAATTATTGACATTAAAGTTTGATAATGTAGATATTTGGCATTTAAAATGTCATTAAACCAGTAAACAGTTAAAATAAGTTGTAAATACAAATTTTGGCTCAAAATAAATGTTAATCAGAATATTATTTCCAGAAATTATATAGTATTTTAGTTATTCTTTTAAGGTCATTAATAGGCAAGTTTTACAAAAAAGTTTTTAAAAGAATTGTAGTAAAGTATAAAATTTTTATTCTGTGTCGTAGTTTAAGACTGGTTGATGTGAAATTCTTTGGATGGTAGAATTGTACACTTCAGAATGATTTTTCTTGGAAATTTAAAGATTAAGCAAGATTTTGTCATTTTTCTTACATTTTCAAAATTCTTAAAATAATATTGCAAGAAATTAATTTTCATGTATTTCTAGAATTTAAAAAATGTGATTTTAATGCTACCAATTCATTGCGATATAATTTTTTATGATTTTCAAAAATTGATTTCATTATTGCAACAAAGTACATATAATTTTCTTTGCTTCATCGGCTATTTAATAGGAAAATTTAAAAAGATAGATACTGACTGAATTAAATTTAAAATCATCAACTTATTATTGCATTCTAACATCCCATTAACTAATTTTATTAAACATTCAGGAAAATTAAAATCTTGATACAGCATATTTAGTTATTTAGAAAATGTATTGATATACAATCGAGCTTGTGCCATTCCTCCCTCTGCAGAATTTTCTTTTAAATTGCTTATTACATAATTCACACATGATCAATATCTTATGTAAATTGCATATCTCATAAAACATGCTACATTTAAGTTTAATTTGACTGTCAGTTTGTAAACACCATGCGTTTGAATGAGTGTAGTGTAAACCCAGCATTGCACACAATTTATATGAAAAAAGGAGGGGGGGGGGGCTTATATGCTTATAGAAATGCAAACTGCGTTTTTAAAAAAATTGCAGTTTGTCACCTGATTAGATGCAAAATAATAATTACATCGTGGCTTTTTTCTTTACATTAAAACATTTTTAAAAAGTAAAAACTAGACCTAAATAATAGCAAATGTATTTTAGTACTGTTTCTAAGATATACAGCTGAAGATCAATGGATGTATTTTTAGGATTTTTAAAATATTGCTCCACTAGATGTGATAATTTATTATTCTAACCAAACAGTTTTGAAATATAAAACATTGATAGAATTTATGGTTAATAACTAATTTTACACACCTATAATAAATGCAACTAAATATTTGTCAGATTTTCAAAATCTCAGAATGATGAAAAAATTAATTTATAGAATTAAATCATTTAGTATAATTTGTAATCTTTGAAATATTGAAAACAACCTTACAGCCTTTTCATGTATAAATTTAAAATTATGTGAAAGGATAACTTGTGTAATGGCATTGCTGTACTCAAATATTTCCCTTTTCTTTTAAATTAATCATTATTTTAACTTTACTCATAATTTATAAAATGCTCGATAATTAAACAACATTTTTAAGTGCCTTCATAGAAAACCAGATTTAAAAAATCATTTTTCAATTAGAAATATCTTTTTTGTAATATTTTTTTGAAAGACAGCATTTATTATTTCTTTTAGCTGTGAATGTCCAAAAGTGGAGTGTTTATTTTCTACCATAGACTTCAATAGATTAAGGGATAATAGAAATTCTAATTTTGGATGGTTAGAAATGGAGCTTTAAATGCTATTCAGTTATTGAATTTTTTACAAGAGTCCAAAATGTGAAAATAATTAAGAAAATAAGAGTTAATATTTATAAAAAAAAATCTAATCCTTAATAATTTTTTAAAAATAAGTTTGGATAAAATTTTTATAAAATTTTCCATGTTCATTATTTTGAGGATTTTGTCTTTCAAACTTTTAATATTATTTTATATGACCTCATTTCGTATATTTTATATAAAATTCCTGATTTGGGGGGGGAGGAATTGGAAAACTTCTGGCAATTCAATTTCCTAAAAAAAATTTATAATTGCATTCCAATTTAAAAATCTTGCATCAAAATATAGATGCGTTATAGCTGAATTAATTACTCACTTTCTGTTCATCTCACCAATTTTTAACATCAAGAAGAATCAAATATATTCTCAAGTTATACTATGAATGGGGATAGGTTATTTATAATAATTTTAGCTAATAGAAAATATGTATTAATGCGAAGGGACAAATTAAAAGTAGCAGTACCTTCACAACTATATCATATGACCAATATTGATTTGTATCTTAAGTAATTAAATCTTAATGTGCTTTCTTTAAAGGCAGCTTAAAATAATTTCAAAAATTAATTAAATATTGTAATTATATTTCCTATACAATGAGCAAATGAAAGAAATTATTGAGTCCATCTTGTATTATGTCTTGATAAATATAAATGTGCATTATACAATAGTGGTCGAAATTGAGGACACTTTTGAAAATTGTTACGTTTTCTAACTTTTTATGCTTATATAAAATGTTACATTTCACGAAATGCAAACTCTTACATATCATTTTAAAGAGAATTTAATGCTGATTTCAATACAAAAACAAAATTCAAATATTTTTTATTCTTACTTTAATCAGAATAAGAAATGTAGTGATGAAATGGATTGTAATTTTTAACTTACCAGACAAATTACTGTTCTTTTTCATTCTAATCAAATGTTATTAACTGTGCGCAGAAGTTGACATCATGTTTAAAGTTGGAATAAGTCATTGGGCTTTATCTTGTTGAAGGAAGACTGCTTTTTATATAATTAAGTTGGAAGTTTTGTTAAGCTTTTTAATATACAGCTAAAATTTTTGTAATATTTAACCAAGAAGCAATGTCATCAAATGAAAGAATATATTGGGCACTTAGAAAGAGAACTTATTCTCTTACAAGAATGTGATCTTTCCTACGCTGAAATTACAAGACAGGTGGTTCAGCGATTACATCTGGAGTCCTAAAATTTTGTTTACGATATCGGGAGGCAAACTCAATAATAATAATTATAATAAAAGCATGAAAGGTCTGAAAAAGGTACATCACATCTGGTGATGTCAGAAAAATAAAAAGACAGAGTCTCCAAAACTGAAGAATGCCATTAGTAGCCTTTTGAATGATGCTGGCATTTACAGCAGTTTTAGAATAATCAGAAGATTATTAGATGTTGGACTAAGAAGTAGAATTGAATGGAAAAAAGTATTTCTCTATTTACAGCAGTATATAAATATATTACATCAGTCAAAGAAACTTATTATCCGTGGCACAAATTATAAAGTGTGATGAAACAAACATTGTTATTCTGTAGTGATGGCAAAAATAGTTAAGACATAAAATAAGCGAATTGCTACATTCTGATTGCATTCAGGCAATTATGGAGAATTCAGTTAGTGTTATGATTTGGTCATGCATGTCAGCAGAGGATATTCATCCATTTTTATTCATTTTATCGATCTCCATGTTATCAGTAGGTCAATAAGTGCTTGAAAATACAATGACTTTATTCTAGAGTTAAAATTTACACCCTCCATTAGTGATCTATTTCCTAACAAAGCATCATTTATTTTTCAGCAGGATTCATCTAGTTGCTACACAGTTGAAATATCAGAAGAATGGCTTAGTACAAAGGGCATTAAATTGTTATCATGGCCAGGAAATAGTTATGATCTCAAAATTATTAAGAACTTAAGCCACAATTTGAAAATTCTTGCATGTATGAGGAGAGATAATAAAAGAGAATTAATTGTGACTATAATTATTCCATACATCATGCAATAACGAAAGAAAATTTAAAATTCTCATCAATTCAATAAACCATTAGTGTGAATCCGCTAATTCACACTGATGGTTGAATCACCTTAATTAAAAATAAAGATTCTCCTACTAAGTAGGAGAGCCTTTATTAAGTAATAAATACTGATAACTCACAGCAGTCATCATCATCTAATGTATCTCAAACATTTTTGCCACTCACTTTAGGAAAGGGATTCTTAGGGGCACCTTTAGAAATAATGTGTAAACATTAGAGATTTTTATCCTTTCACTTGCAGTTCTGATAACTCAAATACAATTATTTTATTTTAGAATACGTTTTATAAGTAATTAAATACAGAAATGAATAGAGTAAAATAGCTAATTTATGATAAAGAAAGACAGAAAATTAATTAGAATATAAAATAGATTAAAGTATATTATTAAATATAATTGCAACTTATCCACATTCGAAAAATAATTATTTTCTACTTATTTAAAATCAGATATACTTTAACTTCAGAACGGACAGCATTTTATTTTTATTTTCTATCAGTGACTAACATGTATATAAATAAAATTGTTTCTTAATAATTCCCTTTTGAAGCTGTTTTAAGTTCAAAATAATTTCCTATTGCTGCTATTTTCTGCTTTCTTAGAACTGCATTTCCGAATGTCCATAGATTTTGCAAAGAAATGAGTAAAATTATTTCCATAATATCATAAAGAATAAAGAATTTTTTTTAAAAAAAATTCCATCTGTATTTCCCCTTTAATCAAAAAATATTTTACATACATACAAAGAAATTTATGATAAGCTAAATGTTATATTTTGATTTAAAGAGTTTTATTGTTGTGATATATTACCCATCCCTGCTCTTAAAAAATTCTAGTGAGACTGCGAATATGAAGGAACTGATTTTTATTATAATTATTAAAAATATTTTAAAAATAAATTCATATCAATTACAGATTTTCCAATTCTTTAGAACAATATTTTGGACTTAAGCATGCTTCTTGAAAGTGTCAACAATATTAATGTAAAGATTTCAAAACTACTTTTTTTTCTAGGCTGCTCACACTCCTATTTCCAGAAAGAACACACGCACACACACACACATACATATATAAGCTAAGTTAATTCATCAGTTTGACAAAATCTTAATGTTTTGTATCTCAGTGATACTGTTTTAAATAATAATTTAATAAATGTAAGAGTTTCCCTTCAGCTGGAAGCAGACATATTTTATGAAATTACCATTCGAAAGAAATGATTTCCTAAATATCTTGAAAATAAAAGCCTTCCTCTTATATGGAAACACTAGCCGCCTTTGAGCGACCAGCTGGTTCACCAATCTTATTGCTGTTTAAAATGCTCAGTTAAAAACTTCATGTGACTTGTCATTGTCAATTAAATATTTTATGTAACGTCTTTTAATAGCTATTTTATTAAAATATTTTTAAGATTCAAATCTCGATAGTCATATAATTCACTCATGCAGTAGTTGTATAAGCCTTAAGCCGGGAATTATTATCTGTTCTCTAAGTATCTGTCAACTCTTCCAAGATTTCAACTTGAATTAAATTGGAAATGATTAAACTGCAAATCGATATAAAAACACTTTTTTTGAAAAAAAAAATCAAGCATTTAAAAAATATATAAGTAAAAAAGAATCCTTATGCGTACTACTGAATAATTGCAATAATTTATGTAATATTTTAAGAACTATTCAACAAAAATGACTTAGATTCATCATAAAATTCAGGTTGTAGTTTTGCTTTTAAAAGGATTTAAATGATACAAATAATAGTATATTATTTTGGTCTGTAAACATTATTAAAAAATATTAAATCAAAATTTAATACATCTTTTAGTTATAAGGAATTGTATTCTACGACATATTCTTGACACATCAACTTTTAAAAAAATAAATGTTTCTATCATCTGCTATCAAATTCGATCGACTTATAAAGTTTTGAGTATAAATGTTTGGAACTTTCAACCTTTTTTTTCCTTACGCCAGTCAATCTTGAGAAATCTCGGACGTTGATTGGATTGGGGTATCATCTTTGGAATGGAGGATGAAGTGGTTTCAAATTACCCGTTTTTATTGAATAGTGATCTTTAAATATTCACAAATCAATCAGTTTTAGAGACCGAGCTGATTGAAGTTTCTCTTTTTATTTAAAAGCTAATTATTTTTCAATTTTTTAAAAATTTATAGACTCATGTTTCATAGTATGTAATTATTTATTTCAGTTAAACCCTTTGTACAGATGCATTTCTATGACTAAAGTTTTACAAATTAGCCGTTGGATCTTGAGTATAATATATATATATATTAAACCATGTTTGTCTTAAATGAAGCTGATTTATTTAATTAATAATATTGCAAAAGTCACAAAAGAATTTATTTTCATTTTCTTTTTAGAAAAACATATTTCATGCTCCTCGTGCTAAAAAATTACATTTTTATACATTTAATTTGCAATAATTATTTATTTTTTAATTTGAGTTTTCGTCGATCTGTTGGAATTATATTAATAAAAGATAATTTTTTCCCTTTTCACTCGTAGCGTGCTCGTGTAGATTAAATTTTATTATTTTGACCGAAATATGTAGCTGAAAAATATAGTTAAAATATTTCTTTGGAAATTCGTTAAAAATAGAAGCTTAAGTTATATGTTAAAATACTGATACCATTAGAAAGCTAATTTTTATAATCTTTTATTTGATGTAAAAATCCTCTTTGTGCGATTATATTTTCAGAAGTTATAGCGGAAAAACATCGAAACTTCGCTTACTTTTTAATTAATTCAAATTATAGTTAAAAATTCGAAAAAAGAGCTCCGAGGTGCACATTTCCGACTTTCAAGGTATACTTACTTCTCTGTGATAAGAATATAGCGGCTTTGATGACGAAACGAAACCGAAAAATTCCAGCATTTTGTGCACTGATTGTTGCCAATGTATAGTTGTGCTATGTAACGCTATCTAGAAACTCAAAAGAATCATTAATATTTTGGCTTCTTTTACTACGTTGCTTAGATAAATGTTAGAATCAGACTCATTTAACAGCTTTAAATGAAATAAGAAACTTGAAATCGAAAAATTTTGGTATTTCGAGAATTGACTGTTGCCAATATTCGTATGTCTCAGTAACATCGGGCAAGAATATCGAAAGAGCCTTTAATATTTTGATATCATTTTTTTCCTTTGATTTGTTTTGTTAAATGCTGAATCGTACTCATTGAAAAGCTTTGATATTAACACATCTATTTTAGTTTTATTTTAAATAGGCCATTTAGACGATTATTTTTACGATAATGTTATCGGTGACTGTGGGATACCGATATCGGAAGTTAGAATTGTAAATAAATAACTTGAAAGAACCAGTCTCGATTTTCTTGATAAAATCTCTTGAAAAGATTTGAATTACTCCTCTGTTTCTTTTTAAATTTCATTAATTGTTATATTTGAGTTGCTAACCTTTATTTCTAACTATCTGTAAGTATTATTTTGCTTCGGATTTAAACTCTTATTTTTAATTTTAAATCAAAAAGTCTTAAAACAAAATATGCTTAATTTATTGCTTGCTAAGCTTTGCCCCTAATTCAAATTTTCCTTCCAAATGCTAACAATTTTCTTATTATAGCATCGCAAAAATTATATATTTTCAATTTAAACGTACTTATGAACTAAACATTAAATTTTGTCGCTATCACATGTTAAATTATTCCATTTTAATAATTATTTTCATATTTATTTATTAAAATGTTTTTTAAATAATTTCTGTACTTAACAAGTTGTATTTTAAGTAAAAGTTTTGGACTTCATTTTAAGTAAAAGGTTTGAACTTAACTAAGAATTTTTATGTGTAAATACTATAATGCCTGTATAATATTTGAAAATGGTTCGCTAAGGGATCTCGTTATTACATAAAATCAGATAGATCAGATAGTCATGCAATTAAAAGGAAATGACAAAATCAAACTTTTGTCATTTCCTTTTAATTGCATGACTTACTATCTGATTGATACATAACATAAAATGAAAGGATCAAGGCTATCAAAAATGACAGAATTATATAAAATCATCTATTCCTGAATTTTGTTTGGAGAAATATGTACTGTCTCTCTCTCTCTCTATATATATATATCTATATATATACACACACATTTGGACAGCTAATTTAAATAGATGAAACGAATTTTATATCCATCTTATTTAGATAACTTTTTGGATTAAAGACATTTTTATCTATAGAATGAGAACTGTTTTTTTTTTTTTTTCTTTTCTTGTTATACTGTTCATTGCTTTGCTTACATATTGTAACTCATAACATAGAAAAAGTATTATTAAAAATCAAAGATATGATTATATATAGAGATTTCAAAATTCATTATGTTTTTTTTTAATCAAGTGATTGGTACAATTTTAGAAGTAAAAAAAAAAAAAAAACTCTAAATAAATTTCATTTATGATATATAACAAACAAAATGCTATACAAGAGATCACATGACAAAAAAATTTCTTATTTACTTTAATGTGTGTATTTGAAATGTATAAATAAAATACACATATATATAATTTATAGATAAAATTTGTTAAACAATATGCTTTTAATAAAAAATATATATTTTAACACTCTGAATTTGAGATAAACTACAGAATCAGCTATTTTAAGCTCAGCTGTATTAATTGTATTCGTATAGCATTTGGTTTCTTTTGTAATGTTGAAACTTTTGAAATGTGTATAAAATTTATTTAGCAAGAACTTCTACTCTTAACTTATTTTAAATAATTATTATAGTAATTACTTAAACTTCTTTTAATTACTTCTGTTATTATTTTAGCATCCAAATTGTATCATGTCCCCTCCTGGAAAACTCATTCAATTCTATAACTGCTCTATACTAAGGGATTCTAAAATAATGAGAGAAGATCTATGGGTTCGAAATTCCAAAATCATCAATCCAGAGCCAGTGTTTTATGATGAAAAAGTTATGGCTGACATAAAAATAGATTGTGGAAATAATCTAATCATTCCAGGTTTCATTGATTTGCAAATAAATGGTATGTTTATTTTTTATGCTAATTTTATTTTCTAAATTTTCTTCTATTTCTACAGCTCAATATTTAAATCACTAACATTAATTTATTTAACATAATTTCAATTTTATATACTTTGAAAAGGGTAACTATTCAGTTTCAGTTTATAAATTTTAATCAAGTATATTTTTGAGGGTGATTACACATTAACCATATGCAGGCAATTAAATTTATCCTCCCTGTTCCGTAAATTACATGTTTATTGCAGCTAGCAATTATATGCTGGAAAATTGCAAATATATATATATATATATATATATATATATATATATATATATATATATTAGTCAATTGTGTGCTGATGACATGTAGTTAAGTCTAATGTTAGCAAATGGGATGTGATTAAGCCAAAAGGTCATTAGTCACATGCTTAAGTTTTTTTTATTTCATATTCTTATAAATTTTATCTTCAATATTTATGTGAAACTTAATTATAATTTGTAATTAGGTTTTCTTAATTATGTTTAATACTGCCTAATATATAAAAAGCATAGTTAAATTTAGATGATTTCGGTATAACCAATTAGCAAAATATGTCATTTGGAAGCTGAAATCAAGCACTTATTTTCTTTGTTGTGAATTTGTTTATTTGCTTGCTTTCTTTAGCAATCCACCATTTTGTCAATATTAATACCCATTAAAATTTTCAATTAAATATTTTATGAAACATATTTTAATAGTCTTTTCATCAATATATTTTAAACTTTCAAATTTTCAGTCATATAATTCACTTATACCATTATAAAGGCCAAAAGCCATAATGTAATATGTATTTCTCTAATTTCATGTCAGCTCCTGTAAAATTTAAATTCGAATTGAAGTAGAAATAGTAAAACTGCAATTGATATAAAAAGTAGTTTTTGATGAAAGCATATTTTTTCCTTAAACTTTGTACTGAAAGCAGTTGTTCAGCATTTTGGTACCTTATGCACTCTACAGAACATCTTTCATTATTCATGTAATATCTGAAGAATTATTTTACCAAAATTTCACAGATTTATTATTAAATTTAGTTTTTTAGCTTTATTTTGAAAAAGATTTAATGATATGAACTGCATTTTATTTTGTTTCAGTTTTTGTTTTTTTTTTGTTTTATTTCTACATTTCTCTAAAATCTAAATTTCACTTTTTGGTCCTTGAGGAATCATATTCTATCAAATATTTGTTACACTTCAATGTTTAAATAAATAAATAAAAGTTTCTGTCTTTTGCTATCAAATCCAATTGACTTATGAAATTTTGATTAGAATAGTTTAAAATAATAAATATTTTTAAAATTTTAAGCCAGTCAATCACGATAAAACCTGGGCATTGATTGGAGTATCAATATTGCAATGGTCAATGAAGTGATTTAAAATCCTCTGTATTTATTGAATAGGGATATTAAAATTTTTATAAATCAACCAATTTTAACGAATCATTTACTTTATTGCAGTGCAATGCTTTTTATTTAAAATATTAGAGTCTGAAGAATGTTTTGTTAAATATCATTCACAGAGCAGAGGATCTAGATAAAAGCTAAATGTGCATTATTTATTTATTGACTCTCGTAGTTAAGTATAATATAGTTACATATAATATAATTATTTGCCTCATTAAACCATCTTAATACATGTACTTCTATTATAAAAGGCTTACAAATTAGCTATTGAGCCTTGAATTGAATATATATATATATATATATATATATGTTAATTATGTTTATCTTAAATGAAGCTGATTTATTGAATCAAGTATATAGATATGGCAAAAGAACATAGAAATCTTTGCATTTATTTTTTATGAAATATCCTGTTTCATTCCTTACACACATGCATTGAAAATTACACTTTTATATGTTTGATTGGTAGTAACGATATATTTTTTAATTTGAGCTGTTGTCTATTTGATGGCAACACGTTGATCGAAGATACTTTTTTCCTATGAAAGCATTTAGTGCTTGTGTAAGTTAAATATTATTTTTATTTGTGTGAAATAAGTTAAAAAAATATTAAATAATACTTTTAAAATTCATTAAAAATAGAAATTTAATTTGTTGGTTAAATTATTAGTATTATTAAAACAATACTTTTTTGATCTTTAATAAGATGTAAAAATCAAATTTTTGCCATAATATTTTTGGAGGTTATAACAGAAAAACTTCAAAATTTCGCTTCATTCAAAAAATATTGCTGCAAGGTGCGCAATAATATTTTTCAATGTGCTCCTTACAGTGATTTTTTTAAAGGGTTATCGACCTTCACGGTATACATGTACCAAATTGGGTAGCTATTGCTCAAATGGTCTGGCCTGTAAAACATTAACACAAACATACATATTGAGCTTTATCATTATATATTTTTTAGCTGCCTTTGATGAACAACTGGTTTGCCATTATTAATGATCTCTAAAATTTTAAGTAACTTGGTCTCTTAATAGCTTTTTCTGCGAAATATTTTTAAACTTTAGAGTTTGCGAGTTATTTAATTTAGTCCCATTATTATGTAGGCCTTAGACTATTCTATTCATTGTACCACTAATCTCTCTCTTTATAATATATATCAATTTTAGTACAATCAACATTTTTGTAATCATAGGCCAATCACCCTGGTTGGTGATTGAGATTTCTTCTTTGAGACAGTCAATGAAGTGGTCTGAAATCACCAGTTTTTATAGCAGAGTAATGTTCAAATTTCTTAAATTAATCAGCTTTAGTGATTGATTTAGTTAATTGGTGTTTGACAATATTTATTTAAAATACTGGTGTCTCAAGAATATTTTGCTTTATATGATTCAAAAGGCTGTGGACTTATGTGAAAATTTAAAATCCATAATTCATTAGAGTACTTATTGATTCAGGTTGCATGAAATATAATTATTTAAATCAATTAGATTGCTTTGTTCACAAATGTAGGCCACGTGATTAGCTGATAAGCACCAATTAAAGTGATTATCTTATATATATTAAACCATGTTTGCCTTAAATTATTTTTTGAAAATCATTGAAAACATATCCATTCATTTTTTTAGAAATTTCATATTTCAATTTTTTTCATTTCTACAGAGACACGTTGAAAATCATACTTTTATATATTTAATTTGCAATAAAAGTCGGTTTATTTTTTAATTTGAGCTTCTACTGATGTTATGGTAAGACGTTGATAAAAACTTATTTCTTTCACACGTTGGAGAAAATTGCTTCTACTTATGTTATGGCAAGATGTCGATAAAAACTTATTTTTTTCACATGTTGGAGAAAAGTGCTCGTGTAAATTAAATTTTATTTTATTGGAAATAAATTCTTGGAAAATATGGCTAAAATATTTGTTTGAAAATTCCTTAAAAATATAAATTTAATTTCTAGGTAAAAACATTGTCTCATTAAAAAGATATTTTTTTGGACTTCAGTTTCGTGAAAAAATCATTTTTGTGAGATCTTTTTGGAAGTTATAGCAGAAAAATGCTGACATTATGTTTAATTTTTAATTAATTAAAATTTTAATTAAAAATTCAAAAAATCGTCCAAGGTGCATATTTCCGGCCTTCAAGGCATCCACATACCAAATTTGGTAGCTGTAGATCGAATGGTCTGGCCTGTAGACGGCCAATATACACACACACTCATTGAGCTTTATTATAAGTATAAATTATTATTATTTTGTAGGCTTTTTTAACTTTCTGAATATTGTTAAAAGTAATGATTTTGATTAATGTATTAAAATATAAAGTTTAAAAAAATGATCTTTTCAATTATATTCTGCCTACTCATAATCTTTTATAATTTTCAAGGATTAGCTTTTTTTCTATCGACATGAAATAATCATTGAGGATTATTTTTTCATAAAAAGTGCATTTTTGTATTTAAATCCCATGTATTTTACTTTTATGATAATCATATAATAGATTTAATGAAATTTGTTTAACTTGTTCCATTATATATCTACACCAGGTGGTTTTGGATGTGATTTTTCCACTCCAAAGGAAGATATTGCAGTCAGTGTTAATAAAGTCGCTAATGGTATTCTTAAGTATGGTGTAACCTCATTCTGTCCTACACTTATTACATCAACTCCTGATAAATATCATGAGGTAATTATTACTTTAAAATTGTTGTTATGTATTTTTTATTGTTATGTATTTTGTATTTATTATTATTTTTTATTTTATCTTTCTGCATTTACTTAAGGCATATGTGCTATTATTTGTTCTTGTATTAATTTCAAAGACTTATTTATTGCTTAAAGTTTAAAAGCTAAGTAAAATATTTTTAGTATTCATACCAGGTGAATTCTTCAAATGTATGAGCATGTTAATGTTTTTGATTTTTGCCACTATTTTCTTATTACTTTCATTTATTTTCTATTATCTGAACAAATGAATCTTCCATGTTTTTATTTTTAAATTTTTATTCCTCATCCTTATATCAACATTCAGAGATGGCCTTCTCTATGAAGGGGGCTGGGTGCAAGAAATCATTTGAGACCCTAAATTTTTTAACAAAGTAAAAAAAACCGAAACCAAAAAAAAACAAAACAAAAAAAAACCCTGAACATTTGCTTATTTATTTATTAACATTTGCTTATATTTATTAATTACTCCAGGAAAATTATAATTTTTCCAATTTTTTTTCGATACATAGTGTAACAAAATCGTTTAAGCATTATATCCATACGTTGAAGATAATCCTTTATTTAATTTAAATTTGTTGTAAGAGGGTTCAGCATTTATTATATTTAGTAACTGGCTATTTAAAGGATTATAAAAAATATTACATTAGATATAGAAAAAAGCAGATAGCCAATGATTTACAAGTCTGTTTAAACCAGCTTCTTCCCCACTTCTGGACCCCGGGCGCACTACTCTATCTTAATATGTTTGATTTCCTTATTCATAATTGAATTTTTTCCACCTTTTATAGATATCACTACAATATTTGCCTAATAAAGGCGTCAGTCGAGGCTCAGCCAGCCACATGGAAACAAGCTTGTAGACTTTTAGTATGTGTAACATTATTATTGTTCAGAACACTGTTTGAATTTTTAGTCACGGTGGGATATATTATGCCGTAATGAGTATAGGTCTAATTAAGATTTTATATAGTAAAAACTTTGTAATTTTCGATAGTAGTAAAGATTCAAAAAATCATTTTAGTCCATAAAAGGCTTTATTTGCATTCCTTAGGTGACATTGAATCTCCTTGACTGCTACTGCCAAGTAACTATAGATCCAAGATAAGTAAAGTTTTAGATAACCCAAAATTTGTGATTATGATTGTCATTATCGATTTTTTGTTGACCGAAAAAGAATAGTCGGCAAAATGCGACATTTTAAACCTCGTCTTTTATTATACCAAATATTGAGCAAGCTATGAGGTTTCATCTTATGTTCAACAGTCTATGGACAGATCTTCACCAAAATCTGTAGCGTATATAGCTTACTCGACCAATCAAAAATAGTCGTCAAAATATAACATCTAATTCAATGTCATTTTATCGCTTGTATTGCCAAATATCGTGCAAACGTCACTGGAGTCCGTCGCATTAAGGGTGCCGTATACACACCACTTACAATTTCTTAGGTAAAAATGCAACAACTACTGATAATAGTAATTACAACATTTGCATATGCGTTATCTTTTTCACATTTTCGTTTCATCGGTTTTCCTGCCGAATGTGATGCAAACTATAGTCTAAATATCCGACAATTAAATTTGATGTCCGATTCTCTCTCAATTTAACATCACCGCTCTGATATTTTAGTCGACCGATAAAAAGTAGTAGGCAAAATACATCCGACTCATTTCACCTCGTTGATTATTATGCCAAATGTTGAGCAAACTATGGATTGAACATGTGACAGTTCCATCTTATATTCGTTAATCAATCGACCTAACTGTCAATCGACCCTCCAACCACACTATTGTCCCCTCCAGTCTATATTCGACCATCGTAAACATCGTTTACGAAGGTCGTGGTCCATATCATCCACATAAGTCAAAATTTGTGCTGATTTTGAGAGTATATTGCCTCTGATATTAATTCTTGAATCTCTTATGCCCTTTTCTAAAGATAGAATAAAGATTGAAACTATACTAATGTACTTAATTATCATCATAGCTAAGTTGGTGATAACTTTATTTTTCAACTTATATACTTGAAGATTTAGTTGCTGAACATTTACCAAAAGGGAAAATTGAAATGCATTTATATATTAGTAAATATGTAACTTTTATTTCCCAATTATATGAAATACAAAAGAATTTTTTATGATATTCCAAAGATTTATCAATACTAATTATTGAAATATTTTTAAAGTACAATAAATAATGAATAACATCATAAAATAATAAAAATGTTCATGTACAGAGATTTTTTTTCTGTTTAAGTTTTTTTTACTTTATTTTAAATGTAGGTTTTATTAACTGCTGGATTTGCATGCTTATATTGATTTGGTAAATATTTGTTTTTGTTTTTATTCCAATTTAATATAGGAATTTTACAGATTATTCCAAAAATAAGAGTTCAAAATGGCGGGAAGCATGGTGCTGGTGTATTAGGTATGTTTTAATTATTGAATTTTTATGCTGTTATGTAATAATGGTTATATTAATTTATGGAAAAAGAATCCTTTTCATATTTTAGGTATTCATGTGGAAGGACCCTTTATTAACAAAGAAAAACGTGGAGCTCATCCTATTCAGTATGTGAAAAGTCTTAAAAGTGGAATTGAAGAAGTAATTCAGACATATGGTACACTGTACAATATACGAATTATAACCCTTGCTCCTGAATTAGATCCAGAGGGTGAGGTAATTGAAGAACTGTTTAGACAGGGTATTACTGTTTCTCTAGGTAATGAACTACCTTTATTTCTCCTTGAACATAATTTTTATTTTAAAAAGCAGATAGGATTCTTCTTCAAAAGAAAGCAATTACATTTTCTCCCTTGCATCAGGGCCTACTTACAAATAATATTTTTCATTCTGTTTCTTGCATAATATATTAATATAGAGTGGTGATTTGATGATTATGGAAATTGTAATTTAAATAGGAATGAAAGTACATGGGAATGAAATCATTTGTGTTTAAAATTATTTTTATTTAAAAAAATATTTATACCATGAAATCTTTGATATAGTTGAAAAGATAATTTTTTTTTAAAACTAAGATGGTGCAAAATTATTTGTACTATAATATTTTCGGAAGTTACTGCAAAAAACACTAAAATGTATTAAATGTTCAATTAAAATTTCAAACCTCTAGGATTTGTAACCCTAAAACTTTCTAGCACACTCTCTAATAAAACTGTTACCTCAGAGGAAGACTTATATTGCAGATACATACAATAGCTACAAAATATTAATGTCTAGCTTGAATTTATCATTGTTACTGAATCTGTTGTGTCTCCTTGGTGAGTTATTTGGTGGTTAATTCTTTGGTAATAGATGTGATAAACTGATCCGAAAATATTTTTTATGCTTTAGATGAATGTATTATGCCTATAACCTTCGTGAAAATGCAAGCAATATGTTGAAGTTTTAACAGAATCCGATGAGCGATACAGCAGTGCATAAGAGACATACATATAAAAATTCATTTTTATTTATATTGATTTTTACAAATAGTTTATTATAAAACCAATATTGTTTTACAAAAAGACTCTAAAACTCCAAAATGCAAGAATATTTTTCAACTGAAGAATAATTTATGTATAATCGTGTTATTTTAGAATAATTTAGTTAAAAGATTGACAGTGGTAAGAATAAGTTTTTTTTATTTACCACTAGCCGCCTTTGGCGACCAGCTGGTTCGCCATGAGTAATGCGTTCTAAAATTTTCAATTAAATCACATATTTATTAGCCTAGAAGTAATGCCGGGAATTGATTGGCCTGAAAGCAATATTTTCTTTAAGATGATGGACGAAAAGTTTTAAAAGAACACCTTTTCCTAATAGTATTCTATAATTTTATAAATCAATCAGTTTTAACTATCGGTTATGCTTCCAAAATATTAAAAATGTTTTTTTCGATGATGTTGCCAAAATATGAAATGTTTTTTTTTTCAAAGAAAGCGAGAAAGGGAAAAAAGCATTGAATTAATGATACAGATATTGCAAACGATTACATAAATATGCCATTAAGTCCGGATTTCAATGCATATCCTGTCTAAATTCAATCAGGTTTACTGTAAATAAAGATGATTTATGGAATAAATGATTTAGATATTGCAAACGATTTCTTAGAATCCTTTGCTTTGCATTTATTTTTTAAAGAAAATATCACATTTTATATTTCTTTATTTTATCCAGTCACATGCTGAAAGTTGCATTTCTGTAGATTTATTTTGCGATGATAATTTTTTTTTATTTGAACTTCCGGCATTCTTTTATTTTATCCAATCACGTGATAAAAGCATGGTTAAAATATTTCTTTAAAAATTCGTTAAAAATAGAAGCTTACGTTATAAATTAAAAAAACTGATACTGTTAGAAAGCTAATTTTTTAATCTTTAAATTGATGTAACAATAATGTTTGTGCAATAATATTTTCCGAAGTTAAAACGGAAAAACGTCGAAATTTCGCTTAAATATTAATTAATTCAAATTCTAATTAAAAATTCAAAAAAAAAAAAAAAAAAAGGGGCTCCGAGGTGCACATTTCGGACCTCCAAGGTATGCATGTACCAAATTTGGTAGCTGTAGGTCCAACGGTCTGGCCTGTAGAGCGCCAACACACACACACACATTGAGCTTTATTATAAGTATAGATTACAAAATATAAGCAGTGTTAAGAATAAAAGCTTATTTTTACTATTGTTTTCATTTTGAACTTGAATATAAATTCTATAAAAGAAAAAAAGAATATGTCAAAAATAAATGCTTAATATTTGGGAGGTTTCCTGCAGAAGAATTTGTTAATAGTACTTTTTTAAAAATTTGTTTATGTATTTAGTGCATTCATAAAAATAATAGATTTATACTGTTCCTATCTATAAAAGTTTTTAAAAATATGTTTGTAATTATTTATTTTGAATTCAAATGAAGGTGTCTTTTTTAAACATTGTTTTAGGTCATTCTGCCTGCAGTTTGTCAGATGGGGAAAAAGCTGCTGCTCATGGAGCTAGTTTCATTACTCACCTTTTCAATGCCATGTTGCCTGTATGTATACCTTCTTTCAGTGATCTAAAGAAATGACATTCAGTTCTTTTTTCTGTGTCATCGTTTACTAGTAAAATGCTAGTTTTATTTTAAAAACAGTCACACATATATTTTGATGCAATGGTGTGATGTAAAAAAAATTAATTTTTTTCATAATTTTGTGATTTATTCTTGCAACAATCAGCTTAACATGGAATTTTTTTAAAAAAATGATGTAATACAGTTTTTTAAAAAAGGTTTTAGTTTTTCTTTTTTATATGTAATGAATACTTGCCATAAATGAATAAAAACAAGCATTTATTTATGTATCAATTGTAATGTGTTCTTATAAACTATTCAACATTATGGGAAGTGAAAGAAATATACTATAAACTTTGAAATTTTTATCTACTAATACTATTAAATTCTTTTGCTTAGTAAAAGGTAATTGTGAAATGTTACTACCCATTCAAAAGAATGGATTCCATTTTCCTTGAATGGATGATACACCTACAGTTTTAAGGCTATCAAATCTCCATTATTAATTATTATTTTTAAAATAATTTAAAACAAAAGTGGTTGTTGAGAGGGATGATTGTTATACTGAGGTGACATCCTAGTGACGTTTTACCAGAAAATGGAAGTATTTTTCTCATTGGCCTTTGAAACCATATTTTACGAAATTTGATATGTAAAATTGCTTTTCTTTTTCCTGAAATACTTGCATTTCATTTTGCATAATGAATTCTTTTAAAAAAAATTATCATTTAGGGATTCAAAGCATTCCTATTATCAGTTGTAAAAGATTAATTATTATAATCATTGATTCTATTTATTATAATAAAAATTATTGCCATAGGGAGAAAAAAATTAGGCACAAAAGGGTACTTACATTAAAATTTTTTTACATATAGTGAAATATAATTCAAATATCTAATTTATATTTCCACTTTAAGACACCACTTAGTAAGCAATACATTCTTATTGTTTGTATTTTCGTGGAAATAACATGGTTTTGAATTAGATTTTAATGAATATTAATTTTTGTCATTGTTGAATAAATTTTTAAACAGCAATAATCAGGACAGAATTTTTTTTTATAGTTCCATCACAGAGATCCAGGCCTTGTTGGATTGCTTACAAGTGAGAAGTTGCCTCCAAATAAGAATATATTTTATGGTATAATTGCTGATGGTATTCATACTCATCCTGCAGCATTAAGAATAGCATACTATTCAAATCCAAAAGGTATTTCTAAAAAGTTTCTTTGATATTGAGGAATTATTTAATAATTACTATATGTTTCTGTATACTCTTCATTTCTTTCCCTTCTAAAAATGCCTAGTATGAAAAAGATATATTAATGATTTTTCTGAGAGCAATTTATTGACACTTGGTGAGCAAATTCTTTGCTTATTTCATTTAAATTACTGATTCCTGGCCTTAAAATATCTTAAATCATACTGTGTTGAATTATTTTTCTTAAACTGAAAGTACTTTTTAAAGTTATATATTTTTAGTAAGTTCCAAAAAATTAATTTATTATCATTTACTAGCCGCCTTTGGCGACCAGCTGGTTCGCCATGAGTAAAGCGTTCTAAAATTTTCAATTAAATCACATATTCATTAGCCTTGCAGTTATTCCGGGCATTGATTGGCCTGAAATTAATATTTTCTTTAAGATGATGGACGGAAAGTTCTAAAAGTACACCTTTTCCTAATAATATTCTTTAATTTTATAAATCAGTCAGTTTTAACTATCGGTTATGCTTCCAAAATATTAAAATTGTTTTTTTTCGGTGATATTGCCAAAATATTAAATATGTTTTTTTTAAGAAAGCTAGAAAGGGGAAAAAAGTATTGAATTAATGATACAGATATTGCAAACGATTAAAAAATAAATGCAAAGCAAAGGTTTCTATAAAGAAAATATCACATTTTATGTTTCTTTTATTTTATCCAGTCACGTGCTAAAAGTATCATTTCTTTAGACTTGATTTACGATGAAAGTTTTGTTTTTTTTTGAACTTCCGTCATTGTTTTCTTTTATTTTATCCAGTCACGTGCTCAAAAAAATGGTTAAAATATTTCTTTAAAAATTCGTTAAAAATAGACGCTTAAGTTATACATTAAAACACTGATACCATTAGAAAGCTATTTTTTTTAATCTTTAAATTGATGTAAAAATCATGTATGTGCGATAATATTTTCGGAAGTTATAGCGGAAAAACGTCGAAATTTCGCTTAGATTTTAATTAATTCAAATTCCAATTAAAAATTCGAAAAAAGGGCTCCGAGGTGCACATTCCCGACCTCCAAGGTATACATATACCAAATTTGGTAGCTGTAGGTCCAACGGTCTGGCCTGTAGAGCGCCAACACACACACACATTGAGCTTTATTATAAGTATAGATAAATATAATTTTTTTTTAAGTTAATAAAATATTATTCATATTTTTAAATTACTTTCTAATTTCTGATTTTCAGAACACATTTTTATGCATCAACAAGTTTTCATTTTTAATAATTTTCAGTTTTGTTATGTTTTAATTTTTTTTGGAAATTTAGTTTATTTATTTGATATATAAATAGAAATTCTATATTTAAATTTATCGTATTAATTAAAAATAAATGCTTCCAATTATATTAAAAAATTAGATGTTTGTTTAAATACATAAAATATATATTGTTTAAATATAATTTTTAAATACTTCTGAGTGCAAGAATTATTATTTAAAATTTTATTTGACAGTCTTTTTGTAGTTTTATTTATTTCTTTATTATAGTATTTGTTTAAACTTCCATTTTTTTTTGTTGTATGAATTTTAAAACAGCTATATTCATAAAGAGTGGCTGCATTTTATTTTTACATTAAGTAATTACATTTTTCTTATCAAACTATAAATTGTAACTCAATAGTAAATAAAATTTGAAGAAGTTCAGTTTGTTTAAATCAATATTAAGTTATTTGCAGAATGTTTATTGAGTTTGCTTTTAAGATAATTATCTATGTATCATTTTGTGGTATTGAAGTGGACCATTTATAAACAGAGTGAGATAATAGTGGTTCAAATGAATGTATTTTAAAAAGTTACATAGTGTGCCTTAAGTGAAATGATGAAATTGCTATTAGTTTAAAGTTGCATATTTACTATGATATGATTCAAGAAATCTTGTTCTACATTTAGAATCAGTAAAACGTTTTATGCTGCGTTTATCATTTTTACGGTGGTAGTAAGAATTTATGTTTCAAATCATTAGCATGGATAAGAATTTACGAATGAATTTTCAAATTCTTATTATATAAACAATTTAATAAATACTTCATATTCTTTATGAATAATATATTTTTTCTTTAAATATTTTAGGTTTAGTATTAGTTACAGACGCAATGTCTGCCATGGGGTTACAGCCTGGTATTTATAATATTGGTGACCAAAAAGTAGAAGTCACCAATTCTTGTGCAGTGCTTTCTGGTACCCAAACTTTAAGTGGAAGGTAAATTAAGAATTTTACATCCTGTAAAAGTTTTTACTTGAATCATCTTGAAAATTTTCATTTCACTGTTAAAAAATTAATTTTTATTTTATTTCTAGCATAGCAACAATGGATTCTTGTGTAAGATTTCTATTGAAATCAGTTAGTAAGTAAATAAATAATTATTTATATTTATTATAGAAAATTGGTAAATTTATATAATATTTTTAGATATTATAGTTATTATGCGTTGGCTTGGAAAAAGATCTAGGTATATGTATTTTTCAACAATTCATTTAGATCACTATGAGTTATTTCACTTTTTTTATGAACGGAATACTTAATTATTTTTAATAAAGTTAATTAATGATAACAAGCTTTTAATTGATGGAAACAATCACTTTTAGCAATTAGTAATACGGCATATTGATGTACTTTTAAAAAACAATTTCATTATATATATATGTGTGTGTTTGAATTATACTTGAAATCTGCTGTTTTAATACTTCTGATTTAACCAAAATTATTTTTAATAACTGCTTCTTATAAATTTGGAATTGAGAGGTTACATAAAAACCAATTCTTTCTTTATTATTGTTTTAATTTGTCTTTATATTTTACATTATCATCAAAATCTTTTTTAACTGAATTAATTTAACTTATGCCCCATTAGGCTTTCTAATTTTGACTCATAATTAATGGCTATCTGAAGCAGAATGTCATTTCCCAAACTTCTTCTCATGCAATCATAAACTTTTAAAAAAATGATAGTTTAGTTGTAACAGTGTTGTAAGTTTATTTCAGATATTTTCCCAATTAATCTCATGGATTTTGAAACCCCGAAATTCCCCATAAAAAAAGCCATTTTATGAAATTCTACTTTCATCAAGTGATAATTTTTTACTTAAAGTCAGTCATAATTCAACCTTCTTGTTTTCTAAAATAATTTTAATAATAAGGAAAATTTATGAACCGTTCTACAATTGAAAAACATATTTTTGAAATTGAGATGATTTATTTAAATGTATTTTTTAAAAGTTTCAAGACTTGCATTAATATCTTATCAACAATTTATATCTCAGCTTTAATATTCTTTACATGCATATTATCATTTTAATAAATTGTTATTTGAAATATTAAAAATGGTGAATCTTTTATAAGAGCACATCAAGTTTATAAAATTCTTTGAAAAGATAATGTCCATTATGGCATGAAAATGCAAAGTTATCTTGGTGATTAAATATATATATTATTTATAGGATGCTCACTGGTCGAGGCTATAGAATGTGCTACTTTACATCCAGCCCAAGTACTAGGGATTACCCACTCTAAAGGCACCCTTGATTTTGGTACTGATGCTGACTTTGTGATTTTAAATGATAATTTAGAGGTAGAAGCCACTTATATTGGTGGTGTGTGTGTTTGGAGCAAAAGTCACTTACATTTTGTTCAGTAAAAATGTGTTTTTAACAAATCAAAGTGCCTTATTATGACAAATGGAGCAGCTATATAATATTTGTGCCAGTTATAATATTTTTTAGCCAAAGAATTTGTAATATAAACTGCAAGTTTATATCTTATTTAAAACTGCATGTTTAGTTTCTCATCAACAAGTCATTTAATATATACAATTTCATCTAACTAGTCATCATGGTCTTTAAATTCCTAATAATCTGATCTCGTATATATATATGTTGTATACCCTGATGACAGATTTAACAACACATAGCAAATATTTACAGAATATGATCATACTTGTAAAAGTAGTTCAAGACATATAAGAATTTACACTTGCATAGATTCTGATGTGTTGTAACCAATTGTCCGAGTACATTTTTATGATCTTCCTACTTGTTTTTGTCTTTTTTTTGATAATTTATATTTTTAAGTATAAAAAAAGTTAATTATGAGAATGATGAAATTTATGCGAATACATATAATTAGGATGGATTGTTTGCAAAAAAGTAAACTCTGAATGTGTAAAATAAAGAAGCACTATTTCATTATTGAAAGAATTTTAAAAAATATTATCAACTGCATTTATTTTTACATTGTTGTATTTAAATAGTCTTTTGTTAAAGTTGAACATGATTCAGAAACTTAAAATAATATATGAGAACTAAAATTTTGTTTTTAAGTTTCTGCCATTGTTTAATTTACTTGATTAATTAACATCTTGTGCTACAATGAATGTCACTGTTCATACCTGTGCCAATTAATTTATTGTGGAAGAGACAAAAATGTAAATATACAGTAATCATAAAAAATGTATAAACATGTATTACAGCAAAGATTGTTAAATTAAGAAAGATAATTATGTTTCCATTATTTAATTTAATAAAGATATCTGAATGAATACTTATTTACTACTATATGCATTATCAACAGTTGTATAATTTACCATTTATTGATAATTGACAACAGGTTGCATTAAATATAAATATTTACAGTTGTTTATGAACAAATTATATATATAAAAAAAACTATATTTATACATTTAAACTGAATAAATGTCATGTGTGATTTTAAAAATGTTTTTTCTTTCACAAAATATTTTACAAAACATAACAAAGTACTTTATAAAAAATGGTATTTAGTTCTTTAAAATACTTTTCATTTCTAAATTTTCCATTTCTTTAAGAAGAGTAGCTACAGCAAATCGTAAACGATGAAACTGGGATGGGTGAACCTAATAACGAAATAAATTTAAATGAGAAAAAATGGCCAACACTTAATTCTTGTTAAAAATATTTGGAAAAAATCATCACTATTCTGTTTATATATATATATATATATATATATATATATATAATCTTGGTTTATTCAGTTGAATAGTTCATGTCTTTTTTTAAATAAAAGTTAGAAATTATTATTGTAATTTTTTGAGTAAAAAATAAAATGCAAGAATGAGTTTCTTACTAAAAGACATTTCATATTCAATTTTGTGTGCTTATATAGTATTTCTTATAACATTTAATCTGTGGAATAATATGAATTAATGCAACAAACCTCAAAAGTTTCTCTTCTACCATCACTTAATTGAACCTCCATCACAATTGCTGGTTCAAGAACTCTATTCAGAGTGCTAAAAGGGAGGAAAAAGCAAGCAAGCTATAAAATTAGTTTTTAACCATATCTTTTAAAGGAAGAAAAGTTATTTGTATGATTACCTAGTTGAAATGGCTACATCAATTCTCCATTTAAACTGCTTCAGTTTAGGAAGATGAGGAGCAATATTATTGAAATTGGCTATAATGGATGTACGCCTGAAATAATAAGTAAAAACAGATTAATATAGTCCACTATAAGTTATATAAAACAAATTACTCACTAGGATATTAGTTTTCTCTCTAGGATATTTATGGTGAACAAATGTAATATAAATTTGTTCACCATAGTTTGCAAAAAAAAAAAAAAAAAAAGAGCTAAATTTGCTGAATGATATTATACTGTTTTTACATTTAAAAAATTTTTTACTTAGACCAGTCAATTATGTAATCAGAAATATAACTTCCAATTTTTAACATATTATTTAATGAAGAAAAACAATTAAAATAATTTTTTAAATATAAAAATAATACTTTTGTGGAGAAATATTATAAAAGTAACCAACTGCAAGTTTATATTATATACATTACTGCTATCGCCTTCATATGAAAATAAAAAGGCAATCAATGGATTGGCAATTTGTACTTTTTTTAAGAAGACCCTTTAAAAATCCTTTATTTTTGATAAAGATTCAGTTATAATTTGTTTTAAAAGCCAAAAGATTTAGAGAGTTCTGATGTTGCGATCCCATTAACAAATACAAATAACACAAAGTTTTTAAGTATTCTAATTTGATTATTTGCATGCTCTTTAACATTGTATTGGACAGCAGACAATTGTTAATAAACTTAATTATCTTTTAAACCTATTTAAACTTTCCTTTTTATGATATGATAAAAGCACACAAATTTCTGGTAATTTTTAAATAACTAAAATAATTGGCTTTTAATTTACTGTGTAATTAGCACAAAATGATTGAGACAAATTATGAGTCCATCAAAATTATATCAAAACTGTACATCATAAACTTTTCTTTTCTCAAAAAATTTTCATATACAAGGAAAGCAGATTTTATGAATAAATTTTTGCTAAGATTTTTCATTTAAAAAATTATAAAAATTTTATATAATCAGGTTGCAATTCATTTTTGTAAAGCAGAGAAATCAAAAAGTTTAAAAAGGAAATATTGCAAGAAAGGTATCAGCTTAATGGTGTGCTATTTCTTGTGCTTGACTAAGTGTGGATGTGAAAAATGAGACAGAGATAAATTTTTATTGATTGCTAAATTATGGCGAAGAATTGAACCCGTGATGTTCGGATTTGAAGTCCAGTAACTTAACCATTTGCCAAAAGCGTATACTACTGGCTGGCCTTCAAACCTGAACATCGCAGATTTGATCCATCATCACAAATTGATATTTTGAAATGAAAACAATCAAAAGTTCTTCACAAAATTAACTTATTTAAAAATGCCTTAATGAATGAAAAGCTGAAAACACTATCATCTGGGTCTATTTTAGAGCTACATAATAAATTAGTTTCCAAAATAACAATATAAAGCTGAATAACTATAAACTTTTAGATAAGAATAATTTTTTATAAAAGATTTGGCAAAATGAAATACAGAAGAAAGAAATTTAACCAAACAAAGTCTATCAAGACATATGAATGTTGTAACTAAGTAAGGGAGAAAAATTATCTTTCACATTTGAAATACTATTTTTTTTGCTCCATATATAGTTGATTTTTTTTTTTTTTTGTACTTTTCCATTATACGGCACAGGTGAAAAGTCGCCAATAATTATGCAACCAACGCCAAATGGAATATAGCCGCCGGTAACCTTTTGCCGCTACATTTTTAAAGAAAGTTGCGGCCATTTTGTCGCCTGCACCAAAATGTGATTGTGTGCTGTTGCCAAAAAGTTAGCTTGGTGATATTTGTGCCAGTATAATGGAAAAGTACCTTTTATTATTATTATTATTAAATACAACATATTTTACAAATAGTGGAACAGTATTTGAAAATGGTAAAATATATTTAGACTACTAAAAGTATTAAAAGAGGAATTAATAAATTTAATATTTACAAAGTAGTTAATTATTCTATCAACTGTAAATAAAGGATGCATTAAAAATCCTGTACCTTTGTCCATATACCACATTTGTAAGATCTTCTATATAGTCTTCATTAATTCTATAAAAATTAAAAGAAAAACATTAAATATGAATAAATTTTTAAAGCAATACAAATTACTGTTTGTAAAAGACATTAGAGAATACAGAATTTATTGGAATTGAGAATTGTTTATCAAGTTTTAGCCAAGGCAAAAATTATGCTAGCCAAACCTATCAACAATTGGTAAACTAGTTTTAGAAATTCCAGATTAACACTTTTTGTAATTAACTGTCTTAAAAAAGGCTACCAATAGGTTACTTAATAAGTTACCAAGTGCTTGATTTTGTATGGCTGAATCTATTTCTTTAGTAATGAATTATAATGATATTAGTAATCAGTATAGTTCAGCAAGACAAGAATTTGCTTATAAGTAAGATTTTCTAAATTCATTTAAGTTAATTTTGAAGTAGAAATAATTATTTCTTCTAGTTAATGACTTATAAACAATGTCAATAATTAAAAAATATATTATAATAAAATGAATATTGCACAATGAATTCAAAGGTATGAATTACACTGACCTTAATGCAATCTGCAGAATTTATCCTTAAAAACAGAAATACTGAACTAGATTATTATTCTAAGAAGATAGAATTATTCTAAGCTTTAAAAAATTTAATTCAGCAAAATAGCTAATCATTGAAAATCAAAAATAATATAACTCACCCAAGTTCATGTAGATCTTCTTTAAAAATCTGTAATGAAATTTTTCATTTAGTTTATTATACTTTAAATTAATTTAAGAATAATGTATGAAGAAATAATTAAAAAAAAACAATTTTTTTAATGTTCAAAAGCATTAATGAAATAATAATTTTGCATTGTCATGAGCTAATACAATCATTATTAAAAGCAAAACAAAACTACGTCAGACAGATTAGAATGTCAAAATCCAAAAAAGTGTGCCTATAATACATATAAATTTCCAAGTACTAATAAAAGTTGTAAAAATCTCGCATTCAATTTGCAACATCCACTTTTTGAGGGACAGTGCATTAGATTTATTTATATTTGTAGATCTAATTTTAATTAAACATGAGTTTCAAAAGCCATTATAATATCGTATATACCTAAATATTTAATTTATATCCAGATAAGATGATTTTAATCTAACATGACATTTTATTTCTTTAAATAATGCTTTTTTTCCTTTGCTCAAATTATATAAAATTTGACTGCAAAACAAATTGGCTGTAGGAATATAAGATCAATTTTGTATCTTTCCTAGCAGCTAAATGTAACTCTTTATTTGAATGCATAATTTTTATTTTATTCATTGTTAACTGTATATTTATCATTTCTACTTGAGTTTAACTGCAACTCTAATAAAGACTGTTTTTAACTTTCACCATTTTTCTTGAATTCTGACTTTCAGTGTTTATCTACAATACATCAAATAAATATTTTGCTATAGTTAAAGACAATTGGGAATGCAATTTCCTAAAACAAGATAATTCCTCATTATGAGCTAGACTTTAAGAAGCTAATTTCTACATTTACTAGGGAGATCATAGAAATAAACTACATTATGGTGGACCTGAATTTGATTTGAACATGCAATCATCAGATCTTTGTGCAGGCATTTAAAGCATCTAAATAAGATGAATTCAATGACTACCTTATACCACGGCCCTATCAAAAGAGCTTATTCCAACGCTTCCAAAATAATGTAATTGAATTGAATGAAATAAATGAAAGTATATTACAATATTTTATATTCTTTTCATGTAAGTCGCACACTACAGAGCAAAAGTATGTCACTTATGACAGAAAACTCTTAGCAATATATTCAATGGTAAAGCCTTTTTGGCCTATCTTATAGATTAGGATTTCAAAACATATACAGTCCATAAATCTTTGATCTTTGGTGTTTCAAAAAGGTTTGGTTTCAATTCTCTTAAGCAGATCAGACAACTGGACTTCATTTCACAATTTTGTACTGATATCAGGCACATTATTAGGCCAGATAATACCAAAGCTGATATTACCATAAGCAGATCAGGCACCTGGATTTCAATTCCCAATTCTGCACTGATATCAGGCACATTATTGGGCCAGATAATATTGAAGCTGACATTACCATGGATAAATGACATTTAATTATCTGCAAATGACTTTCCCACCATAGCTGAAGATTAAATCACATATAAAGAGTTATCTGAATTACTTTACAAGTTTGAAGCTTCACTTCAAATCTAGCATTTGCACATGTCTTCAAGCCTGAAACTCTATTATTATGAGAAGCTTAGAATAGTGGGAATGTATATTCCAAACAAGTTACATAGAAGAAAATTAGATTTTATAAATTAGATAGTATTTCCACTTCTCCATTGTTTATCCTATTCAGACATTACAAACTCTCATAAATTTATCAGCAATGATTTGTGAGAGGAAGTGAGCTGAAAGACATTTCAAACTGAGAACGATCCTACATAGATTTTTAAAAATCAAAAATCAATCTGCACACTTGCAGCCCTTTAGAACAGTTTCTGTTTACATCTGAAAGATTCAAATATGTTTCATTTAGATAAGGCAGGACCTTTGCCTTCATCTGAGGGATAAATCTACCTATAAAGTTAAGAAATGGGTAAAAAACAACAACTTCATCTTCTAATTAATAAAAAAGACTCTGTAATTTGATGTAACTACTTAAAGCTAGCATTCATTATCCAAGAATATTTGTACATACCACCAATACTATCAGTTACTCATGGTGACAACCCACCATCTAGCTAAATAAAAACAGCTGCTATCTCTACCCCTAAACAGAACCAATCATTCTAGCAGAGGGGAACATTTCAATCTACACATTCAGGTGATGAATACTTGTGATGTATTCATCACCTCCAAAGCTTGGATAAAGGGTAGGTGATGGCAGAATTGCAGCTCTTTTTTTTTAATTGTATAATTTTAATTTTTGTTTCACTAATGTTACATTATTAACTGTATTATTATCGTTATTACAGTAAGCAGAACATTTTTGACATTCATCAGATTTACTTGTATTTTCATGCTTAGCATTTTTCTACCTTTCAACAAATACATATTTTGGTACAATTAAGATGTTATCGATTACAATTTTCTAAAATAAGTTGGCTCTTTATTATGAACTAGATTGTAACTAATTTTTACATTTACTAGGAAGACCATGATAACTCAAACTCCATACAATTAAATGAAATTGAAACCTTTACTATTTTTTATTATTAAGTAAATTAATTAGCACATATTATATCTATATTCAATAACTTCATGTTGAGTACTAATTTCTTAATTCCTTTAATTAGATAGAGGATATTTTAAGAATGTCCTTAAAATTATTTCCTCAGAGTAATAAAAAATTCCCTCTTTGCAGTTGCTTTTGTGAAATCTCAAATTAGGCTTCTACTTTGGAAAATCAATCTATGATAATGTGCATGCTCACTTTGTATGTCTTGATTGCATTAGCCGCTCCTAATTTTGCTAATCAATAATTTTTGCTACCAGTTTTACAAACTTGATTAATAATTTAGTTTTTAAAAACTAAGAAAAAGGTACATGCTTTCAATAAAATATCGTTTCAAGTCTTTATATTTCATGTAATTGAATGCTAAATCTAAAATATCACAATTGTTGAAGAAGCAAAATATTGTATAATTTATTCTTTGAATTAAAAAAATATATTGGCAAAGACTTAAATGATATAAAACTAGATATTGAAAAAAGGGACATTAAAATATATCAAAATTTTTTTTAATGAAATAAAATCCATGTAAAAAATGATCTTGATAAATTTCCAGGATATAATTCAAGTAAGAAGCTAAAGAAAATATTGAAAATACCATTTTTCAGTAATAGTTATTTTTTTCAATACTTACATCCTTTTTTAATGAAGTTTCTGGTAAATTAAGTGCACATTTCAGCAAAGCATATAAAGCCCCATAAACAACATCAACATTGCAAGAATCTTGAGCAGCTTTCCTTATAGCATTATACATTTCTGGATTAACACCTTTACCTTCAAAATCCAGTAATGCTACTGTAATAATAATAATAAAAAAAAAAGTTTTTTTTTTTAAAAGTCTAATACAGTTTGCAGAAAAGTATAGTACTGAAAAGTATAAACTATATTTTGAAATAAACATATTTAAAAGATATGGAACATAGTTTTATACTTAATACAGCTTGCATTCATTATTTTACAGCACATAGTTTACATTTTCTAAACCAAACAACAACAACAACAACAACAAAAAGAATATTCTCTCTTTCACACACAAACAAAATTAAGTAATTTATGATGTAAAGAATTTTCTTGCCCATTTTTAGCCTGAATATTACAACTATCTGTAATGTTAATAATTGAAAAATAAGAAAGTTACATTTTTTTCATTTGATTCTAAATTAATTTTATTTAGTTCACAACATATTTCCCACTTGAAATTTCAATTTTAATAAAAAAAATTGATTAATTATATAGCGGTTGATAAAATATAACTGCTTTCTTTTTGAAAGTATAACTTCATCATAAAGGCTCATCATTCTTTAGTTGAAGTATTTCCTACTGATGATGTTAAACAAGAAAAGAAAGTTCAGAGCTTAAATTGTACATCCTGATATCATGTAAGACCATGGAAAATTTTTTAGAATATCAAAAATTACGACACTTGCAATTTCAAGAATTTAATATAAAAGTAAAAATAAACCCTCAAAAATCAAAAATATAAAAATTTTCCTAATAAAGATAATTTTTGGTACTTGAGCATTACTAGCTTGACATAGATTTTTTTTTTTTGATTTAATTAGATAATACTGGCAAATGTAGCCAATAGACTAATATAATATAGTTCAATAAGCATGGAATCTTTGGTTCAATTACTGGCATGTGACAAATATAAAAAAACCTAATTGTAAATTTATGATTAATTTCTATATAACGTGTACATTTTGGGAGAAAAAATTTTTTTATTCATAAATGGAGCTATAGAATATTTCTGCTCTGAAAGAGAGAATTGCTAATGAAAAAGTTAAAAAGCCATTGTTTCAACTAATAGCTCTGCTCATGAGATGCCTGAAACAACTAGTTAAATGCTTTTTACTTCAAATTTCTGATTTAATTATAATTACATATATTTTTTATCTTTAAATGTCTAGAAATACAATAAAGATATATTTGTTTAAAAATTAAGAATCGTATTTAAAAATCATATTACTTATTAATTTATTCATACTTAAAACTACCTCTACTACTAATAAAAATGAAGAGCCGCACTATTTGGCACAGCTACCTAATTTGGGAAATATTTGTAGGCTGAAAATATGTATTTCTGAACATCTTTTTAAAATTTTAATTAAAAATTTAGCTGAATTTTGCTTATTTTCTGGAATAATTTCCTAAAATATTGCACAAAAAAAACTTTTACACAGTTTCAAAATTAAAAAGAAACAATAAGTGTCTATTTAATAACACAAATATTTGTTGTATATTTATCCCAACCTGCCTTTTAAAATAATATGCAGTTTTTCTTGAATTTTACCATTTTTTTTTTTTCTGGCCTAAGTTCCAACATTAGATTACACTGTTGCTCTAAAATGAAAACTTTCATGTTTGAAAGCTAAACAAAGAGGATTATGTCTAATATATTACTAATATTAAGTTCTAATTTTTTAAAAGATGAATAAAAAATGAAATTATAACATTGGAAAATTTAATAGATAAATGAACAGCACATTTACATTTAAAAAAATGCTACGATGCCATGGGACTGATTTCCATAAAAAAGAATCATGTACATAATGGAAAGAATTTATTGCAAGGCAAATGAAATAAGACCTTTAAAGGTTGTTTTGTGAAATCATGTTTTAAAAATAACAAACACCAAACCGATTGAACTGGAAAGAAATAAAAGCAGTAATACCATGGACTTGCTGGACGTGAAATTCGACTAATTAAGTGTAAAATTAACTACGCTTGTGGAAATTTTGAGTTTTTAAACTTTCCTATTAAATTAGGAAGATTTTTTAAAAACTTATAAAAGAGTTAATAGAAAGTAATTTTAGTTCAGATGCTAAAATAATTGAAACAAAAACCTTTATTTGGAATATTTACAAGTATTTTTTTTCTTCTATTGAATGTCTTTTCTTCTATATACAAACTATTCAAAACATTACACTAAACTAAGTAAAATACTGATTGTAATTCAGATTACATAAATAACAACAGTTAAAATAAACTGCAAACGAAACTATAGAAAAATTATCACAAGCAGTATTAATTAACTTTTAATGCACTTCATATTTATTATAAGAAAGTATTTAAAATTTCAAGATATGTCACAAAATTTGTACCAGAAAATACAGACTGAATACCAAGAAAAAATGGGTGACTAGCACTAGGGAGAGGGAAAAAAACAATCCTAGATTTAAGAATTGAATTTAAGAATAATTGAATTGAATTTAAGAATAAAATCACCATATTAAAGGCTGATAAATCAAATATCCTTTGGTTCAATAAAAACTATTTGGTAGGGATTAATAATATATTTATCGTAAAATAGTAGCAAAACAAATCCTAACCTAAAGATAAGTTTCTACTAAAATCATCAAAATATCCCAAAATGAAATGTAGAGTATGAATGTTTATTAATTTTTTACATATCAAGCCATAGGATATTTTCCATTAAATTAATTCATACTTGAAATATCAAATTCTTCTTACATTTTATCATTTGACGAAAGACTGGCTTCTTAACGTTGTTTAAATTTTTCCCCAACGATTTAACATAGTTAGGTATACGGGGACCAAGAAACAAAGTTCTGTCAGATGTTCCAGCCACAACGGGATGAGCCATAATATAACAATTTGTTTATTTTAGAAGCATGAAAGTGGGAAGGCAAGAATTCGAAATAAAAGCATGGAAATTGATTGATTGATTAAAGGTCTCCTCCCCCTTTGAGATTTTTAGCCATAAAGGCTCATTATAATTCATTTTTTTTTAGAAATTTATAAAAGGTTCAAAAATTCTTAATTTGTATTAGGATAATTCTTTAGTTTTTATTTCATCTGATTATTTGATTTAAAATGTTGATAATGACCATAAATTTTTACCAGAGTGAAGGATAGTTGCGAAAGAGAAACGCATGCGCAATTGAAGTTTCGAAATGTCTCTGTCACGTGATATTGTTTACATACCATAAAATTGTTTCGGTATTTGTTGTGTATTTGAAATTTTGTGTCTTGCTACAGTGAATTTTTTCGTTTCTTGTGTAAGAATGTTAAAAATAAATAGTATAAATGAAGTTATGTGAACTTAAAAAAAACTATTTAAAAGGTTTTTGTCATTTAATACCCGAATATCAAGCTAATGAAACTAATCATATGTTTTAAACATAAAATATTATAATTGTCGCTGAAAATGGTCTACATATATTTATTCGTTTTAGGCTTTTTATGTTCAGGTGTGAAATTTTTTTTGTTCTTGTTATAGCCAATTTTAAGTATTTACTAACTGTTTTTTCAGAAAACATATTTTATTTCTTGATTAATTGATATATATCGGTAATTTTAATATATTTAATACAGTTTTATTTATATTATGTGATTTTTCTCTTAATGAGAAATTGTATTTTGCTGTTTTTTTTAAATATTTTAATGAATATAATTGAAGAAGAAATGAATGTATTTTCTCCTGTGTATGCTCCAGAATCGTAGTTCTTAGCTTTTACCGTCATATTTACTTATATTCATTACTATATTTTTTAAGTTAAATTTAAATTTCTTGTCTATTTAACAGTTTGTATACATTTTAGCTCACCAGTATTAATATATTAAAATTTTATTATTAAATGATTCGTGACATATCTACAAATTTTTATATTTTAGTTACCACCGCTTCCTTGGTCCAAATGCGCGTAGTTACAGAAACTGCTAACTATGGGTAAGTTTTTCTTTTTTGCAGTTTTGATTTTGTTTCATTTAGTATATAAGAAATATCTCATATTTTTATTATAAAGGATTTCATACACACACACATATATATATGTTTAGTTTAATAGACTGAAGCAGATTGATCAGCTATGTATCCCACAATCTTTTTTTTTTTTTTTTAGTTTCACATTAATTAGCTATTTATTAAATAAATTCAACCCAGTAAGTATTCCAATTTTACGGTTACAAGGATAGAAAAATATAAATTTTTCAGTTTTTTAATATGAATATGAAATTTAAATGAATGAACCAACTGTTTGAAAAAAATTACTTGCAAGAAATTACTTGCATTTAAACTGGCATGAAAAAGAGAAAAATCTGTTTATTCTGTTCAGAGTGGTAAAAATCCAATACCACCAAATTAAAAGTAGGGAATAGAAATGAAGCTTTAACTCTATCCTATTTTAGGGTTGACTGGTTGAAAATTTGAAATCTTATTTCTTTTAGTTTGCTTATTTATTATATGTATTTAAACAACTTATTGTCTATGTAATTCTGAAGGGAATAAAATGATTTATTTGTACCATATCATTTTCAATTAGCATGTGAAGAATATAGGTGCCAAGTCTCATCAAAATTATCCGAGAAATGAAAACATTGGGAAAAAGAAAGATCCTCACTGATTTGAAAGTGATTCTGAAATAGAATGTTAATTTTTATGTATACTAATATAATTTGAATATTAGAACTTTTTTCTTAATATTTATACTTTTAACATATTGTTGATTATATTTAAAATTCAACAATTTGTGTATTTTAATTTTTTTCATTCTCATGTCAATCAATTGATTTTCATTTTAATTAATAATTTTTGATTACCGTGACTGATTTAAAAATTGCTAGTGCATAAAATATGAAATAAAAAAGAATAGCATTTTAATAATACTTTTGTATATTGATTTTTTATCGTGTCATTTAAGCACCTAGTTCACTTTTCACACTCAAAAAAAAAAAAAAAAAAAAAAAATGCTGAATTTTGTAACAGGCATCAATTTACTGATTGATGCATAAGATATGTTTTTATGGTACTTTTCTGTTACCCGGGCACAAATGTCGCCAATCTGAACCAAACAAAAGCTAAGTCACCAAACTAAGCGAATGACAAAACAGTCAATAAAATGTCATTGGCAAAATTTGGTAGAATTCTACATTATTTGGAAATTTTTCACTGCACCAGGCTAATGGAAAAGTACGATTTTTACTTACTCATCATCTTTATTTAATTAAGTATTATATTTAGTAAGTAATTATTTAAGGAACTTCATCATTAAAAAATATCATTGCAAGATATAATTAAAAAATATAATTTTAGATATAATTCTTATCCTCTACAAATTTTTTATTCATAGATATTAAATATATTTGATGTACCACAAAAAACAAATGTAATACATATTTTAGAAAAAAAACTTAAAATTAATTCTCACAATTTAAATATTTTAACTGAATTTTTAGCTACTAGTTATAAATAGAGAGCACTTGATTATTACAATAAGAGTGTTTAAATATTAAAGGAATTATTAATAATTAGCTAAATAAATGTAAAATCTCATTAACATATTGAGTATCAAGCCTTTTTAGTTTTTAAAGCCCTTACATTATTTTTTCCATTTTTTTTATTGCAGTTATTTTGCCAACAGTGTAGATGTTGAAAATCCTAACAAATTAGTTCCTTCTGTGTCTCCAGCAAATTTCAGTGGTCCAGAATTATTCCGCAGATTACTCGGAAAATGCTATAATTTAACTGGAGAGAGGTATTTAGATTAATAGAAATCTGAATCATATGTAATCAGAAACTTTAATTTATAATTTAATACTTAGTATGTTTACTTTATTTGTTATAAATTTTTTAATTCTGTTTCATAATTATCCATTTAAAGCTAGAAAAATTAGCATAGCTGATTTTATAATAACTGAATTTGGTTGACTTGTGATAATTAATAAATTAATATTCAATACACTTTGGGATGATGTAATTTTTTTAGTAAAAATTACGTGTTCTCTAATATATTATGACCCTGTTCAATGTACTATTTATAAAATATAAAAATAAAGAATTGAATTGTAACCATTATATATTTTCAATATCCTATCTTATTAATGAAGTAGAATCTGGATTCTATTCATTCCAGGAATAATAAATGCTAAGAAGCAATTATTTTTCAATAATTTAGAAATTCTCATAATTCGCAGGTGATGCTTTTGCACTTTCTGTAACAAATTTTAACTCTTTGCAGGTATAGGTACACATTTTGTCCCTTTCAAAATTTTACACAGTATGAAATATCTCCCAGGTGGAATGCTTATCAAGGAATACTAGGGTAAATTTTTTCTTTTTGCCCTGCATTTAATATTCATTATTTTATTTTTAATTGGTTATTCATATATTTTAAATTCATGTTTTTATTAAATTTTTCAATTTCCTATGTTTTAGTTGATGTGAGTTTTCATGTAATGATACTTGTTGTGTCCGTGTTTTGCACGGAAAGGGGGTGCGGTAGCTTCTGAGGGTAAAGACCCCTGAGCACCCAGAGGGCAGAAATCTGACTTCTAGCTCACACACACGACACAACCCTTTTTAGGGGGTGGTCGAATTCATTCATCCATCAGCAAGTCGGAATTTAGATCCAAATCAGAGACCAACTCATCCCTGATCCAGTACCCCCAGAGGTATCGTTTTGTTATGGGAACTTGGTGGACTTTGCAGTCTTGACATATTTAACGTGTCCTAACTGCCATTAACCAACATGGCGGTCTTTGGCCAAGACGAGAACAGAACCCGCGACCTTTCGGTTACGAGACTGACGCTCTACCAACCAGGCTACTGCGGCCTAATGATACTTATTGAATACTATAATAGATATCTTTGTTTCTTAATTGAATTATAAAATATATTTTTGATATACTGATTCAAATTTAGTGAATTTCCAGGCCATGATTATAGCAAAATAATGGTTTAATGAGGTAAAAGGGCAGTCATAACATATTATTTTTCATCTGTCAACTTTAGTAGTATAGAAAAGGTAAATGGCACCTCGGTTATAATCTCAATTTTTCAATCACTCATTTAATTTGCTTTAAAGGCAAGAGTAATATTTTTTTCCCATCAGAGACACTTATATGTTCTTTATTACTGTACCATCATAGGGGACTAATTTTAAGTATTTTTTATATCTGCATTATATTTCAGAGTTTGGTTTTTGTGATTTATTGGCACAAGAGCCATTCTATTGGTTAAGCTGTACTAGACTTTTGTTATATCTCAGGGAATTTTAAATTGACAATTTTGGTTGCTTTTTACAGCAATCGTATGTTGATTACAAACCAACATTTTGACTTCACTAGTTTGGCATGCTAGATTTTCGAAGATAATATTGTTTAGTTTTGTTTGTTTGGGTCTTATTAACCTTTTTTTGTACAAATTATCATTTGTAGCAAAATAACCAAAACACACACACACACACACAAAAAAAAATCATTGGAAATACTTCTCTTTTCTTACAGAGTAATTAATATATTAATCAAAATTATTTATTTAAATCTAAATTATGTTATCAGTTAGGTCTCTTTAAATCTTTTCCAATTCAAATTAATAGTTAAATGCATTAAAAAAGTACATTACTCTTGCAATGACATCCAACATCACAGAACAAGTCTAATTGATTTGAAACTATATCTTTGGAACGAATTTAATAATATACCAAATGCAACAAAACAGTTGACAAACCTACAAAGCTCCTAATGATGCTTCTCATCTGACTTCTTGAATTTGCAAAAAAATATGGTGTTATAAATCATAGTTCTCTCTATGAAAGTTAATTTTTAGATATCTTTCATCTGGATTGACATATGTGAAGTTTTATGCCAATAATAACCGTAGAAAATTAGTATTAAAATTGCAAAAACTCTTTTATCAAAACCAAAAGATGATTTTACGCAAAATAGAAATTATTGACAAATTATTGTATATTCTTCGAATATATATCAATCTTAAAATATTTTCAAGCTTGTTTTAAAAATTTTTTTAAAAATTGTAATTAAATTTGAAGTTATTGGATAGGCACTGATTGCTAATTTATTGATTTTCATTATTATTATTATTTTTTTTTGTAAAAAAATAAACGTTAACTTACTTTTTTTTATGATTTATAGTATTTGGAGTCACTGGGATATAGAGAATAACACATTTGCAACTATGGTTTTTAAGAATGGTGATCAATGTGGTGATATTGACAGATCAGTTAAAGTAATATATTTTTATTTTAATATGTTCTTTATGAATAGTGATACTTCTGTTTTAATAAATAAATTTTCTTTTAAGGTTTCCTTGAAGTGTGGCCCTAATGAAACTTTATTAAATGTAACGGAACCTACCAGATGTCAGTATTCAGCATTATTTAGGACTAGATATGTGTGTCATAAAGATGCCCTTGTTGTATATCCACGCCTGAGCATTGAATTACAAAAAGAATGGAACCGTTTGCTGACAGAGTTGCACTATGGAGATATTACAAAGAAAGTTAGTGACAGATATTATGTTTCCAAAAAAAAGTATTTATGATATTCTCTTTTTCTTAAGTAAAGCCAAATGTCATAATATAATAATTTCAAAAAGGTTTTTGGAAATTATTATATTATAATGAAATATTTTGAATTAAATATTAAAAGGTTGTTTTATTTCATAACTCATATAAGTTGGAACCATTTTTTTCTTATGAATACATGCTTAACTGACTCATATTTTTTAGAATACATATTAATACTCAAGAATAAGTATTTGTAATAAATCCATTAAAATATCAGAATGAAAACTGGTCATTGGAAAGCTTTTATCCTTAATAAAATAGTATTTTGAAGCTTAAATGTTAAAAAAACCAGATATTTTTATATATTTCTGATTTAGCAGGATGTTTTACACTGGCTGTAAAAGTATATAAAATGGGTATTATTTTTTATATCTGTTATATATAGAATGTTCCAAAAGATCATTTAAAAACTTGAAGTGAGACCAGGCAGATAGAAACAAGTCATTTTTACAACATAGGATAGTAAGTGCAACTACTACAGAGAGCAACTTAATTCAGTGTCAAGTGACAGTGAATTAAGTAAAAGACACTTCATACAGACATTACATGTTTGATGAAATGTAAATTCAGAATCGCGCCGCAACATTACAATAGATGCTGTAACTATGATGATGATACGGCATCAATAAAATACCTTTGGTATAATTGTTAAAAAGATTGTTTTTTGAAGTATTACATTTTATAAAAGTTCTTAATTATGTAATTGCAAATTTATATTTCATTAAACCAGTTTTAGACATTATCTGGCACATTCATTATTTTTATTTAATTCATTGATGAAAGAATCCTTAGAATTCTTTTCATTTGCAACACCATGTTCTATTATAAATATCAATTATTTTTGTGTTCTCAATTTAATTTTTAAATTTGTAAGCCTTCCTTGAGACATGCAGATTAGCAACAGTATATAAGTTAATAGAATTCTTTCCCAATTCAATGCACAATATACAATCTGGTTTGAAAATTCTTGTAAATCAACAAAACTATGAGCCATAAGATGAAGTCTTTGAAAAATCAAACTGTAAATATTTATATCATTATGACACTTAAAAATTTATTATGAAAATATTGTTATTCTGTGGCAGTTTAGTTTTAGACATTTCAGAAACCTTAGTTTACTGTTTAGAATAATTTAGTAAGAAATGCATGAATATATATAAAAAAAGTGTTAAATTTTTTCATTTTTCAGGGATATCAAGTTGGTTTAGAAAAAATATTTCAGAAAGCAGGTTTAGCCGATACTAATCCAACCAAACGCCCAGAAACCACCACAACTGCTACATCTTTAAAAGAAGGTGATACATTTCTTGATCTTCAGACATGCAATAAGGTATAATGAAGCATTTATGATTAAGATTATTTAACATCCTTTATTATAAATATGATTAATCAGCCTTAAGTAATTTTTACTACTGAGCATATTGCCCTTAATTAATTGTTAGGAAGTTATAGAGAGAAGATAAAAAAGTTTGCTGTTTCTTCATTTTTAAAAAAATCTAAAATGCTTACTTTTATTTATTTATTTATTTTTGCTTTTCTCTTAAATTTTTTTTTAGTGACATCTCTTATAGCCATTTTACAATCACTAATTAACTATATTAGCTTTCATGTACATTTTCATTATTGAGTATTTCAAAATGAATAATAAAGATATCTAAATGAATAGAATTTCATTCATTTAGATATCTTTATTATCAATTTGGATATAAGGAAATTTATATAATTAAGCATCAAAATTGAACTAAGAATATATTTTTCATCCATTTCTTCAAATATAAAAAGAGTTTTTATAAATTACTTCTGATACTAAAATTTTCAGCAAATCTATTCAAATATTTTTTTTCATAGGTGAACTAAATAAAGAAAAAGTTTCTTAGATGAACAGGGATAGCATATATACACTAAAATACAGATAATTTGTTAAATGGAATGATTTTTAATTTTTTGTGTCTTTATAAATATAATTTACTCTACACTTTTAGTTGGTATTCATCATTCTTGCTAAAAGTAAATGTACAGTTCATAAAATTTTTAAAAGAGAAGTTATAAGGTATTTTTTTTCCTATAACCCTGTTAGCTTAAAGAATTGAACCAAACAGAAAAAGACCTTGAAGTGTATCAGAAATATAATGGAAATATGATTTTGTGTTTTTATGATATCTATCCTTCTATTTGTAATATAAGTTTTAAAATATATCCTTTGACATTTTATTAATGTTATATGTGCATACATTATATAGAATGAATTAACACAAACTAGGCTCTTAGGCAGTGAATACGTTTTCACCATATCTGATAAATTTCTCCTTCAATACAGAAAAAGTACCATATTAAAATTTCATATAAAGCTCTACAATTTTTTTAGAAAATGTATTCAATTTTATAGATTATTATCAGCTCTCAAAAATATCTAATTATAATATACTTCAGCTTATATTAGTATGCTGAAGATTTGAAACATTTGCTTCTAACAAGGCAATCACAATAGCTTGACGTTTTGATAAATTAAAGTATACATTTTAGATGTGCAAAACATTTTATTTATTTACAAATTTTTATTTTACAGCAATATAAAAACCTTAAAGATGAAATTGCTAGACTGAGTTTAGAACTTGAAGCAATGAAGCTAATGCTTGATTTAAGTAAAATGCATAATCGGACAAACAAACCTGTCAGGTAAGTGATAAATTTGTACAAAATATTTACAATTTTAAGCAGATGTCATTTGCCAGTATTCTTTAATGGTTTCCTCAGAGCATCATAAAGACGTTTAGCCTGAAAAGTATATGCAGATATACATTAAAGAAAGTAAAAATCTATTTTACTAGATGCAGTATAAGCTGTCTATAATGATATTAAGACCACAGAAAAAATAATACAGAGTTATAGCATTTTTGCTTTCAATTTGTATTAATATAATAAATTTTAAAGTGGAAATTTTAGTTAGAATTTTCATGAAAGATATAAGTATACATAAAAGAGAGGAAGAAATCTAGCTTTAAAATTGTTATTGCCTAAGGAAGATGAAAATATTATTAAGTTTTATGTTGTCATATATAAAACCATCTTAAAGCATTTTTTCAGTGTTTTCATTTATGGCTTATTTAAATCGTTTTTGTTTGTTAACCACTTTTTTTTTTATACAGCATCTATAATTTTTTTACATTCTTGTCCTTCCCCTTCATAGTAACTATTATTGATTAAGAAATTCCACACTTTTTAGCAGTATGAGCATGCTTTAGATCTTGACCGCTGTTCTATTTGTTGCTTTTCATCAAATCTCCATATTTCATATGAAAAATGAATTTTAAAGAACTAACTGTGAATGATTGAACATGTTTAGAACAGAAGATGTGAAGAACATGCCATTCAAAGACATAAGCAGTAAATATCTATGCACATGCTATAAGTGCTGCCCATCGCTACTGCAATCAGCTTTCAAGTTCCTTTATTTTTTTTGTTAACTTAGAATGGAAGTTGGATTATTGAGTTCCAATTTCTGAGATGGAATGAGGGTAATGGGAATTGTTTCATATTACATTTAAAATGGAAAAGTATCATTATAGATAGGTATATTATTGGGTTGTTCGGAAAGTCATTTCGTTTTTTTTAGTGAAAATGAAAGACGATTTTCGTATAATGAATAAGCATTTTATTAAATTATGTATTGGCCATTCTGATCCAACACCCTTTGCCATCTTTCTGGTAGTAGCATGATTCCACGCTCATAAAATTTTTGGTCTTTGCTGGCAAAAAACTGATCCAGGTGATTTTTGGCATCTTCATTTGAGGTAAAGGTTTTACCATCCAAAAAATTTTGCAGGGACCGGAACAAATAATAATCCGAAGCCGCCAGATCTGGAGAATATGGTGGATGTGGCAGTGTATCCCATTCAAGCAGTAAAAGCGTTTGGCGAGTGACCAAACTTGTAAGAGGTCTCACATTATCTTGGTGGAACACTACACCTTTTCTGTTGATTTACTCTGGCCTTTTCTGTTGAAGTGCATCGTTCAGTTTGTCCAGCTGATGACAGTAGACTTCGAATTAATTGTTGTGTTATCCTGTAAAAGCTGTAAAAAAACCGATTCCTTTAAAATCCCACCAAACAGACAGCATCACTTTTTTTTTGATGATATTGGCTTTCGAAATGCTTTGAGCCGGTTCATCTTTTCAGCTCCAAGATCATTTGCGTTTGACATTGTTATATACAACGCATTTTTCGTCCCCAGTAATGATGCGCTTTGAAAATGAATCATTTTTGTGACGTTTGAGGAGCGAATCGCAGACATCAACGCGACGACACAAATTTCTCTCCGTGAGAACATGGGGAACCCATATATCGAGCTTCGAGGTTAATCCCAGGCCTTTCAGGTGGTCATAAACAGTTGAATTCGATAACTTTAAGATCTCACCGATCTCACATGTTGTTATTCGCCGGTTTGCATCAACTAATGCCTTTATCTTGTCTTTATCAGCTTCAACCGACCTTCCAGAACGTGGTGCATCTTCGACATCAAAATTGCCGGATCAAAATTTTGCAAACCAGTTCTGACACTGGTGTATTGTCAACACATCTTCTCCATACACTTCGGTTAATTTCTTTCTGGCTTGAACTGCATTTTTACCTTTTCTGAAGTAAAAAAGTAAAATATGACGAAAATGCTGCTTATTGCTCTCCATATTTAAAAGGGCACCAACCAAAAACTACTGCGTAGAATTAATAGAACTTTTTCACACACAAGCCTTGCAATATCAGCTCTCAAGACATATAATGGTTATGCGGCTTAAGTGTGAAGTTGGTTTCGAAAAAACGTAATTAAGTCCTCTGACGGAAAAAAACGAAATTACTTTCCGAACAACCCAATAAATATAAAAAAATCACTGTAGGCATGCTCAAAACATAATGAATAGACAGGAATTCTGATATGATCAAAATAAATATCATTATGGATCAGTTTCATTTTATTATGTAATTGGTATTTTTGCATAGAATTAATGCATTTCTTTTTCAGAGTGACATCTTCTCAATAAGATCTCAAAGACAAAGGACATTTATTGTCAAACTAAGCACTGTGAATATTTACCATAATCATTTTACTGCAAGAAACTGCTATGGAGAGGTATATAAATATGTTATTTAAACTTTTTAATTATTCTAAATTCTGACATGTTCAATATTCTGCTATATTGCAAAGAATATGGCAAAATATAACAAAGCAATTTTCCTGCAAGCAAATTTTTATTTTGTAATATTTAAGTTAAATGTAAAAAGAACTAATCATGGTTTTAGATATTTATTTTCATAAAACAACATTAGTTGATTTGCATTTTCCATTTTGAAAAATTTATTGTATTTGATGTAACTATTTTAAGCCTTCAGTTATTTTGACGATAGTGGACAAGAAATTATTTTTACAAGAATGAACCTCAAAATCATTACTTTAAATGTACAAGTCTTTCTTGCTTAACACTTGCATTTGTTTTGTAATATCCTGTATGTTTTTGGAATAAATTATTTATTTGAAAACACAACAGCATTTTATCCACAGGAAAATTTTTAATTGGAGCATATACTTGATGTGAAATGATAAAATAACATTTCTCATTTTAGTTAATCTTTACTTATAATAAAGCTGAATGTGTGCGTGTGTTGGTGCTCAACAAGCAAGATTGTTGGACCTACAGCTACCAAGTTTGGTACATGTATACCATGGTGGTCAGGAATGTGCACCTCAGAGCCTGTTTTTTTTTTCGAATTTACAATTAGAATATGAATTAATTAAAAATTATGCAAAATTTTAACGTTTTTCCACTATAATTTCCTAAAATATTATCATACAAAGATTAATTTGAGGAAAAAAATCAAGATTTATAAATTAGCTTTCTAATGGTATTGGTATTTTAATTTATTTTTAAAGAAATAATTGAAGTTATAAGAGCTCTTAACTATATTTTTCAGACAAAAAAAAAATAAAATTAAATCTATATGAGCACGTTACGAGTGAAAGGGAAAAAATTATCTTTTATCAATAAGTTGCCATCGGATAGACAATAACTCAAATTAAAATAAAAATTATTGCAAATTAAACATATAAAAATGTAATTTCAGCATGTGTCTGCATGAAATGAAATGAATATGAAGTATGTTTTTCCAAAAAGAATTTTTTTTGTGATCTTTACAATATTATTAATTAAGTAAATCAACTTTATTCAAGACAAAAAATGATTTTTTTATATGTATTCAATTCAAGGTCCAATGGCTAATTTGTAAAACTTTAATAATAGAAATGCATCTATAAAAAGAGTCTAAACGAAGTAAATAACTACATTGTATGTAACATGAGTCTATAAATGCTTGACAATCTTCATTTTTTATAGTTTTTAAATAAAAAGAGATAAACTTCAATTGACTGATTTATATATTCATTTGACCTTCAAGTATTCATTTTCAATATTCATTTGAAGGTTACTATCCAATAAAAATGGGTAATTTTAAACTACTTCGACCATTCCAAAGATGATACCCCAATCAATGTCCAAAATTTTCCATGACTAACTGCCTAAGAATGAAATGTTTCAAACATTTTGAATTAAAACTTCATAAGTCTATCAAATTTGATAGTAAAAGATAGAATCCTTTATTTACTTGAAAGTTGAAGTGTCAAGAATATTTCATACAATATGATTCCTTATAACTAAAAGATGTATAAAATTTAGACTTTATTTTTTAAATTATGTTTAAAGACCAAAATAAAATAATATTTTATTATTAGCATCATTTAAATCCTTTTGAAAATAAAGCTATAAAATTTGAATTTTATGATGAATCTGAGTCATTTTTGTTGAATAATTCTTGAAATATTACATAAATTATTGTAATTATTCAGTAGTAGACATAATGATCCTCTTTTACTTATATTAAAAAAATGCTTGGTTTTGGTAACTAAATGTTTTTGTATCAATTTGCAGTTTAATCATTTCCATTTTTAATTTAAAGTTAACATTTTGTGATGCATATAGTACATTAAGGGCTTAAAAAGTTTAAAACTGCATGAGTGAATTATGTAACTATCAAAATTTAAACCTTAATTTTTTTTGATGAAGTAGCTATTAAAAGACAAGTTACCTAAATAATTTAATTGACAATGACAAATCACATAAAGTATTTAAATGATAATTTTAAACAATTAAATACTTTATGTGACATATTACATATTTTATATACTTACTAGCAGCCAGCTGGTCACCAAAGGCCGTCAAGTAAGTATATAAAATATGAATCCTTATAATTTAATTTTAAAAGTTGCATATTTTCATCCCATCATTGATAAAAAAATTAATATATATGATATAATTACTAGCTATATTTTCTTTTCCACTAAAATTATAATATACATAAATGTGTTTTTAAAATTTTGGCACTATTTATGCTAATAAAGCATTTATTATGTTTATATCTATTGTTGAAGGAGGGATACAATTATTCTTTTGTTATTAAAAAGGAAAAAACAGCTTGCCCCCCCCAACTTTTTGATAATTAAAGACAGTATAATAATGCAATCAACTTATTTTCCTCCATTTTATTTAAAATATTTTTTATTACTTAAAACTTCTATGAAATGACATTTCTAACTTACCTTCAAAGGTCCCATTCCAGGGCATTGAGTAAGATCTTCAACAGAAGCTTGGACAATGCCTTTCAAAGTCTATGAAATGAAAAATCAACCATGATATCAAATAATTTTTATAACACTTTACTAAAAAAATAATAATAAAAAAATCTTACTTTGAAATTTGAAAGAAGAACAGTGGCATCTGTTTTATTAATTGATCTTATTGTAGTTAAGCAATCAATAAGCTATAAAATAAAAATAGGAAGGTCAGGTATTCAATGAAATATCTTTAAAGGTGTCAATTACAGTATCTGCACCAGGGATATGAATTTCAGGATGCAAAATTTAGGTGAAGTAAATTGTATCATTTTAAAATTATACTAAATTTTTACATCTAATATGATTTATACGTCCACCTCTAAAATTCTATGAAGTATAATAAAGGCATTCTCTACAGTACATACAAATCATTAATTTCAGGAACTAAACTTTAAATTTTTTTTCTTATAATCGTATATCACAATATTTTTAAGATAAAAATTGTTTTTTAAAATGTGATTCATAAATCTTGTAATATATAATGATTTAATTCAGTTAATTAACAAATTTAAACATTTCACTATAATATGAGATATGAAAATAAATTCTCTAGTATTTTGTTTTATCAACAAATTTGATGAAAATATAGGACAGCCTATTTAATTGATAAATTAAACCTATAAAAACTGCTGAATTTGGTAGCAAATATATTTACCAAATTCAGCAGTTGGTAAATATATTTACCAACTATATCTTTCTAATTGGTAAAGATATATTTAAAATAAATCTTGATTGATTAAATGCATGCATACACTTACACACAAATTGACTTAAAAAAATTACCAGAAGTTTCAATAAATTCTAATGTTTAAAGTTTTCTGTATTAAGAATATAATCATTAGTTCTCAAACTGATAATAATTCATAATTTATGCTTATTGTTATTTTCAGTTATGATCTGCCTTGTTTTTCTAAACATATTTCTTAATTTAATTTTCATTTCTAAAAAAGCATTTGGCTAATTGTTACGCACAATTTACCGTTATTCATGTAAATTACATGGAACCAATGGAAGCTATCCATTCAACATTGTGATTCCTTGAATGCTTAAACATCAGCTAATATTTACTGATCTGCAGCTTAAATGTCAGCTCTGTGAACAAACAAACAATATGCACTTCTAATAATCATCTATTTATATATCATGTATATCAATTCAGGAAATATTTGCTGATCTGAATTGCACTTATATTTGATGTTATCTCCTTTTTCTATTAAAGTTAACTTATTTTGACCTTTCGATAAAAAACTGCAAATTTTTTATCTGGTAGTTTTCAAGAATTCTTGTATTTAATAAAAACAGCTTTTTATATAGCCTCATTGATGTAACTGCCAAAATATTAATCCTTTCAAAGCTATTGAATATTTATGAATCAAATTTGTCTCATATATGTCCGTTATGATGATAAAATGCAGACTTATATTGAAGGATTATTCAGCACTAACCAATCAAATGTTGATGCTCATCCAATTGGCCATCTTGATTAAAGCTTCTATCTAGGGTGAGCATGCTGAAATATCTTTATAGAATTTATTTCTTGATTATGCCTTCTATTCGAAAAAAAAAATTACTAAAGAAATTTCAATCTATATTTGTGATGGCACATTTTGGTCCAGGTATACTTAAAACAAGTTGAAATGATAGCAATGCATTTTTAATGAAAACTTTTTAGTTTCAAATTCTTGATATATTACATTATATATGATATAGCATTAATATATATTTTTCATATACATACGATAGATAATTTTACCTGAGAATAATGGTCACTATCTTGTTTTTCTTTGATGAGGTCTGCAGATTTATTTTCAAACATTTTATAAGTTTCTAGGTACATGCCAGCCTCTTCAGCACTAGTAGAAATAAAGTTAACATATGCATATTACAGAAAATTTAGCAAAAATTTTCTCGTATAATTTTCTTGCTCTTAAAATTTTTAACTATGCTTGTTTTTGTAAAGATGACAATCTAAATACATGTGGTAATACGTTCATTATAATAAATATAAGTTTTATAATTATAGATGTGAATAATACATCATTTTCTTATTTCAGATATGACTATTTTCACATTTCATTATGAGATATTTCTTATCTTTAAATTTGAAAAGATTAAATATTTCATCGTAATTTCATATATTTTTTTAACAAAAGATAATCTCTTAAATTTTCTGAATATTTCTCTCTTGAATTAAAAATTCAATTGCTAAAAGAAGTTAGAATTTTATTTTATAAATATATAAAAGCATCAAAAATTTATATGCTAAAATTTTCAATACATTATAAAACATCAAGATATGGTAAAAATGGGCATATAGTAATTTTTTCAAAACTTTTAGTTAATAATAATTTCTTTTAAGAAAAGCAAGAATATTCAGAAATGCACTTCCTCACAAGAATAACCATCATAACTATAACAATATGGTTTTTTTTATATGTAGTGACTTTATAATAATCTATAGATTTTAAAATTAAGTCTGTAGGGAAACACTTGGAAAAATCAAACTTTAGCTAGTTTTCATTACTGTTATATTTATGTAACTAAAAGTGGAATTAATAAATAGTTTTTATTCTACTATCTAAACTACTGTAAGAATTCTCTTAAAATTTTGCTGGTAGATGTTTAAAATTAAATAAATAGAGAATAATAATAGATACCCTTTCAAGAGCAGCAGAGAATGTCACATATTCATACTGGGAGGGTATACAGATAAGATCATAAGACATTAATCGGCACAAGAGAAAAAAAAATTAATAAAGACTACTATGTGAAAATCAGATACTCAGACTGACCAAAGAAAATATAATATGACATGACCAATGAAGAACAAAATGTGAGATGTTGTTAATTAACATTATTAGTACATTTTAAAAACAAACAAACAAGCTGTGCTAGCTAGGGGAGAATTTGAATATTCATCTGTGCACACAATAACAGAGAACTAAATTTGCTTAAAAGATAGGTTAAAGAGTCATCAAAGAGGGTGAAAGGGTTCTGAATATTTGTAGACCTCTATGATGATTCCTTCATTATCGGAGTATGTTTTGTTCATAAAGCACTTTGCTTGTAATGAGATCAGGAATCTTTGTGAACAAGTTCAAACATGATCCAGAGAAGTTCAAATATTTGAGGAAACTGGTAACTTTTGTAGTTTAAGCAAACTGATGTGATAGGAGGGGACCCTAGATACAGTAGGGGACAGATGGCACAACTGCTGTCATTAATCAGACCAATATGGACAGAGAGCAACATCTAGTATTAGAACAATATTAAGTTAACCCATTTATGTCAAAGGTTAAAAAATTGGAATTTTTGCATAAAATTTCTGTAATAATTTCTTATAATGAAATTTCTAAATTTCTTTTATGAGAGGAGTGTTCCAAAAATGGAACAATAGGTATTAATTAGTTAAGTAGATTTGCCATGTGCTGTAGCATGGAGGTGCATATGGATAGCATTCAAAAACTATCTTAATATAATTTGTTGCTTACAAAATTTAAAACATGGCAATAATGAATTTTGTGAAAGCAGTTGTGAAACAACCTACTGACTAAATAAGATTCACTTTTATATGTGTGGAACTGCGAATAAATAAAATTCTCTATTTGATTTATCAAGAACCCTCGATAGATCCAAAAGAAAAAAAAAAATGTCTACACATTACTGTATGGATTGGATTTGTTACATTAAAGATAAGTTTATCAATATATATATGGCAGCTTTCAACTTTGGCTCAGCATAATGGTGAAAATACCGAATCACGAAATCTTTGAGTGCTGTATCTTGTTTGTGTTGTCACTAATATTTTTGTAACACTGAGAGTTTACATGTTAAGCAAAAGTAATATTAAATTTAATTATTGATGCCTCATATTTTTTTCTTTATTGCCATAAAAATCTCTCCCTCCTGCTACTGAGCTGATCACATATACCTAATTTTCATACAGTGAATTTTCTTTTCTTTCTTTCTCCCCCCCCCCTTTTTTACACTGATCAATTTCCCATGGTCTGATATTTATACCCTCTGAATATGAAGACAATACATTCAATAATGATTTCTTACTATGACATTCCAAACAGATATACTTTGATTTGAATCCCTTTGTATATCAATAGCAAATAAACCTTAGCAACCTTAAATATGAACCTCAGATGAAATTTAACAATTTAGAAAAGAAGTTATAATAAATAAAGTTATGGAGGAAGTTAAAGTTATGAATAATATTGATATTTCTGTAATGTTTTTGCTTAGTAAAAGAAATGGATATCTTTTGGCTCATTATATGGATATTCTAATAATGCCACTTGGATTTGCTACAGTTTTTAAACAAAAATCACAACAAAATTTTACAAAAATACCTCCATGCAACCATTAATGTGCAGTCTGCTAATATTGATATTACAGAAAGATCCTTCAAAGGTGGATTTGGTTCAGCCTAAGGAAAATATAAACAAAACATATAAGAATTCTTGTTTTTATTTAAATTAATACTATATAGATAAAATGAGTTACTCAATTTTAATTACAAAATAATATTTATTTTCAAAAATTCAATTATATGCTCAACTTACCACATCAACTTGTACAAGTAACACTCTGAGACTGTAAGATTTTCCTAATGCCTTAAGTCTGTCATGTATGTAGTTAGGGAATAAATTGTGATATCTAAGACTAAAACAGAGAAATGATAAATAATCTTTAAATCAAATAGAACTATTATAATGCAAATGGAAAATGTATGAGATTTGAATTTATGAAATTTATCTGGTTAAAAATGAGTCTCTTAGTTTAAATTTCTTAAGAAACTTTTGAAGAGAGATGAATTTTTATTAGTAATTTTATTCTAAATAATTATTTTTTTCATTTAGGAAAACTATTGATAGTATAGGTGTTATTTTGTTCCTAGATTAATATGGCTAAATGTTCATATAGAGCAAAAGATTAATGTAATAATACTGTCATATTATAGCTGAAGATGAAGGGAGTTAGATAGATCTACAAATTTGCCTCAAGACTCATTTATCCTTTTGCTCCTTTTCAGTTTTAATAATGAATAATATTTCATTTCTGAAGTTAACTTCATTTTATTGATTAAAGATAACAAAAGGAAATTAAGTGCAGATGTAACAATTCATTTTTTAAGTTACAGGAAAATGGCTTTTGGGAGATGTTTGAGTATGGAATTCTTAGATATTTCTTACAGTTTTTTTTCCTCCTCTGATTAATTATTTGCAAATGAAGGAAAATAAATGTCCTCATAAAATTTAAGTCATTATAAAAATCATACAATTCAAGAACTTTTCATTGAAAGAAAAATTATGCATTTTTAATAGATATTCCAAGTCACATGCATTATTCATTTAGTAAAAGAATACAGTAAACCCTCAAATTAATGAATTAATTAGGATGAAAGAGCAGCCAAATAAAAAATAATTTAAATAACAAAATGTGTAAAGACAGATTTTTGCAACAGGATGTTGCATAAAAAATTGTTTTGTATCTACATTAAATATAAAACATTTAATGTGATGTCTCATTAATAGAATCATATTTCAGAAGTATTAAACGATTACTAGAGTCTGAATCAGATTTTAGGTACTAAATTTAATATCTATTGAGTTGAGACCCTTCAAATCAATCATTTACAATAGTTTCATTTGCACATTTTCCTTTTGTATTTCTTACTCAGTGTCAAGTGGTAAAGGAAGTAATTGAAATTAAATAAATAAAATTTATGAAATGGCTTTTACTTGTATTTTTATTATATTGAGCATTCTTCTTATTAATTAATATGAAAAATATACAATACCATAAAACAATAATCTCAGAAATTCTAGAGGTACTACAATAAGATAGGTTAAGTTTATCACTTTAAGTTTAACCATGTAGAAGTAAGCTGAAAGTAACAATAAATATTCATATTTACCTTAAGAATAATGCACATGTACTTTTCCCCATAAGATAGTCTGGTTCAATTTCAGAAAACTCCCAAGGAACATTTCTTATGTGTTTAAGAAGAGGATTTCCTCTCTAAAATTAAAATGGATTCAATAAGATAATAAATTAGAATTTTTTTTTAAATTCAGTAATTCCATTATTTTAAGAATACTAGTTCAATGATGACACACAGAATCAACAACTAAATTAAAATATTTAGTTATAATGGTAAAGATTAGTAGAATTTCTTTTTTTGTGTAAATCAGCAAATATTTACAACACACACACACAAAAAAACAATTTCTTGTAATGAAGTTTATGATTCAGACATACGGTTTTATAAAACAAATGATTAGAAATTAGTTTAAAGCACATTTTAATCAAACAATAAAAACCTGCTAACTTAAACTCTAATAAAATGGAATAAAAAAAAAGTATTTAGAAAAAATTCTACATTTCTTTCACAATGTCCAATAACTGATTCATAGAAACCAGATAAAAAAAAAAATATATTTTATTCAACCATTAAAAAATCAGTTTTAGCCATTAAATTTAAATTGATTAAAAAAAAAAAGACTGACACATATAAAATTAAATTATTCTTAACAATTACTATATATTTTACTACCTTTTATATAAAAATATTCTGATTTAATAAACAGCTTATATAATTTTTTTTCTGCTGATATAGTAATAAGAATCAATTACTAACTATTCAAAATTTCTGATAAAAGAAAATGAATCAAAATATTTATAACTAATATGTTAAATACAAAAAGAACCAAAACTTCGTCTTTTTAAAAAAATATTTAAAAATCTGCTTTATATTTTTAGGGAATATGTCTTTATTTCATCAAATTATCATTGAAATTATATTATTATTATAATAATACCTTCATAACTGAACACTGATGAAAATTAAATTTTGACAGACTTCTAGTATACAATTACAAGCAGTAAAATAATTCACCATACCATATCACCATTAGTTGATTCACCAACTCAATGAAATAATTACTATAATTGTTAATAGGTGTTATTTCTTGTAAATACTTATGCATTTTAATTATTTTTTTTTTGTGTGTGCAGGTATTTACAGGAAGTATATTTTCTTATCTTAAGGTCTAAAAAAAAACAAAACAAAAAAAAAACAGGCAATTTAAAAATAAGTGATATTCAAGCATTAAAAAAAATGAACTTCATAAAAAGTCAGTGTTACAGACAAACATAAATAAAACAGTAAGAATACAAAATTAAATAAGAGTGTCTTTCAAGGAAACAAATTATTTCTTGGCTAAATAAAAGAAATTTTTATTTATTTGAAAGTAACACACACACACAAACTCTCGCAAAATAAATCAATTTAAATGCATGACTTGTTAGACAAGTTTTTGAATAAAACAAATGTTTCAAAGTTCTTTTATTAAAAAGCTTCATAGGTTTCAGTTAATTACCAATTAATAAAAATTAGAAGAAGTTGATTTGATACAATTATTTATTTTTCATTTGAAGATAAATTAAATAATAACTCTTACCTGTCTAGGATTGACAATGAGAGCAGAAACACTCCGGGAAGTTCCTGAAGCACCTGAACTGTAAATTTAAAAAAAAAAAAAAAAAAGAAAGAAACAATAAATGTTTTGGAAGAGAAGTAAATAATATAAGGACAGTAATATCAACAAATTCAATAACTTTCTAATATTACTTTCCATTCATAAAAATTCCATATATATATATATTCTTGAGAACTGTTTTGCTTTTCTTAAATACAGATATCTATTTTTGGCCAGCCTGCTTGCATTTATAATTCATTTCAACTAGGAATTTTGTTCCAAAATTTTCAAAATCCTAACTACATATACTAGGAATCAAATCATTTAAAAAACTGTTCACTTTCAATTCTTGTCCCTATGCATGTTTATTTTGAACAAACTTTAGTCTTTTTTTTTTAGATAGTTCCTTCTGCAGAGATATGTTAAAATGAGTTGCTCCTTAATGAAATAGTTTTCTCTTGATGCAATGTTCCAAGATTTATTTTCATATTTTTATATCATACACACACAAATATATACAAACATACAACAACAAAATATTACACATTGAAATTAGAAGTTCTTTTACTTAATTTCAGCATGCAACTCTTTAATCAAACACTATGTCTTGCAGACTTCAGTTGAAATAATAATTTTCCAACATGGCATTAGATCTATCTTTGGTTAATATCACAGCTAAACAATGTGATTCAGTTTCCATTTGCATTAGTTTTAATAAACACATAATAAACATACTTTCTGTTTTTGATTTTTCATTTAATTTAAAAACTCCATGCCATGTTATATAAATATTAAATAAACTTTTATCCAGAGACTTTTCGGAACTTAGTAACAGTAACTCAGTAACAATAGTATTTATTGCTGTCTATTTCTTCAATTAGGCATTGTTTGAAATATTGATCATATAAGCAGAAAAATCAACATCAATATATTCACAAAGAACTTCTTAGCTATCTATTTTCAGGACTAGATACAAAAAGGCAGAAATCATTTCAAATGAGAGAAAATATTTTTTATAAGCAACAAACTTCTGAAATAAAGTGACTTTGTTGTACCCAATTATAATTTTAGATAAATATTAAGATTAAAACAATATATTCTGAATTTCCCAGATAACACATTTTTTAATAGAGCTTATTAAGACAGAAATTATTATATACTATAAAAATAGAGCTGCACTATTTTTTAAATTTAATGTGCCGTTTTCAGTTTTAAGACAGATTTATGATTTAATACCATATCAATTTAATTTTGCACATTGCAACAAACTTTTAAAACCGTTTACTGCAGTTAACTAAATTAAAAAATATTTATAACTTTATGAAATCAAATTTTTATTTAATTCTAAAAGTTTAATTATATGCACATTTATATTTCAAAGTTAAATTATAAGATTTTGTATGAACAAGAAAGTGTAAAACAATTTAAGATCATACACAAAATATTCAACAACCATAATTAATAAGAATTTTAATCCACATGAAAACTGTGATGAGATATCATAATTTTGAATCAAGATGAAATGAAAAAGACAACATCTGTCTCTGTACCAGATTCTATGCATCTGTTTTAAATAAGATTTGATCCCTAATGTCAGATTTAATGAGCACTAGACCTACATATATGGCAGGTCTTTATCTGGAAAAGGGTTTTGAACCTAAAACTCTTTGATCATGAACTAAACATTATTATAAGGCCAATGTAATTCTCAAATTGTTGCTCTATTGGCATCATAAATTTAAAAACATTTATTATTTTATGAAATTAAATGACTTTTTTCAAAATCTGAAAGCTCAATTAAACACTCATTTATATTTCAAGGAAGAAAAGAAACTTAAACCCATTGAAATTTAAAGAATTTCATATAAAGTTCACAATATATTTACATACTTACGAACAAGTTTCAATTGATTTGTCATAAAATTTTGATTCCTTGAGATTTTCAAATTCGCTCTGAAATCGAGTTGTGGGTGGTCTTCTTTCAGTAGCATTATTTCGAAGCGAGGCCTTTTCAGTAGCATCTGGTTGTTTATTTCCAGTTGCAGCCACATCAAGAATGGAACTTGGGTTAATTTCTGAGGTTAAAGTATTTTCTTTACTGCTAATTTCACCAATTATTTGCCCAGGTTTAAAATAGCGAGGTGTCTGTAATATAAAGTCATATCAGTATTTCACCATAAAATATAGATTATGCACACTTATAAAAAGAAAAGCACTTACAACTGATACAGAATCCTCAAAAGAATCATCTGTATCTTTTGGTATGCAAAATTTCTTTGGTGACTTTTCCATGACTTCTTTTATTTTGGAAAACCTTCAACAACTTCGGTCAGTTCCAGATTTGTTTATGTTGTGTCTTTCATTTCTAGCGGCAGAATATACGAGTTGAGTTGTTACGCCGTGCCCCTTATGTTCGAATAACACACATTAAACGCACAGTGAGTAGTGATACGTAATCCACTATTTTTGAATAGCTCACGTTTTTATATTGGACATTTTATCATCGACCATGGTCGTTATGGCGTCAAACCATGCGATTTAAAAGTCACGTGTCATGTACTTCTGCGTATGGCATTTAAACCTTCGTCCGCAACTCTTTAGTAGATGAGTCTATCAATAACGTTTCCCGCCAAGCATGAATTGGATTTTTTGTTTACATTTGGAGTTATAATCTTGAGTAATTTTCTTTCCTCTTATTATATATTAAAAAATGAAATATTGATGTGATGCTGGAGTGTAGGGGGGGGGGGTTAACTTTAATGTAAAATTCATAGTGATTGCATTGTAAAATGGTTTTTTTTTGTTTGTTTAAACAATCGTAAATTGCATCGTCAGCATTGGAATAGAATGTTGTAATCCTTCTTCGAAGTCGGTGATATTCTCCGATCATTTTGAAGAATTCATTCAATATATGCCCATTTACTAACTGTAGGAAACTGAAAACAACGGTGTTCCAGCAATTTTTATACCATGGCAGCATATCTGACAAGCAACTTTTTATTAAAAGCCATCTGATGGATGTATTATAACCGAATGATGTTTTGATGACAGATAAAGATTTAAAATGCGCGATCATAGAACTACAAAAAATAGGATTGAAATTGAAATGTCCTAAATTTTTAAAGGACCGTATTAAATTTAATATTATTGAAAGAATTGTTAAGTGTGTTAAGGTTACACCAGAAAGAGCTATTTTAAGAATTAAAATTGAGCAAATATTTTGCAGGTACTGTCTTATACATGTTTATATAATGTTATTTCTGTATTTTTTTAATTGCTTGAATGTTGTGTAACTTTTAAAGACCATTAATTAACATCAATAATTTTTGTATTTGATTTTTAGTTGTTGGCATTATAATAAAATGTATCACTAGGTTTTATTTTTTTTATTGTGAATTTATGGAGTTTCCTTTATCTTTTAAAAGTTTATATTATTCAGTTATTGCTGGGTAATCGCTTAAAAACAAAAGAGAAATCTGTTTATTCTCAGTAGTTTTTTTCCTTATTATTTTTCTTCCTTGTATTTAAACTGAAATTCATTGTTATAATACAATATGTTATAAACCATTGGGTACTTCAGTAATTTCAGTTTTAAGAAATACAGTAATATTCCAATGGTATTTATCACTGTTATTTGAGATTTTTAAATTTTAATTAAAAAATAATGATTTATTACATAATAATCATTACCTGATAACAGTTCCAGTGTTAAAGGCACTTCCATGCATTTTGGGATCTCTTCCCTACATTAAATATTCCTTAGAAGTTCATAGATCTTTTGTGTGTGTATGTATGTGCAGACATCTGATGTGTGAGCATCAGCACATTTGATCTGTTGCGATTGGCGATAGCTAGGATCGAACTAGGGACCTTACTGATGGTAACCACATGACATGACTACCAGACTTAAAGTGATCACTCAGTCTTGAGTATGTTATCTGGCTTATAAAGCTTCCACTACAGATATACACTGAATCAACTGCGGAAGCGTGAATTGTGCCTAATGGCTGCGATAATAGCTATAGCACCGGTCCAGACTTTCCCGTCGCTTCAGTTAGTTTAATTATATTAGCATCCCATTTTAGGGCAACAATAGGGTTATTTTTAGAGTGGACCCCGTAACTTTTTAACCACTATTTGGAGAAGAGGACCGTACCAGCACAAGCAACCTTTTCCGTATTTCTGCTCTACAACAGTTCTGTTGTTAGAGGTTCTACTTTGATTTTCAGATATTTGATATTTGTTATGTCGTGGCTTTCCAAATTTATTCCTTAAATATTCTCTTTTCTGTCCTTTGGAAAGGACAGAAAAGAAATCATATCGAATTTGTTATTGATGCATGTGAGATACTGAGATGGAGAGGATTAAATTCTTGCACAATTTATTTAGTGGCATGAGTTGAAATTATATTTCTGATTTTGGATATAGAATCTTTTTTCTGTGAGAGCAATTTAATTAATATGGTTTTAATTTTTCTCCTGGATGTTTCCTGTAATGTTTTGAGTAGTAGAACCCTCCCTCCCCTTAGAATTACTATGTTGAAACTCATCCGCTATAGACTTATTTGATGATAGGATTTCTTCTTGAGAATTGATAAAAAAGTTTAGTGAAGGTGATTTCTTTTTTAATATTTGTAAGTTGGCGTCACTCACTTTCGCAAGCACTCTGCAACGTCATCATCGTTCCCTGTCTCAGTATCTTCGTTTTCATTTGATTCACTACGAATCATGTTCTTACTTAGTAATGAGGTACCCACATGTGAGTTTCTATTCAAATGTGTGATATTTTTTTGTATTTTCTTCACTTTGAGTTGGAATGGTATAAAATGTTTATCACTTCATGCCTTTTTCGTTCACAGGCTCAATAATATTCTTTGAATTAACAAGCATAATTTTGAATAACAAGAATAACAAGCATAATTTGTTCGTTTCGGAAATCAGTGATTATTAAAAGCATAGGTAGTTTAAAGCATTTAATTATATCAGAGTTTGTAACTTTTTTGCGTTCTAATTGAGGTGATTTCAGAAATTTTAAGCAGCTGTTTAAAACAGATTCTTTTGGTCACAAGTTAATAGTGAATTCTCTTTAAATTCTTATTGTTATTGAAATACAGTTCGGCACTACGCCCAATCTTTTAGACATCCACTGTGGCGGCATCATTTTTGTTTAACTAATCGTGTGAGTTGAAAACTCAAACTCAAAACAAAACAAAAAAAAGCAAAAAACAAAACAACAACAACAAAAACACACACACACACTTGCTTTAAAAATATTTTCAAAATCTTTGCAATATTCTTATAGAACAAAATACCTGATACTATTGTTATACTATTTTCACGATACATACTTAATAACACAAGTGCACAAAGAAAAGGAAGTAGGAAAATGATATGCAGCTTTATTTTCATGATATGCGAAAAACATTTTATTAAAAATTTCTAAAAGAGACCTAGAAATTAAAGAAAGGCTGTTAGGATACTGAATTCAAGTTGTCTTAATAGAATCAAATCATATTGAGCTAGTACCCAACAAATTCTCCATGCGAATGCATTTTCACAAAGATATTTTAATTTAATTACACTTATTTTCAGTTTTGAGGGAACATAAAAATTGTATTACGAGTTGTTCTAGCCATTTTGAACCGTAATTATATGATACGAGCATAATCGCAGTCGGCTACAATTCAAAATTTCAGCGACACAATAATTGGTCTGAAAAAACAGGTAAAATTTTAATGTCTGGTGGATAGTAGATCACTATAATATTTAATAATGTTTATAAGTTGTTATTTGGTTATGATTGATAATAAATAAGAACACCAAGTAACAATTTAAAATGAATGATGGTACCATTACAGAGGACAGAGCAATTTTGAAGAAATAAAAACAGGAAATAATGCCGAAAATTAAGATATCTAAAACTGAATTTTTAAGTATACTTTCAGATTGTTAACTTTACCATTTCTTTGAGTTTTTTAAAATTCAAACAAATATTTAAATTAAGAAACGTAATCAATTGAAAAAATCGCACTTGCCATTCTATCCAAGATATAATCCATATCTTGTATCTTACTGAAACGTTCATAAATAAATAGTAATCTAAATTTGGAGGAGAATGATTTTTTCTTTAAGGAATCAGTTTTTTTAAAACATTGCTTAAAAGCACATATACAAGGTGAAATAAATGAACAGAGTTAAATGCAATTTTATTTAGATTATTAAAGAACATTTATTTATTGGCAAAATTTTTCAATTTTTATGCGAAGTTCTATAAAAGAAATTGAACAATAATGAATATTAGGAGATGCAATCAGAACAACGACTCGTTATTGTATATTGTCAGAAATATAGCCTAGAGAAAATAAAATGTTGACTCTAGGATCATAAAGATATCTAGGCTCTAGGATCATAGATAGTAGTAAAGAGAATAGTAGTTACATTATGACAGTAATTATTACTGTCATAATGTAAATAGACCTAATAAATATGCAGAAAAAATAGAGTGTTGAACTTAGTTCTAACAAATTTGGCATAAATGTATTTTAAATGTGCAATTCGAAACGAGTTCTTTCAATATACGTATCATAAGAGAATTCAGAAATCCCATTTACTAAATAATTTAAAACGAAATTCAATCTAACAAACAATTTATGACACCTCCACGAAAATCTCGAACTTTGATACAATTTATTTTTTAAAGATTCGATTAAACAATTTTTATTTTTGCACTTTTAAGGCAACCACTTTATGAGATGATGGACAAGGATGTGGAGTGACAGTAGATTTTGAGAAATCATGTCCCTTTTCAAACGAGTTAAATTGAATTTTAATTTGTAAAGCTAGAGAAGTTCAGAAAAAGCGAATAAAACATATTTCTCAGATGATATTTATGTATTGTCATCACTAAAATTATTCAATGGATACATGGCTTTGGTGTAACTAAAGTAGAATTGACAGGGCAAATGCCATGGATACAATTGCAAGGGAACGAAAAATTAAGAAACCGATCAATTATACTTAAAGAAAAAAAGTGCATTATTTTAATCTTTTAACCCCCCAAAATTATTAGAAATTGAAGTGATTTCAATTAAATTGTTCAGATAAACAGTTCCGGGGCAAACCTAAGTTGTTCTTTGTTTTAATTCACCGGTATTCATATTGTATTTAGTCGACTTTATAGCTAGATGTTTCTAGACGATAGTATAGAGGTACTACCAGGAGTGGATTATATTGATTGAAAGTCCTTGTTTTCAAGCCTCTCCCCAAACAAAAAATTTTGTTCTCTCATTTTGATATGTTAATCTTTATATTTAAAAAGAATAGAATATTTTTTCTTAGCCATTAAATATTCTTATTAATATCTGTTGAATATTCTTATTAATATTCTTAGCTAATAGCTTAGAATATTTTTACCCATTATTATTAGTTTTCATGCAGTAACAGGTAAATTATTTAATATCATAATAATCATTAATGAAAATTAGTATCAATTTTTCATTTATTTAAGCTTGAATATTTGATCACATATATGGTCGAAAGATTTCAAGTATTTATCACATTAAAGAAAAAGTAACTGGCATTTTACATCAAAATTACTTAGTGAATGGCTGTTAAACTAATAACGATTATTTTCTAAAAAAATATATATTAAATACCCTACTGTTCTGAAAAAAAAAGAAAAGAGTTTGATATTAAGTATTGAAATATTATAAAGTATGAAGGATGAAAATAGAATAAATAATAAAACATTTTACTTTTCGGAATTTTTTTTTATCGCGAAACCCTTGGTTCACCTGCAGCGCATTGTTTTTAATTTGCCCTAGGATACCATCACGGAGAAGCGAAACCCGCCAAAGGAAGCTGCCGTTTGTTAGACTTTCACCCTTCAGGCTTGAAAAAAGTTGGAAATTCGGTGTTAACTTATTTCTTGATTAACTTTTGGAATTAATTTTTTTTTTAAATAGGGCTGAATTGAATAGGATTTTTATTCGTTGTGACCTTTTCTCTAACATCTGACAAGTAGTGCAAATTGAAAAAAAAAAAAAAAAAAATCCTTAGGCACCAATATTAAGAGGAACATAATTCAGGAATCAGTTAACTGTATTTAAGAGATAAATGTGTTTTTTCTTTATCTTTTATTCTTTAGGATCTTAAACTTCTAATGGCACTATTCATGTGTGTGAGGTCAGACAAAACACAAACCTTTTAACATCCTGGGGGAAAACTCGAGATAGGTTTCTCATAACAAAATAAGAAATAGTTTTATATTTCTGAGATCTGAAGATCTCATTTGTGTAAAGGAAAGCTCGTTGATGTATTATACAAATATTTATATTTCAATGGGAGGGAGAGGGCATGGGAAGATCTTCATCGGCTCTTAAGAAAAAGAATATTATAAATCGATTCCACAGAGTGTCTTATGGTATTCATGGTGATGCAATATCTTTGTCTCAATATTCATATTGTTTGGATATTAGATTCTTCAGATGTTCATGAGAAATAATTAGTAATAATGTATTATTCCTTTTAAGAAATTACTAAAGAGGTATTTCTGTTTAAATGATACTTTACAGATCTTATTTTGAATGAAATAAGATTTGTAAAGTACTTCAGCCAATACAGATCCTTCTTTTCCTTCCAAAACAATGTATAGCAATTTATTTTAATATACTGTCTAAGGAAGCAGTTTTTAAGAAACAAATATTACTACAAATTGACATAATAACAAAAATAAAAACTTGTTACTTGTTATTTTCAAGAAAGTTATTTTCAGAATTTTAAATATAATTCAAATTTAAAAATAACTTTAAATGAAACAGGAAATAAAAATGTGAAACATTTTAATGCATTCTAAATACTCAAATACAAAGTTTGTCTGAGCTGTTGTTGGTCAGTTAACCAATTGCAAAGATTTATATCAGCTGCGTTCGAGACCATATTTTAAAATATGAAAAAAATAAAAAAGAATGCGATGACAAATATTTTGAAATTTAAAAGATGCTAGGTTTTATTTGATTGCAGTTAAACACGTGGCTTTTGCAAAAAAGTGTACAATACTGGATTACTTTGAAAATATCATAAAATATGTCTGAGGTTCTGAAGGGTCTTGAAAACTGCTTATTTAACTTATATGATAATCCAACTCAATTTGTTTGACCAAGAGAAAATAAAATACATTCCAAGTTATTAATATTTAATGCTTGCAAAGTTGAGTGGTTATGTTCAAATGCCAGTTTATATTAATTTATTATCAAAGATATTCAATTTTACTTTTATTCGTTTTTTAATAAAAATCTGAGAATAAAAAAAGAAGCAAATATGATTATAAAGGAAAAGTTGTAACAATAATATTCCTGTAATTATCTGCTTTTAGAAATTTGAAAAATTGCAATTTTTAAAGATATGCTAAGAATTATTTAAAACATTCTTACATTATATGTTTATCAGTAAAATTATGAATATGACCATTATTTTCTCTTCAAAGTTAATTGAATATTAGGGAATAAAGATAATTTAATGGATTCTGAATGGATGCTGGGTTAATTATCATCTTTTTTGTTGACTATTTGGCTAGAAAAATAAAGATTCTAAAAAGAAGAAAAAGGAGGGGAAAAAATGATACTTTTTTTAGGAGTTGAGATCATACGAAAAAAAGATTAGAAATCATATCCCAGAGTCTCTCAGTGAATCCTGTAAATTTTCTCTTTAAAGTGCTAAACGCGGAGGGAGCTCTCTAGTCGCAGTTTGATCAATTTGTGTGTAGCGATTGTTTATGACGATTTTTTTGTTTGTCTTTGTGCTATTAATTTCTTCAAGAATAGCCCTGTATACGTTTTGGCTTGTTTTGCTATTTGATTGTGTTTCTTCTTTTTATGCGAAATAAACCAGCATTATCCATTATGATCTTGTTGAGCTTCTTATCGTTCTCCCACCAGTTGATTTCTATAATAATATAAAAAATCATTATGAAATCTAGTTTAAATACACTGATGGAAAAAAAAATTCCCAACACTAGGAAGGAGCTGTGCTAGATAAACGAAATTTGGTAGGCGTGTTTATACATCTGAAGGATGACGTCGATTCAAATTTCGAGCTACGCGTGTAAGTGTGGCGCTAGTAGCGACAATATGAGCATGCAAATGAGATTTGCTTTAAATAAGCGCTGTAAGGTTCGTGATCGTTATTTACAGTTGAGATTTGACGTAGTGGGTTAATGTTAGTCAAGGATGCCTCTGAGAAGACGAAGAAGCCATTATCAACAGCTCACTGAGTTTGAACGAGGTCGTGTTGTAGGGCTACGAGAAGGTGGGTTTTCTTTCCGCGATATTGCTGAAAGACTTGGCAGGAATGTATCCACTGTGCATGAGTATTGGCGGCAGTGGTCAAGGGAAGGTACTGCCTCTAGAAGACCAGGTTCCGGGCGGCCACGTGGTACTACTGAGAGGGAAGACCGTCGTATTCGGTGTATGGCTGTGGCTAATCGTACTGCGTCTGCAGCTGAAATTCGAGCTGCAGTTGGCACCACAGTGACACAACGAACTGTTACAAATCGGTTACTTCAAGGACAGCTCCGAGCCAGACGCCCTGTACAGTGCATTCCACTGACTCCAAACCACTGCCGTTTGCGACGTGAGTAGTGTCAAGCTAGAGCTCATTGGAGGACGGAGGGGAGATCTATTGTGTTTTCTGATGAAAGCTGGTTCCGTCTTGGTCGCAGTGATAGCCGCTTGTTGGTTAAAAGGAGGTCAGGTGAACGCCTGCTAGTGACCTGTCTGTGGCCTAGACACACAGGGCCTACTCCTGGAGTTATGGTTAGGGGAGCAATTTCGTATGACAGCAGGAGCACTCTCGTGGTTATCCCACGTACCTTGACTGCAAATTTGTACGTCAGTCCAGTGATACAACCTGTTGTGCTGCCATTCATGAACAACATCCAAGGGGGTGTTTTCCAACAGGATAACGCTCGCCCTCATACCGCTGTTGTAACCCAACATGCTCTACAGAGTGTCGACATGTTGCCTTGGCCTGCTAGATCACCAGATCTTTCTCCAATCGAGCACGTATGGGGCATCATTGGACGTCAACTCCAGCGTCATCCACAACCAGCATTAACCGTCCCTTCATTGATTGCCCAAATGCAACAGGCATGGATCTCCATCCCACAAACTGATATTCGACACCTGTACGATACAATGCATGCACGTTTGCATGCTTGCATCAAAATTCTGGTGGTTACACCGGTTATTAATGTACCATTTCCCATTTGAAATGGCTCTTCTCACCAATGGCTCTTCTCACCAATGGCTCTACCTGTGATCTTGAAACTTTAATCAATTAAATATGTTACCTAGACAAATGTATTCCTAAAATTTCCTTACTGTACAATAATTTTTTTTTTTGGTGTTGGGATTTTTTTTCCATCAGTGTATAGTAATATAAAAAATCATTATGAAATCTAGTTTAAATGTACAAAATTTATATTACTGTGAAAGTAAATTATCTCATTTATTTCATATCAGTCTTTTGAAAGACTGATTAAAGTTTTAATATACTACAGTCAAATTTACCTTAACAAGCAAAACAAAGTGCTAAAAAAATCACGCTTAGCGCTGAATTTTCAGCAGATTGAATGGCTAGGAGATACCAGAGACAAATGTATTTAGACCACTTTCATGAAAATAAAAACTTATAATATTAATAATAATTACATGATTATAAATTCCTGTGAATATTTAGAATAAGATTAAGAATAAGAATTTCTCTTAGAGGTAGAACGCATTGTGCTATTTTGCATTGATTTATATGGAAAAAATAGATTATGTGACGAGAGTTTCGTATTACATGTAAGATTCGTTAACAAATTATATTTTTAAAGTGAGACTCCACTGAATCTTTTTCTTTCTTAAAATCTTGATTTTGGATCATTTTGATGCAGACATTATGCAATAAATGCCTTTTAAGTATTCGAAAACATTGCCATAAATTATAAAAATTTGACAATTCTTGTTCATTTGGATAACTCCATGAAAAACTGAATATTCTGCCTACCTAACGTCTAATACCTAATATTTAACGTTAGATGGGCATGAAAATGAAATGCACTCTTTTACAGGTAAAATAAAGTAGAATATTTTCATAAATATTTAATTCATATGCAAATTTAATTTCTCTAATTGTACCAAAACGACGATCATTTTCGAAGACATTTTTACATTCTTTAAAACGTGATAAACATTTGTTTCCAAATTTTGTTTTATTCTCTAATAAACAATAAAATTTTCAAGAATATTTAAAATGAGGAATATTAATTAACACGAATCAAATTGATAACAAACATGGGATGGGATTTTTTCACCCTTTTCCGCTTTTAAAATGCAATGAATATTCAATAGAAATAACTCATGACATTGTAATTAGAGAGGATATGGTTTCTGTAACATGAAAACTTAATTAGGGTAAATAATCCTTCAGAATATAAAGAAGAATTTGGAAATCTTTCGGGCATTCAGATTATGATTTGAAACGTGGGATAACCACACATGTATAAATTTATTCATTTAGCATGCATATGATTAAGAAGGCAAAATAAGCAAATAAAAAATTATTTCTAAAGTTAATTCGTAATCCGAATTTAATTTAGGCGACTTCACGATAAAATACTTTTTTCTTTAACATTTATCTTCCATTACTTCCTGCATATCGTTAATAAAAATAATAAATGCTGTGAAAACGATTATTTTTATTTCAAATTTATTTCCTATGCGTTCTGGCAACAATGCTGTTAAACTAAAAAGAAAAGATCGTGACTTATCACAATCCTTTCACTGAAACAAAATTAATTTTAAATTTTATTTAAAAATCATTTATTAACATTTATTAGATTTTTGTTAAATAACTAATGACTAGAAATGCAGATTAATTTGGATACAATTGTGCCGAGTTTATTCGCAGTTACTGGGGACCATGTCTTAATAAGCAGTTTTTTTTCTGAAATAATAACAACTCGTTTTATGTATGTGAATTGGATAAAATATTAAATGAAATCCAGAATAAATTTTATCTTTGTATTTCAAATAATTACCAAAATCAAATATTCAAATACCTTGCCTCAACCATTAGTTCGAGTTTACCAATTTTTGTTTCCTACGAAAAGTCATGAGTTTTAAATATGCCATTATCGAGAGTCCAACCCTCCTCCCATCATTTTCGAAAATCCATACCATTGTACTGATTTCGCCAATTTTTATTTAATGTGAATATTCATGCCTCTATATATGTAAATAATAATCATTAATACTTCCTGCCCTTTTTCGAGATAAACCTGAAAAACACTATTTCACTGCGCCCTTTCTAGGGTCCTTCAGCTCCATTTCTTCTGACTTCTCCAACTTTTATTTCGTATGAAAGCAAGCTAATGATTCCTAGAATCATAATTATCAGTCCTTTCTATCCAGATACGGAAAATACAGCTGAAGTGTATATATACTTTATCAGAGCAAATAGTTTTGCATAAGTATAAGTGCAGTTTAACGAACGCTCATTCCGTTTACTTTACATTGAGTTTCTTATTATCATGTGAGAACATAATGTTGTTTTGGTTTGGAGTTATAGAAACTTCAAAAAGCACTGGCAGAAACTGCACATTTTAGAGCTCCCAAAATTCAAAAAACACATGTTTGAAAAATGTCCGTCTGTCTGAGCGTAACAAAGATAACTTAAGAATGTTTTGAGCTAGATGGTATGAGATATTTACTCCAAGTTTTCAGATTTTTAGTGTGTAACGCTTTCCTGTCCCATTCATGATAAGCGGCATTTCCATCCAGCTGTGCCGTCAATGGTGAAAAACCTCCATTGTTGAATGCCTCTAGACTACCAGACGGGGATCTTCCAATCGCCGAGTGAAGTCGTATCAGGTCATTAGTGTTCAGCTGAAGGAACACACGTGGGGTTCATTGCTTAAGATAAACTTATATCATCTTCAATGGAAAGGAGTGTCAACCCCTCTGGATGCCAAGTGTTTCCCATTGGGAAGGGACTGTCATTAGCACATGTTTCAGAATGGTAAGTTACAAGGACGCATCATTGATGGTCATTTCTCACACCAAACTGGAGCCACAAGTGAGGAAAATTTGCTGAACAACTATTGGGTGGTATAGAACCCAATTAGACGAATGGAAAATGAGAAGGTGGAGTTTTGGGCAGCGATAAAATGTGGGGTTTTCTTTGAAGAAGATAAGAGTTCTTTTTGAATTGCGGACTGGTGAATGAAACCTTAGTAGCTGTGCTGACTAAGAACCTGTTAGTGTCTTGTGTTATTTCTCCGAATTGATGGCGAATTTTCTTCACGATAAACCTTGAACCTTCGACTGTTGTGTAAATATCATCAACTTTCAAAGGATGTAAATATGAAATATTTTTGCTTAGATTATAACAAGTTGTTCTTATGTAAATATATGCTGTAAATAAACGAATTGTCAGAAATTCTACTATCTTATATGATCAGCTAGGATCAAGAGATTACAAGTGAAATCCGCTCGGAAGAAGTTTGCATTTCTGACTATTTAAATACACTTTAAATGATAACTGCAAAACGAGGGCTAGATAGATAAGATTCATTTAGATAATTTCATTATAATTAACATGTATAATGTAGATATCTGTAAAATTTTGTGCTAAATAAAAAAAGGGTTGATTGTCTGCCAACTGTACTTTCAGAAACATACAAACGCGATAATCAAACAACTTAATGATTTAAATAAACAAATTTGATATGGTAATTTTATGACTGCAAGTGCAGTTTTGAGTCAAATTTTTGTTTCAATGGATTGAGAAAAATAGCGTCTAAAGCACAAATTCGATTTTCGGATACTAATAACGACATTTCAAGTATTAATCGCCAAAAGACTCGCCATGGAAGGCACGACAGTTTTAGTAAAAATACTAAATATACTCCAAAAAATATTTCTTAACTATAGAGTGTCATTGCCATGTTAGGCATTTTCTGGTACAAGATGTTTTTTAGACAATTTGTGAGAAAGTTTTGGGAAAATCAAACCTAATGGTTGAATTAACATTTAAAAGTTTTAAAATTGACCGAAATTCCATGAATGTTTATGAATAAAATTTTAGGCATTAATGATTTTTAATGACTTGAACCAGCATTTTGCTATAGTTTTCATAAAAGTTTTAAAATCATATTGAATATCTCAATATATGTACATAAAGTACAGATAAAGTGAATATATTTGTTATGGACAGTTAATTCCTAATAACACTAATGAAGGTGTTATGTAAAAAAGCACAGAAAGGAAATATTTAGGCTTAATACACATGTCAAAGTATATTTCAGAGGTGGCGAACCTTTATGGAACAACATGCCATTTTTTCTTTTAAAGAACTGTTTAATGTGGTATAGAAGGGCCTCCAAAAAATTGGCTTGCAATTAGTGAAAAGATAATAAAACTAAATACTAACAACACAAAACTCTTTATTTACTACGAAAAAATACATTTTGCAATGTGTAATAGTAGATGTTTTAGTTATAAGTGTAATTTTAATTAAAATAAAAGTGTGACTTCTGTTGTTGCAGATTATATGACAAATAATGTAAGTTTGTAAGATGTTACTTTTAGCGGAATGCATGCTGAATCGGAGTCACCTGCGAGTCTTTAATGTTATTTATCTCAAAAAATAATGACTCGCAGGCATAAGCGGATGAAAATTTGGTTAAATGGTTAAAATAGCATGAGTCAGCTTCTTCAAACAGTTAAATATGTCTGGAATCGAATTTCCTGCTTCCAAAATTACGTTCCTGGCATTTCTACTGATTTTGCTTGATGATCTTTCTGTTTCAATCAATTCCATTTTTCTATTGTTTCAATAAATTTTTGAATCCATATTAAATTAGATTGGAAATCAATCAGTTGCATTTCAGATTATTTGATTTCAGTTCATCAAATAAAGTCACATGCAAACCGTTTTGATTGGAGTAGTACCCAAAATATTGTGTCGCTTGCCATTGGTTTGCCATCTCTGGTATATTCGATTGTATGTATGCGCATGGCAAACTCATGTATGAATGTCTGGTAGTGGATTGGTTTGAGAGCGGATCCAGCCTGTGATATTTGGGTTTGTAATCGCATAACTTAACTATTCGACAAAAGCGATCGCTAGTGTCTGTTATTGGCTTATTAAGATACAACTTCCCCCACCAGTGAGTCTGCGATGAGACGAACGATTTTTAGCATCAAGCGTTTTTGGTGAGAGTGTGTGAGTTGCTGTTACGTCAAGTTAGACTAGTGACTTTGGATGTTGCGTCAAGTGAGACTGACGACTTTGCGTAGGTGATGGAGAGTGTTGTTGCTGTTGCTACGTCAAGTGAGTCAGACGACTTTGATTTGGTTGTGTTTGCTGCTGGTAGATAGCGCTACGACAGTTGTTTTGAAGATTCATCACGTCCGGGTCACCAATGTGACAGATTTGTTTGAATGGGGATCGAACCGGTGATGTTTTCATTTGTAGTCGCGTGACTTAACCATTTGAAAAAAGCGATCACTAGTGTCTAGAGGCTGTTACCGGCTTATTAAGATACCACCACAGTCTATTATTTTAAGATTCACTGTGCATTTAATAAAATAAGTTATTTCTCTGACGTCCTTTTAAAAATTTACTAATGCTATAAGATTCATCATTTTTATAAATATTAAAAAAACAATAAGGATTTCTTCAGCCCAAAATAAACCTCGACGGTAAAAAAAATAAACCCTTGTTCATAGAACTTCTCTCTTTTCAATTCTGTGAAACTTGAGGTCTTTTCGAAGGATTCATAAAAGTTTACTTCATTCCCATTATGTGGTATGACTCTCTAGAGATGATAACGTAGCGGTAAACGAGAGTTTGAACAACACGCAAACGTTCCATTAAAGTTGTTTTCTAAAGGAATAAAAAGTTCTAGTAGACGATCACCATATTATAGAAATGTTTTTTTTTTATTAATTTTAATATGCCTTAATATTCCCAGATGAAAAAGCAAAACGCAGACGATTTTCGCAGGATTGATATTAATAAATGTTATTCAAGCATGTGAGATTGAAAGGCTTATTTATATTTTCTAATTAATTTAATTATTTGGTTTAAATTATATATAATTATAAAACTAATCATTTTTCAAATTATTTTGTTGCTAGCCAATTAAATCTCTTTTCAATTTCATCTGGTATATATACATTGCCATTTTTTCCAGCTTTAAGTCTAAAATTAAAAAAAAATTCTATGAATTTGGACAATAATTAGAATTTTTTTTATATGAGCTAATTTAGGAGTTTTCTATATTTTGTGAAAAAAAGATTGTCAGCTTACTGAAGAAAGGGAAGTATATAACTTATTTGTCTTCCACTTCAGTCCAGGAAAATTCAGCAAAGTAACCTAATTCATTTACCTTCCATTTATCTTCATTTTAACGTATTAATTTATCACTGTCAACTGGAATTTGGGCTCTAACGACTGTTTCTTCTAGGCTTGTAAAGAATGTCATACTAACTCGAAGGAAAAGAAAATTTCGATAATTTCAAATGCAAAGAATAAAGAGTTAATGTACTGTGAAAGAATTGATGAGTTTTTCAGAAAGCAAGAAAATATTAAGAAAAGGAATATACTACTTTTATTATCATCCGATCGTTTATTTTTTCATAACATATTATCTTATTAAATAAAAAAAAAGAACACAAAATGTTTATCCTTTCTTTTTACCCTCTTTTATTTTTAGAAACCAATATTTTGCCTTAAGTGACACCTTGTAAAGTAATATTCCAATTATGAAGTATAGACATATTAGTTATGAATTAAATGCATATATTAATTATGTATTTTTGCACTTATGTATTTATTTTTAACCAACCGCTTTTGGTAACCAGATGATTTACTGAAGATATTGAGTGTATTTAGTTTCAATTAAATCTTTGTGATATTTTGATATCCCAGATTCTTTCAAGAAAAAAAAAAATTAAGAATAAAATTCTGCCAGAAATTAAAGTAGAGTTAACTTTATCGACTAATACTTGTTCTGTTCCTCTGGTAAATGAATCATCCTAATATAAATGTCGTATGACATCATAGCGCTTCTTAGTGTTCGGTAAATATCTTAATCTAAATCTGTTAATATAGACATTTAGCAAACGATTCCTTTTCAGACATTTTATAATTGCTACTATATTTATTTCAGTTAAAATATTATTAAAATGTAAAAGTAAACGATTTTTTTGGAAACATATTATATTAATATTATTTTGTCTTTTTTTGCATTATAGCTGATGATCAATTGTAAACCTTTAAGAATATTGCAATTTTTTTAAATATATGGTGGGTTCACAAGAGGCTAACTATTGCTCGAAATCGTTACCTCTGTGCTGTTGTCCCTGTATTGTCCTCTTATGAAGCGTTGAGACAACGTTGTAGGGACAATGGCCAACATTTGTCCCGATGGGACAACCAATAGCCATTGTCCTGTTGTGGTCACATAATTTTCTTGAAGTAGGCCTGATCTTCTATTGCGCGCAATAGTTAGCCTCTTGTGGACCCTCATTTAAATTGAAAACATAAAAAAACAACGGAATTCTATCAAGCTTGGAGAATTACTTTAATTTTTATGAATTTAAAAAGCGTTTCATGCTATAGTTTGAAGCCTAATTAAACGGACAGTTTTATAGAAAGCAAGCAAAATCCTAGAAACATTTTTCTAAGCTCATTTATTGTAGTTTTTGTCGTACATTAATTTCAACTTTTTTATCTTTCATGTAAACTAGGTAGCTGTAAAACAGAATTCTTCCTTGTTTTCTTTTAACAGTGAAAAAAAATCCCTCAATTAAATATTTGATAAAATGATCAAAACGATTTTAATTTCAAGGCAGAAATGTAATATAAAATATAAGGCAAAAAATGCTTTTTGAAATTGACAAAATTTATTAAAAATTTAGATATTTCTTAAATTGACATCATTAAGACATTTTTTTAAAAAAATTTGAAACTAGTAAAAACTTGTTTGTGTTATAAACTTTTTGAGAATTATCACAGAAAACCTCTAAAATCGAGTTTAATTCGGTATTAATTAAAATTTTAATGAAACTTTAAAAAAATTGAATAAAGGATAACAGTCTATTTCTTCAAGTATATAAATGCTAACTTTGATAAGCTGTAAGTTAAACGTCTAGTTCTATACTAACATACACTCATTCATCTTCATCATTATTATTAATAAATAAAAGATTTAAACAAAATTTGATCTATTAACATTTTGTTTATTCTAAATCATGGTTAAAACTTAAACAAAACCAACATTATTTTAATAAAAAATCCAGCATTTTTCATAAGATTAACATAAAAAAAATCTTAAAAATAATATATAAATAATAAAGATATTTTAAACTCAACGTAAAATTAAAAAGGTAGGCTAGATTTCTAAAATTTATTTTTTTCTTTATAAACCATTAGAGGCCTAATCTCGCAATAACGCAAAAATAAACCATAGAAAATTAAAAGCAATTGAAAAAATCATTCTTACACATTGCTAACTGGGAAGTTTAACTTTGAAGATGGATGGAAGATGCTATTTCTACTGGCATCTGTGAGAAATTTTGCTCTGGTAATATTATTAAATATGAAATATAAACTCTAAAGCTCATATTTGGGAGCAAAAA